>BSBK01000019.1:0-600000 GCA_027943335.1 Chamaecyparis obtusa | reverse complement strand
CAAACTTCTTGTTCAGCTTTTCCTCTATTTTTAGGGCAAACTAGTATGCCTCTTCAATACTGTTCATTCGAACTAGATTCAATTCCTCTTGAATGCTCTGCCTCAACCCATTAAGGTAACGGGCAACTTTCTCCTTATCAGCTTCCACATGGCCTGTTCTGATGAGGATTCGATAGAACTCCTCCGTATACTCCCAAACAGATCTTCCTTCTTGCTTCAAACTTTGCATTTTTCTTAGTAGGTCAAGCTCATAATCAACAGGAATGAACTGTCGCTTCAATTTATCCACCATCTGCCCCCATCTTGTGATTTTATCCTTTCCTCTTTGATTTCGCTCCAACTGAATCTCTTGCCACTAGATCTTCGCATGACCCTTCAGTCTGGCCTTCGCAAACTTGACCCAATCAGGATCCTCGATATCTTCATACTCAAAATATTCTTCACATTCATTGATCCAGTCAATCAACTCTTCTAGGTTAAGATTTCCAAAAAATATCAGAACCTCAATCTTAGGTCTCTTCTTGATCTTTGAGATAGCTTGAAAAAGTCTTTCTTCCTCCTGGTTCACAACTTCAACTTCGACTTCGACTTCTTGATCTTCTTCTTCAGCTTCATCCTCGCTTTTGTTTCTGACATTAACATTCATTCCTCTACGAATCTCCTCTTGCAATTCTCACACTTGTCTCTGGAGCACTCTAACCTCAGGTGTTACAACACCATCTCTTCCACCATGTTCCCTTCATGGAGGTATTTTCATGATGCGCACTGAAACCCTATCCACGGTCCTGGTGCAAACTACCTCACAGTGGGTGATCTGTTTACACAGAAATCCTAACCCACGGTCCTGGTGCAAACTACCTCACAATCGGCGATCTGTTTACACACTCAGTAACTCCTACTCTGATACCACTTGATGAAGGGTGCTCCCCTTAATACCACAAACACATAACAGAAACAAAGAAACAACAACAATTTGCAAGAACAACAAATGGGCTTCTTATTATCTCCACAAATGTGGAATTACAAATTTTTAGAATTACAATATGCAAAGCCACATGGGCATTCCCTTACAATATTTTGTAGGACAAAGACTCGAATCAATACCAAGATCTACTACCCAAAACTATCTCGAACTGCCTAAGACAACACTACAACCTTCCTTATATAGGCAATTTCCACCGCCCAAGAAGGTTCCAAAAATTTAGCACTAAGGGCCGACCAAACTTAGAATTATTTTATTTTTCATTTTATTACATCATAGTCGGCTCAAAATAAATTTTGAAACCCGAACAGAAATTTTGAAGAAAAAATATTTTCCTCCATTTCAAGTGACCCAACTTCTGGAGACCATAAGTCATCACCCGTTGACCCGATTGACTATTATAACCCCATTTCGGAAAGAGCACGAGGAGCTCTACAATACTTAGATTAAATAAGCTTCATTTTGCCAAAAATTCAACCTCATTTGGGGCCTCTAAAGCTTTCAAAATTGAGTTCAAAGTTTCTGTACCCTGTTTCCAAAATTGAAAAGTTTCAATATCTTCAAAACCAGACTTGATCTAGCAATGAAACTTTACAAGCAGGCTGATATGACTAAGATGAACCTCCAACTGTGAAATCAAAACATTCTGAGATCATATGACCAACTTACAAAAAATAGCAAGTTTCCATAAATAGCAGCTCTACACAAGATAGCCCTTATTGAAAAGAAACCAAAAATATTTTTGGGTGATGCAAGATTGCTCTTACACCCAGGATGCTCCTGCATCATGAACTATGTCAGTGAGATAATGTTTCCTTAGCAACATATTATTAGAGACAAATATTTGAAACATGAGACTTTATGCTTCACATTTCTTTGATGTGTCATAGCTCTGTGACTGGTTGCTAAGCCCAAATGGAAAAGCTTTTGTGGACTGTGACAAAATGTTGAGCATGCCAACTATTTCCTTTACAATTGGGGAGAAAAAGTCTGACCTGGCACCATAGCAGGTATGTGCATGCTTAGGGAAAATATTCCATGCTTAATGTCGTTGCCATCAATGTTTTTAGTTTCCTCAAGTAGTTAATATTTTAGAGCATGTAGTCAGTGGTATTGGACTTGTTGTCATCTTAATGGAATGTGCTATTCAAAAGTAATTTATTTTTGTTTCTTTGATTTTCATATGATGTCTTGTCCTAACAAATTTTTTGTTCATTAAGAGAAATCTTCCTTAGTTGTTCATATTTTCCAGTCAAATGCCAATCATTTCCCTTCTCCATATGTATGCACCATTTAAAGCTATCTCCTTGTTTGCACCATTTAAGGCCTTGTTAATGTCTTCCATCTTTCTATGAGTTTCTGATAATGTTTACTAAAAGAAATGCTCTATGTTTATTTATTTGACTACTCCATAACTATGATCTATGATGTTTTGCATATGTATTTATGGTTGGTCATGTGCTTTTAATTGAAACTTCTTTCTATTTTATAAAGTGATCATTTGAGTGACTACTATTGGTAGATTCACTTATCATTCTATATCAGTTCTATAATGTGACTCCCTATCTTACTCTTGAATGTTAAAAACTTTGGACTGTCATTACAGGATTGTCGCATACCTTCAACATTTCAGAACACATTATTCTCATATATTGTGGGACATTTTACCCATGCCATAATTTATGCTTTAAAAAATTGCAATTATGCTTGCATGGGTATAATCATCCTAGAAGTTATGAGAATACTCAGTAGCAAATGTAGACAAACAACGCATAATGAAGTTCTGGATGTGCATCCATGTACTCTTACAACTTGCAAGCTTACTGTTGTTTAATGTATTAGTTCTCCTACACTATTATTGCTAATATATATAATGTTTTATATTTAATGTATTATTCTTTAGGTCATGTCAATGATATTGTGCAAATGCCTCCTCATTCCAAGTCAACCCCACCTGTATTGCCGACTGCAATGTTGAAAACACATAGCATGTAGACATCCTCTATTGCACATCATATTGGTAGATCCTTCTTTTTCTCTCTTTTGTTATGTTTTTATCTCACTTGAAGTATTCTTTCTTGGGGGCATTTCATAAAGGATTCATTTTCTATAGCAGGAGATGCACATGGGGATGCGCTAGAGGAAACTACTAGTGATAACATACCATCATTTCCTAGATCTTCCCGTATTTCTAGTACGGTAATGATCTAGGCCACATTGGTGGTGAACGATGAAGAATCGATTCCCTTAAAGATACACAAGGTTTGAAGTTCATCTTATTCATCATTGGAACCTTCTGTATCTTTAAGGGAATCATTTCTTGGTCCCTCACCACCAAAGTGGTCTGCAACATTACCGTACTAGCAATATGGGAAGACCCAGGAAATGATGGTATGTTATAGCCAGTAGTTGCCTCTAGCGCACCTCATGTGCATCTCCTGCTATAGAAAATGAATCCACTATGAAACGCCCCCAAGAAAGAACACTTCAAGGGAGATAAACACATAACCAAAGAGAGAGAAAAAGAGAGATCTACCAATATGATGTGCAATACAAGATGTCTTCATGTTGATTATTTTTTACATTACAGTCAAAAATACAGGAGGGGTTGACCTGGAATGATGTAGTGTTTACACAGGATCATTGGCATGACACTAGATAACCATCAAAATTTTGACATAAATGTTATAATTATGATGCTAACGTGCGACAATGATGCTATACTCCCAACAGGATGAATGTCGGAAATGATACCGAAAAGCAATCAGAATTACGACATTAATGTTATATTTCCAACGGCTAATGTGACGAGGATGCTATACTCCCAATGACATAACCATCAAAAATGATATCAGATAGTCGTCGAAATTGTGAAATTAATGCTATTGTTCTGATGTCATTCGAAATTGCAATGCTTTTATACTATAATGTTATAATGTTTTTATGTGTTTTTATTTTCGATGATTTTGTGCGTCGTAATTGTGATAGTTACCATTTCTATTGCAATTTCTAATGAAATAACTCTAACTTTTCCTTTTGTCAAACATTCGACGGATAGCCATTGAATTTCTGATAGTTTTCAGTCAGAATTTGGCCTCAAATGTACTAGTCTGGTTTCCATCATTTTTAGCATACACATGAATGAAAAAGTGGGAGGAAAGTTCCCCACTTTTGTCCTCATCTATGACTTCTTCATTCCTTTCATCCACTAAGGATCTAGTAGTGTTCCATTTTCTATGCCTACTAGTCATTCTATGGAAGAAAGCAAAATTATTGTCCTCATCTTTCAATCATTAGATTATTGATCTTTACTTCCAATAGGTTTATTCTTTACTGAGGTTTTCTTTGTATTTCTTCATCCAATCTTTCTCCTCCTCATGTAAAGACTAAGAAAAGTTACTCACAACAATAAAATTTTGGATATAATCAAGCTTGGACCCAATTTCCTTCTTTTGTTAAAAGATATCTCCAAAAGAGGATTTACTCCAATCCCTAGCTTCCCTTCTGATAAGGTCATGTTTTCGTAAGATCCTAAACATGGAAAAACCTTGGAGAGGAGTAGCTCACTATCTTTGAATGCAATCTTTGAAATCTAGATGGAAGGTCCACATTATTTCATATCTAAAGGGGGTGGCCCTGAGTAAGGTTTGTCAACCCATTGAAGAAGAATGGGAATTTGGTTTGAAATAGTTCTAGGAAGAGCCTTTAGAGTTTTGTTACAGCCCAAATCCCATTTGGAAGACACGAAGAATCTATCAAGTTGAACCTAAATCAGGTGAGAACCTTTTCCTATTATTGGGCCAAGTAATAGGATTACCATTTAGTTCCAAATCAAAAAGGTCGGTCCTACAGATAAAGTCAAAAAGATTATTCATGTTTTCACTAAAATCCATTGAGCCTCCCATATTTTTAGATGGATAAAGAGGGGAATTGAAGTCTCCATCCACTATGTAAAATCCCCCTGATCATCCAAAATAATAGAAGAAATTTCCCTCCAAACCATAGCTCTGCATGCTCTCGTATTTGGTGCATAAACATTAAAGATATGCCAAGTGAAATTACGGAGCTAAAAGGTCACCACAAGATAATTTTGAGAAAAAGAAGAAGCTTGACCGTGCAACTTACTTGAATTCCACAAGGTTTTCACACTGCTAGAGGCACCCTCAGTTTCACTATAGTAAAAGGAAGCACCTGGCCATAATTTACCATCTATTTTGGAGAAATTATGAAAAGGCATCTTAACCTCCTGAAGCAACGAAACATCAATTTTGAGTTCCATAATTTATTGATTGAGAGAAAACTTTCTGGGGGTTGTTCATATCCCTCATGTTCCATGACAGGAACTTCATTTTTTACTTCGTTGGTTATCATCCATTGCTAATTGTCTCCCATTCACAATTTCTCTAACTATTGTCTTATGCCTAAGCACTCTTTCAAAATTTCAGCCCACCTTACTTTCAATCCCCACGTCATCTTTTTTACTTCTATTTTTATTCTTCTAGACCTACCATTCATCCTTTTCTAGACCATCCAAGGAAGCTGGGGTTGACTTACAAACTAAACAAACAATCATAGATTTAGTAACCTCACATGCCAGATCATCTAGAGAGGGGGTCACAGAGAAGGTAGTTAAGCATGCCTTATTTTTTACAGGGGTAACTGCCATCATTTCCTTTTGCAGCGGCTTTCTCTCAATAGATGCTTCCTAGGAGCCACCCATCCTAGGACTATCATTCAAACTCCCCTTGTTGAAAACACCTGGAAAGTAATTGCAAGCAGCATTCCATATCATTTAACAAAAGGATATTCCCAAAAGATGTGTTTTAGACTCTCATTACTATTAGTATGAATATTTGATTGGTTGAACTATCATACCTTTCAAAATATCTCCAAAAGGTAGTTTGAAATGTAGGATCTTCCAAGCCAACAATTGTGCATTAGCATCAGCCTGAGACCTCCCTATCTACTCACTTAACCTTCTCCAAGTCTTTTCATGAAGCCTACACCTCCATTTCCAATTCAATCTTAGATTTAAAGCCATGCAAGGAAGAAGACTTAAATGAATTTTAAGGGGAAAGCAATAAAAGGGAATTTGGACAACCACAACCAATCTCTGCAAAAATTACATGGTCAAAGCTTCATAACAAGATCCACTGGGACCAGGGATATCATAAAAATTAGGAATGATTTAAACTTTATGTTTAACTAGAAAATGTGCTTTAGTAATTTCCCAAGAGAACCACTCTAGAGAATTAAAACCCCATAAATCACCAAAACTTTGAACACCTTTTTTAAAGAAGTAGTTTGAATATTGAGAGTATAGGTATAAGTACAGGAGGACCTCATTTATAATCAATTGTTCGTACTAGCAAACTAAGTTTGTAATCAGATGTTATTTTACAACTTAAATGAATAAAAACCCTATCCAATAATATGAAAGCTAAAATATCAATACTCTTAATACACTTGCAACCTTACTAGAAGCAAGGTTAGTATGGTTTCAAATTTGTTTAAAGAAGCTAATAATATAATATAAACAAGTGCCACATAGTGGCTAGTACTTGCCTTTAGTTTTATAATTAAGTTTAATTTTAATTTAAATTTATATGTAAAATGATTTTTTAATTATAAATAATTGTAAAAAATTTATAATTATAATTGTAATAATATTTTCTTTTAATTTTATAAATAATTATAAAATATAAATTTCAATTAATTTAAATTGTAAAATAGTTTTACTTATAATTAATTTTAATGTTAATTATTTAGTCTAATTACTATTTTTCATAAAGAGTACACAATTGAAATCATAATAGATATATTATATTGTTATTATATTAAATCTAAATTTATATAATAAATATTAAAATAAATTCAAAAAATATTCAATATTTTATAATATAACAAAAATAGCTAATATTATCTTAATATAATATGACACAAATTAATATTAGACTTTTGGTTAAAAAAATTGTAAAATAAAATTATTTAAAAAAATTGAAGAAAATCAATTAAAGTTCAAAAAACATTTAAAATATTAATAATTAAATAACAATAAGTAAAGAAATATGAAAGAGTAATAAAACTAAATTCATAAATTTGAGTAAAAATCCTTTTTAAAAATTTAGAAATGCTCTTTATTCCTTAAAAAGTGGTCTATAAGACTTCAAATGTATTACCCAATCATATCATCAAAAAATAATTTTTACAATTTATAAATTTAAAAAACTTACATTTAGACTATAGAATATGTGTTATTTTTAATGAAAATGAAATCAAGAAAATTAATTAAAATCAAGATTATAATGTAATAAGAATCTTTATATTTGAATGACAATAATTAAAATCTTTAAAATAATATTTTGCCTTTAGTTTTACAATTAACTTTAATTTACATCTAAATGTAATTTTAATATTAATAAAAAAAAAAAAAAATTTGATTGGTAAAAGGCTGAAGCCAATAATATATTAATCAAGCTTAAAAGATACATAAAATTAGATCCCTGCTCAGTGCAGGCGCTAGTAGGAAAGAGCGGGGTTGAGAAAACCTCCAACCTTGCCTGGGACCTTAGTCCAATTTATTTACATAAGAAATTTAGAAGGGCATTCCCTCCAAGATCAAAATCATATTACAATCTTCGTATGGTTTGTTACATATCAATCTGTTCTTCCAAGATTTTCAGTTCCCATTGAAGCTAGCGTACTTTGCTTGAAACCTTTTACTTTATACTTAAATTGATCTTTGTGTTCCTTGATATTCTTGTCTGGACAGAGGATCCACACAAGGCTCTTGTTTTTTATTACCTGAAATATTTGAACCTTGGCTAAGATCTTTGTTAGTACGACCATAAAAATTTTCCAATGAAAGACTTAAAAAGGAATGTATGATAGATGCAGTTAAACGATGTAGAATTTTGAGGGTACTTTTACTTGTATTTGTACCTCCTATTACTGAGGATATTGTAACATTTGAAGCTCATTTTCTTATGATAGATCATACAAGGCTACCTTCGTGCTTAGCTTCAATCTTTATTAGTATATCCAAATTTTAAAAGTTCTTTACTGAGGGTTAGAAAGAAAAAAAAAACTTGCTTGAAAGAGTAAACTTTTACCTTTCATTGTTCCATCTATTTCAGCATAGAAGTTAATTTATTAGCCATAGTTCCTGTACAAATTCTAGAGAAAAGGTATATGCATATGGCAAAAAAAGCCTCCTTATGAAATGAAACCTATTAAATAGGCTAAAGCTAAGGAGATATGCTAATCTCTAGTCATAATTGATTTATTCAATTATTTTAAATACAAGTGAGCTTTTGTTAACTGCAAGTCTTATAACATCTTTGTAACATTATATTTCATAATCTGATATACAGTTTTATTTCAAACGTATTCTAAAAAGGACATCCAAACATCTGACAGGAAGAGATCCTAGTCATATCTTAGCCCATATTTAATTCTTCTATCCATTCATCAAAACATCTTCTAAGCACTGTACTAATCCATAGTATTATAATAAAAAAATTTAGCCCATTTGAGCATTAAGATTTGGTAAGTGTATTCACTAGTGTATATGATAGGTTATCTTAGATGTTGCTTCTAAAGTAAGGAAATGACTGAAACCTAGATCAGAGACAAGATCTCATGTTCATTTCTAAAACACATTGAATCAATTTATCCCTTGATAATATTTTATCCTTAAACCTATATATGTGATGAGCCATTGAATGGTAAGCCAAGTTTCAATGTATCCTTCCTAGATTAAATTATAATTTAATTACTGTCTAGCTTTTATCTCGAAGTAGCAGCTTTGAGACATTACTGTGGAAAGAAAGCAGGGGATAGGGCTTGAAAGGTAACTTCAATACTAGAATAGTCAAATCTAACTCCATATGAATTTGCTGCCAATTAGAGGGATAGCTATAAGAAAGTAATTAACTATAAGGGGACCGTATGCTTACCTTATGATGATAACAATATACTAGTTAGTGAGAAATTATAATCTCATTAAGAAATAGTTGAGTTTAACTATCCCTGATCTTTGGGGATTAAGAGGATCTAGCTACAAAGGTATAGAGAATTCAAAACACATATCACAATTTGATGAAGGAACACAATGGAGATTCATTTATATTAACATATGCTTATTTATGAAGGGGTATCATAAGTACATTTATAGATCCTCTTCATTACTCCTTATCTTGAGTCAGAGCTATCTGTAATAGGGAGTCAAATTATCTTCTGATTGTGGAGTATACCTTCTTCCATCCAGAGGTTGATTAGATTTTCTTCTTCAAATTTTACAAGGCACTCCATATCTATAATTCCAACTTCATCTAAGTGCCAATACCCGTAGAACCGGTCTACCTTCTCAGGCTTATGTATACGTAGGTAATATAGCAGGAAGAATGTGTTTCTCTTAGCTATATCTTCATTCTCTTTATCATCTTCCAAGTCCTTAGTGGAAATAATGGGTGAGGATAGGGGGAGGGGAGGCATATCCACATTTCTTAGCCTACTGACAATCAGGTCCCTTTTTATATGCTTAAGAACTGTATCTAGGTTGCCCAAAAATCTTCGTTTAAAAATTTTGTGACCAAGTTTCCATTCTTCCTGTATCTAGAAACCCCAAGAGGAAATGACAACAACAAACCTGGAAGTGATATCGGTGAGAACCCTATGACAATCTTCTGAGTTGGTAAATTCCCTACCTAAGATATGTAAGACAGCTCTGGTAATAAGGGGATGCTTATTTATTAGCATCTTTTTGACATGTTTTAACAAAACCTTACCTACAAAAGCCAACTGGCCCCTACTACAAGTGAGTTTAACTGAATTTTCCATGTTATCCTACATATATGTTTATGCAGGTATGGGATGAGGGTCATTGTTGGGGCATAGACTATTTATAATGATAAAAAAATTTAAATGCCCTGACTGTTGGATACTAATGGTTGTTCGAGTTCCGGGTCTACACTCAATAATGCCACTTTAATCTATTTGAGGGGAGATGCGGCACTTCCTATCTTTATGAAGATACGAATGTCATTATCCAATTAGGTAAGGTCAAGAGTCAAAGCTTCTTAATAGAATACTGACTCAGGAAGTTAGCCAGATTAGTGTAAATCTGTTGATTTGATCCTATCTATCGTAATCATATTAACCTTGCTCCTTAAAGGTACTATAGAGAAATTGCCTAAGATTTATGAAAGAATATTACCTGTTAAAAGAGAGATACTACTATAATTGGTAATTTACAGTAAGATAAATATGATTAGGATTTTTGGCTTGCCTTATATAATCTATCCTTGATTAGTAAATATTCACCATAGGTTCTCTGAACGTTTGATATTCTATTAAGGGGGAACATACAAGCTAAAGTAGGCACCTTCTTTTAGTTCATCTATGGAAAAGAAGACACATAGTGAAAATTCCACATCTAAATTAGGCCAAATCAGTCAGAAGAGAAATTAAAATTTACCAAAGTCCATGGAAATTAAGAAAACTATTTAAGATGTAAATAAAATATACAATACTAGATTGAAAGATAGGTATAGGTATAATATTGTTTTTACTTACTTTAGCATTATCTTCCTTATCTATAATAGGTCTATGAAATAAACCCCTATTTAATATTTTTAAACATATGTTCACTGTATCAAGTTTTATAACTAAGCTATATAATATAAGTTCTCAAAAGGATGATTGAAAACCAAAAATCATATGTTATCCTCCCTCTGGAGTATCTTACAATTCTAGATGTTCTTGTCCTTCTCCATTAGGACAATGAACTCTTCTTCAGCAACCAGCTTTTTTGAATGGCATGTGCATCTTGGTATCTCTGGGCCCACAATGTGATAATTCATAGTGTCTACTTTGTCCAAGTATTCTAGGATGGGGAAGCCCTCCTATTTCTAGTAGTTGATTACTCTAGTTGAATCTTTCTCTCCAAAGAGGACTTCATTATAGAGGGAAATCTAAGTTCCTCAGCATCTTGGGCTAGTGCTTGTCAAAATGTTCTTCATCTTTGAATGAGATCATGGGTATGCGTTGGGACTGAGGAATTGCTTCAAGTTTGGATGCTTCTATTTTCATGGTGATTTCAAGGTACGGGATGGTGAGAAGGTTATCTATGCTTAAAACCATATTATCTAGTCCTTCAAGCAGATCTTAGTTGAATATGATCCTAGCAGTCTAGGTAATATCCTCTTTACGCTTACCTATGAAGACAAAGAGAGCTATAAACTATCTAATGACCAAGCCATTGGTTCTAAATGTGAATCTATTATCAAAGTGTTGGTCTCCCAAATCTCTCTCAACTGCCCTCCTAGCTGAATTTGACAAAGGGTTTAGGATTTGATTCCATCATCCTGACAGGATACACCCTCTGAACGCCATAGCTCGACTACCCTTGGTTACAAAAGTTATCAGTTTTGTTTCCATCTCTATAGGAAGTTAAATATTGTAGGAAATGAATTCTTAGACACTCTCAAGACATCTGAGTTTATAATCCCTATATTTGCAGCTCTGCCACCTATCCTCATGTCACCTGTGAAGGCTCATGTTGATTCATGATTGTAATACTCCTTCTTGATCTTTCATTTCATCATAATCAAAAGTTCTTTAAAGAAACCAGACTTGTTGTAGATAGTCTAAAATGTACACATCTTCATGAAAATTAGTGATTAGTTATGCTACTAATGATTATCTTGAAACATGTAATTATTTTCCGATATTGATAGTGAAGGGCGTTATTTAATATTTCCATGGGGAGATCATTGGTACTAAAGTCTATCCTGGGTTACCCTAAAATGATTTAAATTATGTTGCTTTGGTGAATTGCCAAAAATCTATTAGAATAATAAATCTCTCTATAGGCGCAAGAGATCTATCTAATACTAGGGGGTATCCCGTATGAGTCATAGCCTAATATTACATGGTTAATGCCAGATAGGCATAGTATTTAGAAGACTGTTTAGAGGAATCCTTCAGAGATCTACTATTACAGATACATTAGGAAGATTACAAGTTTAAAAGGGCTAAACTAAAGTAGAATAGCTAAGACTATAGCTACCTCCCTCTATATAAATCCATATGGTCTCTAAATGAATAAAGATTAAAAGTAATCTAGCTAGAATACATAGGAGATACAATTTTAGAATGTCTCCTATAAGTGAAGAGGGTTGATATACCAAGTATCAAAAAATGAGGTCTAGTTTCAATAATGAAAAAAAGGTGGATAATACAAAGATCAACTAAAGGAAGGTCAAGTTCTAAAAGGTATCAGGAGTATTTCTATCTAGATATACCTATCTAATAGAGTAAAAATATCTTGTAACCAGCCTCTCTAAATGACTCTCTATATAAGGGGAAACATATACGATAGTTAGAGCCAAATCTACCAGATTCATTAATAGATAATGAATCTAAATATGTGATGGAACTAATTTTAAAGTGATGTATAAGTTCTGGCTAACTATATAGATTGCGACATCCAAGATCCAAAGGATGGTCAACAACAGAGTTTACCTTAATGTGTCTAGTGTTTGGGAAACCTAATACTCCGAATGAATTTCATTAGTCTGGTTAGTTAATAGGTGTCCAAGCTTAGGGGAAGTCAGAGTTTTTATTAAGATTTAAATCTAATTGACCTAGATTTAAACAAGTTTCCTAGGCTTTTGTGCCCAAGTATCCCATTTTCTCATGAATCTAAATTATCTATCTGAATTGCTGGTGACGGATTTAGTTTTTTAATAGTCATTAGTATTGTGTATTATTACTTGTATAGATGGAGAATGTGATCATTGAGGGTAGCACTTATGATATAGATCAGCTTAACCATTTATTATCTATAATCTATCTACAAAGCTTTCACCCTTTGCTCCCCTATTTGCTAGAAGATCAGCTTCAGAATTTACTTCTCTATAAATATGTTTTACTTCATTTTGAGGGTTTTTATCCAAGATTTCTAGGATTTCTTCTAATTTCGAATTAAGTTTCCAGTTTGGCATTTTCCTAGTTCTGATTGCATTTACAATAATTTGGGAATCTCCCTCTATTTCAATATTTGACAAACCTAATTGATAGCAAATTTTGAGTCCTTCAAGGACTGCATTGCATTCAACCATGTTATCGGTTGTAGGTTTAATGGATTTAGCAAATTTAGCAATAGGTTCTCCCTTCCAATTGTGGATAATCCCACCAATACCAGCTGTACCTAGGTTGCCTCTGGAGGCGCCATCAAAATTTAGTTTATAGCACCCTTCTTTAGGTGGTGTCCATTTACATGTACTTTTGTCAGCCTTAGTTTTTTCCCCACTTTTTTTGTATAATGGGGGGATTGCCAATTTTGGCCATCACCTTCTAAGGTTATTATCACATTGTTTAAACGAGTTTTCATAGCTATTTTGGTTTTGAAGTATGTTATTAATTACTTTGATAATTGAGGCTTCTATTTTATTAGTTATCGATCTCTACTCGAGTTTTTGATTTGTAAAGATTCTTCTATTTCATTCTTTCCATGTTTCCCATAGAACTATAGATGGTGCAATAACCCAGATGTCTTTAAACGGGCTATCCTTATTTGGTGAAGGCCAAGCTTTGAGAAAATCCAATATATCCGTAGGCCTTGCTGAGTGCCAATTTAAGTAGTTACTTAACCAGTTCTAGCATTCTTGGGAAAATTCACAATTTATAAGTGATTAACCTCTTCTTCTTGGCATTCGCATAACGAACATCTAGATGGGCCTTCAAAACCTAATCTCCTAAGTCTATCTGCTATTAGTATCTTCTTCTGCAATGCTGCCCAAAGAAAAATCCTTGTCTTTGGGAGGCATGCTTTGTTGCAACATAAGTTTAGGGGGATATCTAAGGTGTCCAGATTCTATTCTTTCAAAATTGCTTTATATCCATCTTTGACTTTATAGTTTCCATCATTTGAGCCAACCCAAATAAGTTGATCTTCTCTATTTTTGTATGAGATTACTCTATTGCTAAGGATTTCTCGAAGCTTAGAGTTTTCATTGTGAACTCCATGCGTGATATCTATATCTTTCCATACGTGGTCTGCTCCAGGTGAGATGTAATTCTTTACATACCTACCAATACTAGATTTGCAATTATCTATATATTCCTGTGAGAATCCTTCTCTTTTCAATGGGGAAAACCCTCCCCATGAATCTTCCCAAAAAAGGGCCTCGTTACCTGCTCCAATGTCCCACGTGAGTAGGTTATTGATAACTCCTCTGGATTCTATAAGAAAATTCCAAATATGAGAGCCTTTCGTGTGTGAATGAGATCTAAAAATATTGATGGGTTCCACGTATGGGATATATTTATTTAGAAGGATAGTTGCCCATTTGCTACTAAGATTCTTATAAATTCTCCAAATTAATTTGGCTCCTAGAGCTGTATTCTACCATTGAAGGTTCTTAATGCCTAACCCACCTTGGGAAATTGGTTTGCAAAGATTATCCCACCTAATAAGCATTGATTTATTTTCTTCTAAAGTACCTTGCCAGTAAAAGTCTCTAAGGATTTTATCTATATTAGATTTGATGTTGACAGGAAGTGGAAGTAGAGACATTTGATAGGTGGGAATAGCAAATGGGATAAATTTAATCATCGCAGCTCGGCTAGCTTTAGTGAGCCATTTTCCTTTCCAACTACCTTTTTTGTTTTGTACTTTAGAAACTACTAATTCCCATAGTTTAGAGCTACGTACTCCCTTGTCTAGGGGGATCCCTAAATATTTGCAAGGAAACTTACCAATTTTGTACCCTAGAATGTTACAAATTTGTCTTTCTTTAGTCAGGGGGGTGTTAACAAAGAAAACTTTAGATTTATTTGGGTTGACACTTTGGCCTGATGCCTCCATATAGATATTCAGGGTTGTTTTGAATGCCTTTGCTTCCCTTTTATTACATGCCCCTCGCAAAATTGTGTCATCTGCAAACTATTGATGGGTTATGTTGGCCACATAATTAGTTACTTTAACTCCTATAATTTTACCTTCTAGATGTTCCTTATTTATAGATCTACCCAAGGCTTCTGCCATGATCACATAGAGGAAGGGTGATAGTGGATCACCTTGTCTAATGCGTCAAGAGATTTCAAAAAATCCTTCTAGAGTCCCATTAATTAAGAGAGATATCTTGGGTGAAGAGATACAATTATAGATTAAATTAACCCATTGTTTGGAGAAACCAAATGCTTCTAAGCATTTGCATAAGAATCTCTAGTCAACTTTATCGTATGTTTTCTGGATATCTATTTTAATGAGCATGCAGGATTCTTTGTTGTACTAAGTTGTATGCACTATTTCTTGAGCTATTATAATTCCATCCAAAATTGAACGGTTAGGGACAAAACCTGTCTGTTCTTTAGAGATAATTGATGGAAGAAAGGTTTTGAGCCTGTTTGCTAGGCATTTAGAAAGAATTTTGTAGATTGTATTACATAGGGAGATTGGGTGGAAATCCCCTGGTTCTAAGCTATCATGTTTCTTGGGGATGAGAGAGAAAAAGGTATTGTTGATTTCTGTTAATAGTGAGCCTGAGTTTCTGGTTTCTTCTATGGATTTCCAAATGTCTTCTCCTAGGGAATGCCAACATTTTTGGAAGAAACCAGCTTGAAAGCCATTAGGTCCAGGAGCTTTCTTAGGGTGAAGCTGAAATAGGGCTTTTTTGACTTCTTCTAACGAGAATTTTCTATTTATCCCTTTATTATCTTCTTCAGAAATTAATTTGGGGATTGACGACAATAATTTATTTTGGGCATCTAAATCAGAATATTCATGATTGTTAAGAAGCATTTGGTAAAAGTGAACAAGTTGTTCTAATATAAGTTTTGGATCTTCTATGAGATCACCATTTGAATCCTTTAATTTTGTAATTCTATTTATATTTCTTTTGTTGTTAGTACTATTGTGGAAGAATTTTGTATTGTTGTCACCTTTAAGCCATGTCTCTTTGGATTTTTGTTTCCAAAAGATTTCTTCCTTAGTTAGGATCTCCGCGTGTTTAGCCATAAGTTCTTTTTCCTTTATATAGGTTGTTTCATTCATTCCTTTCTCTATGACGATTTCATTTAAGCTATTTATTTCAGCCTCTATTTTAATTTTTTGTTCAAATATATTATTGAATTTTTCTTTATTCTAGTCCAGAATCTTATGTTTAATAATTTTAAGCTTGGCTACTAGGTAGTACATCCTAGAGTCGGAGACTTTAATCTGCTTCCACCATTGTTCCAAAAGTTGCATAAATTCCTCATCCTGAAACCACATGAATTCAAATTTAAATGGGTTTCTAAGTGGTTTGAAGTTTTCTGTAATAGTTAATATAACTGGGAAGTGGTCCGACCCTGAATTAGTTAGAATTTCTGCAAATGTATTATAATTCAAATTTCCCATATCACCGCTAATCAAGAACCTATCCAATCTTTCAGCAATATGGCTAAAACTTTATCGCCGATTGTTCCATGTAAACAAACCATTATTGGTATTGATGCCTGTCAAGTTATTATCTCTGACCCATAGACTAAAGTATTTTTGTGATTGTGAAACAAATTGTGATCCACCATATTTTTCTTTAATGTCTAGGATAGCATTAAAATCCCCTCCCAGAATATGTATATCATCTAGGTTGTTCGAGAGTTGAATATGTATATCTTGCCAAAGTTTTTTCTTTTCTGAATTAGGGATGGGTCCATATACATTAATGAGTTTGAACTTAATTTTTTTTTTAAGCTTATAACTGTTAATAGTAACCAGTTATTATGTTTTGATACTCCCTCGATCATTACTTTCCTAGGGTCCCATAGAGCTTCCAGCCCACCAGAGGCTCCTTCTAAGAAGATTATCTCTGACTTCCATACACCTAGTTTTAAACTAAACTTCACACTTTCCTCCCTGCTTAATTTAGTTTCCTGTAATATTATTATTTCAAATTCAAATATATTTAAATATCTTTTAATTAATCTTTGTTTGTTAGGGGCATTCAGGCCCCTAACATTCCAAGTTGTTAATTTCATTGCCCTTGGGGAAGGCTCTTCCCCTTCCCTGCATTTAGAATGTCAAATAAATTCGGTTGATTCTCAGCCTTACTGTCTTTTGCTCACAATTCATTGATTGATTTCCTGCCTCTTTTCTTCTTGGTCTTAAGGGTAATAGGAGAGGATAAACCCTCAGTGGTAGTTGCAATACCTAGCTGTCTATCAACATTAGTTATCCCATCTAAACATCTGTTGATGTCTTCATCATCCTGTCAGGGTTCGCTAAACAAGTTTTCCTCCCTATACATGCCGCCCTGAACACATAATATTAATAAATGTATTATAATTATTAAATGTATTTTAATTAATTATAAAACTATTTGATAATAATTATATTAGTTTTTATTTTAATTTATATCTAAATTTAATTCTAATATTAATAAATGTATTATAATTATTAAATATATTTTAATTAATTATAAAACTATTTGATAATAATTATATTAGTTTATATAATTCTACATGTAGCAATAGGTAATTTTATTTTTAATTATAATTATTGTAATACTATAAATGATAATTTATAATTATTATTTTTTTATGTTAATTTAAATTATTTTACAAAGTATAAAATAAGCTTACAAGCTAACAAATACGTGTTAGTTTGTTATTTACATTATTAATATATTTAATATTTATATTATATAAAAATAAAATATAATTTAATTTATGATAATAAACATAATACAAATATCAATAATGCAATATGGAAAGAGTCTCATTTAATCACTAGTTAACACTAAAAAACCAAAAAATGATGAACATTAATTTAATGTTAGAAAGAAATTTAATTTGATTCAATATAAATTTATTTCTTCAATGAATAAAAACCATGTCCCATAATATAAAAGCTAAAATCTCATTATTCTTATTGATCTTGCAGTCCCAGTATTCACATGATTGGATGAACATTAATTTAATGTTAGAAAGAAATTTAATTTGATTCAATATAAATTTATTGATTTTACATTTTCAATGTTCTTGAAATATATTTAGATAGGAAATTTTTTTAAATACAATAAAAATGACCAATAAAATAGTAGTTTGAATCTCAAGTTTACCGTACAAGCCACAATTTCTACAAGAGGCATACTAGGAAACTTATTTTGTAATCATTTATTATTTTTCAATCCATATCTTATTTTTGTATGAATAAAAATAATATCCAATAACATAAAAGATAAAATCTCAACTCTTTTTACACACCCACTAACAAATATCTTACAATCTGTACAAGGCACATATCAGCAAACCTACTTTATATTTTCTTATAAATAAAAACATGTCTAATAACATAAAAATTAAAATATCAATACTCTTTTTACACATACATCATCAACCATCTACACTTATATGAACAAAAATAATTATCAATAACATTAAAACCATCTCATTACTCATAGACTTCAAATATCTCTGCAATAAACCACCACTTCATTAATATCTCTGCAAGGTCTGTCAAGAGTACTTCTCTTTTAAATGGAAGGTAGGTTACTTAAAAAGGTATGATATCAAACAAAAACCATAATCTTATTAGAAGAGTAGTTATATAGATATGGATTTCTTGTATTTATTAATATTTCTCTTTTAAATGGAAGGTTGAAGAATAATTATATGTTGTTTGTTACTTTTGTAAGGTCATTTTACATGAGCTTTTATACATAGAAATCAATAAAATAGTCATATATATATATATATATATATATATATATATATATATATATAATCAAACTATTATCTATTTTGTTTTGTTTTCATATTAATCATACTATAATTCATCTATTATCTATCTTACAGAATATTATCATTATTATAATATTATAAAGACAAGTATTCCCACTAAGTAAAACTTGTTAATATTACAGTCTCCATGTTCAAGTATTAGATGAATAGTAATTCAATGTTAAAACAAAAGTTAATTTGATTTAATCCAAATTTATTGATTTTTTTTCATGGAGGTCTAACATTCACAAAATCATTGGTGCACCAGTCTTAGGCTGCACCTTTTTGGCTAAGAGCAAAGGACTGAGGGGTATCCGTTGCCATTGCCGTCGCCCGAGGCACTATCCCACCTCATCCCTTTTTCCAATGTAGGAACTTTACACTCAACAAAACTTGATCTCTGGTGGGTGCATTAAGAACCTTTCAACTTCATTTATTGATTTTGTATTTTCCAATGTTCTTAAAATATATTTAGATAGGAAAAATAAAAAGTAAATAAAAACGGTAGATCAGATAATATAAAAGTTATACTCTCAATACTCTTTTTATACACGTGCTGGCAGACTTTATTTATAATCAATTGCTATCTTACAATCTATACAAGCCACGTACTAACAGACTTACTCTGTAATCAGATGTTATTTTACAATCCATATCTTATTTTTTACCAATAAAAACAGTAGATCCAATAATATAAAAATTATACTCTCAATAAGCTTTTTATACACGTGCTAGCAGACTTTATTTATAAACAATTATTATCTTACAATCTATACAAGCCACGTATTAACAGATCTACTTTATGTTCTCGTATGAATAAAAACAGTACAGACATCTTCGACCCTAAACCCTTATACAAACGTAAACAATAACCAATAACATTAAAACCAACTCATTGCCCACAGACTGCAATAAACCACCACTTCATTAATCTCTATATAAAGCCGCACTATAACAGCAAGGCCAATCAAGATATCCACACACTACAGCAGCAAGGTCAGTCAAGCGGTGTAACTCTCTGCAGTAAACCATCCATACTTCAAAGGTATGATATCAACAAAACCATAACCTTGTTAGAAGAAAAGTTTCTTAAATATGGATTTACACTTTTAGATGGAAAGTAGAATACTTATATGTTACTCATCATCTTTATAAGCTCTTTCTACATAAGCTTCTATATATAGATATGCATATGCATTCGTGCTATTTCCCTCAAATTGGGCATTAGATCATGTTCACAGCAATGGACTTAGATGAATGATACATTAGTATTAGATTGTAAGCTAGGTGCTGGAGTTTACAAATATGGAATTTATCTTATTTAAAATTTGAGAAAAGGAAGAGATTTTTCTTTCATTTTGATTCTTGAAGTTTATTTGTATATTTTGAAGAGCTTAGAAAAGTATATGTTGAAGTATTTTTGTAATTTTTTAATTGGAGGTAATTATTTTCCTGTTTGTCTATGATGCTTTCAGATCTACAGTTGATTTGTATTAGATTTGTGTTTAGAATGATTTTTTATTTCTATTCATACATTTTGAAGAGCTCAGAAAAGTATATATTGAAGTATTCTTGTAATTTTTAGTTAAAATAATTATTTTCTTGTCTGTGTATGAAGCTTTCTCTCTGCAAATGGCTTGTATTAGATTTGGGTTAAATGTTTAAATTCATTCTCAAATGCCCTGCTCTTATTTGAACAATTTTGTGATTTCTTATATTACAAAAAAGAATTACAAGATTCCTTTGGTTTTCTTTGAGTAGGAGAGAGTATAGTGTTCAGGTTGGACTTTCTTATAGTGTAATATTGTTGGAGTTAATGATGGGAAATCTTTATAATCTATATAAATTTTATTTTTTGTCGATTTGATTGTGTATGATTTTTTTATCATCAATGTTTGTCATCGTATTCTATTATCCATTATCAAGATAAGAAAATTCAATAGTAAGTTATTACAATCTGAAATATTGATCATAAATAATTCGTAGCAATCAATTTTACAAACATACAAACAACAACATTCTAAGAAAATCATCTTGACATAGAGAATAGCAAAGATCCAAATTTCATGCACTATTTGTACTAACATACAAATTTTTATTTGAATTTATTGGTGCTAACTTGCAGCACTCCTTTTGTGAAAATCTCAAACAGAGGGCCTGATCTACATCTGCACTGAGAACTGCAATATTTGAGGAACGTCTACTTTTCTTAACATGGAAGCATCAAAAGGGTCCATCCAATATGACTCTAATGGAGTTCAGGACAGGTCCCTGATATGCCAAAGCTCTAGAAAGTTGAAGCCGTCCTACAAGAAGTACATAGGTGTTCAGAAATGTAAATCCGGCCGTTTTTATGCATTCATCAATGATCCAATAACCAAAAAGAGGCGTTCGCTGGGAACATATGACACTGCTGAACAAGCTGCTTCTGCCTATGATTTTGCTGCAGAAGTGATGAGAGGAACCAAAGCCAAAACCAATCTCATCACTTTCAATCCATTCAAGCTTACCCCATCTGGTGCACCAACATTGAGCGGCAGTGCAGCTTTCAGTGCCCCATTTTCATCCAAACATTCAAATCTTTCTAGTTCTCCTTTGAACAAACCCTTCAATCCCTCATTTTTGTCAAAACCTTCAAACCCTGATAACCCATTTTCTAGTTCCCTCTTCAATAAACCCTCTCAGAAACAGGACAATCAGGTTTTACATTTTGGGGGTTCTTCAACCATGCTTTCCAGCCCTTGGCACAAATTTAGGGCGACAAATCAAGACATATCTGCATCTGCGCATCCAGTATCTACTAATGATTTCACCCTTCCATGTTCAGTTCAATACACCCAATCCTTCCAAGTCCCTTCATCACCCATGGCTTCTACCCTGAACGAAAGCACCAGTGCAGTGCCAGATACCATCTCCACCACACAATCTTTGCCAAATCCAATGTTTCCATCAATCCATAGGTTTCTTCCAAATCTGGATGAGCTTGCTTCTACACCCCAATCTCAGCAATGCGGCACTAACACTCCCAGTCCCTGCACCACCATTCCCTGCACTTCCATTCACAGCACCAGTGGTTTATTCAATCTGGATATGCAAAATCAGTGCTTGTATGGGAATCAAAAAGAGCAACAATTTAGCCAGCAATATGACATAGAAAAGGAGTTGAGGAGCACCCAATTGCCAGGTTTTGAATGGTCTACTGATTCTCAATTGTATTCTCTACCACAATCTCCGCAATGCAACACTGCCATTCAGTGTACCACTGGTTTATCCAATCTGAATATGCAAAAGGGCGTGTATGAGAATCAAAGTGGGCAACAATGCACTAAGCAAGATGACTTAGAAAAGTTGTTGCAATATGAAATAGAGGAGTTGAGCAGCACCCAATCGCCAGATTTATCTGAATGGTCCACTGAATTGTCTGGCATGCCATCAAATGCAGACTTGCTGTTAAATGACATCCCAGATGTGACATTTACAGATTTATGTAAATGGTCCACTGAATTGCTTGACTTTCTGCTTGAGGACATCCCAGATGTGAGCACTTTGCCTTCGTTGGAAGGCATATTGGATTGAAATGTAACACAATCTGTAGTTCTGCTGACATTTCTGTAGTACTTTGTAGCTACTTCTAAACCATCTTCCAGTAAATATAGCTACTTTGAAATTTATAAGATGTTTACAGAAGCGGAATAGTGGTCTGTTCATGTAATTTCCTAGTGCTTTGGTTAATATCTATGCAATAATTTTGCTCCAGATAGTTCCTTTCTTCAAGAAAATCTCTTTCATTTTTCCTTTTCTGGTATGTTGAGAAGAATATAAAGAACTGTTTTTTAAGGCACAGGTTTTGTCCTAATTATTTTATGAAGCAAAATGAAAAGTGGTTGCAACAATTTTTTATCAAGAACAACAATGCTGCAATATAACTGTTTTAAATACACATCAAAACAGACTTAGTATAAAGAGGTTATTTAAATTAATATATTGTTTTTTAAATAACAAAATTCTATTGAAAGCATTGGTATTAATTTGCCTTAAAAACTGTGCATGATTAATTATTTGCCACGATTTGTAATGTTTGATAATATTTTTTTATTTATTTTAAATTATATTAAAGATATTTCTATTTTTTTATTAGTCCTTCATATTTTTTGCTGAGGGATTTATTATTTTTTGCATTCAGAAATTCAATTTTTTTCAATAGATTTGCAATGTTTTTAATTTTTCCCCTATTGTAATGTTTTTAAAATTGTTTGTTTCTGGAAACTTCTGGTGAAGGTGGGAAAAGTGAAAACTCTAAAATATAGTTACCATCTGTGCTGCAAACTGGTACTATCTTCTCGCTAGATTGTTAAATTGTATTTTTTTCTAGGAATTGTGCCTTCTCCTCGGTAATATCTCTCATTTCGATTGCTATTGTTGATTTTGGTCGCATAATAGAGCGGGGCAATAATCCATACTATAATGTGTCTGTAACTTTGATATTTGCTGAATGCAGTACAATTTTTGTTTTTGGATTTTGTCTACAGTCTGATATTCAATTAGGGTTTCATCGAATGTAGAGAAAAGCTTTCTTAGTTTCTTTCCAAGTCTTTCATCTTTGATGAATGCAACTGTCATTTTTTAGATGTAGATCTTTTGGATGTGAGCCTGCACAATTTTATCTTAGATGAAATTATTACTGCTATTAGAGATAGGTTGCATTGTTCTGATTTTTTATATTAAATTTTATTATTTTATTTTTTTCCTAATTGGTCCGTTCTAATGCTTTTTTCCTTTGCTAAGCCTGTGCGGTGCACGGAGATGTGGTTTTACAATGGCTCAGGCACTCAAATCTCAAATTTTCTGGCCATTTCTAAGAAGAGACTTGCTTCTCTTGTAAATTTGAGGTCGAATTCAAGCAATCGTTTGATTCTTTAGCAGAGCATGATGATGCCTGTGAGTTTTCTTTCCCATTAGAGTTTTGTGGCTATTCACCCATTAGATTAGGCATAATTTTATATAGATTGTTTAAATTAAGAGCATTCAATAAAATGTGAACCCTCTAATATTAAAACTGGAAATTTATGGCATCAATCTGTCTGTGAACATCTAGATACATTTTGAATAGCCATAACAAAACCCTAAAACTGGGCGTTCCAGAAATTAATTTAATCTTTGGTGGTTCTCTCTATTTATTTAATTGGATTGTTTGGCGGGGTGAAGAATGAGAACCAATTAGGGTTTTATCAGTTCAGTTATTTATACATATTCAAATGATTTAAGCCAAATTAATTATTTTCATTTTCATTGGTTGCTGAAGGCAATAGTAAGGAGAAAAATCTAATTTCCTCACCCAAAAAATAATAAATTTGTAGTTGGCTTAAAAGTGTGGATTAGCTGGCAGGTACTGGCAGGTACATTGCATGATTAAAGCCCAATGAATGTATATTAATTTTTTTGGGACCTCTCTTTATTTCTCATTTGTGCCTAGATATTTCTCGTTGTTTAAATTTGCTTCACGACAGCGTCTATGAGCCATTGTGTAGGTTTGATACTTAGACTTATGTATTTTGTTATTAGAATATGTTCATAACCATGACCATTATCTGCATCTTTGAAATTGTGCGTACCCGGAAGCTCAAACGCTGAATTTTCAGGTTTTCCCATGAGTTTTGAAGAAAATATCAAAGGTAACTGTTTGATTTAAATCTCTTGCAGAACCATTTCCAGAATTTCAATTACTAATTACAGGACATGTTTTCTTTGTAGATTTAGTTGTGAAGGTTTTGAAAACTTTAAACAAATGCAAATGGCAGGAGAAGCCAAACGTGATTAGCTACGCCTGTGATTAATGTGAATATAGAGACTTAAAAAGAAAAATTTCACAGCCATTCGGAGGGATTTTCATTTTCTTTTAAACTAAGAAGGATACATTCAAGCTCTAAGAAATAACTATACCCACAAACATCTTTCACTGCTATCTTTAAAGGTTGTAATGTCAAAGAGCTTTTTTTTTAATATATTTCTGTGTAATTTATGGACATAACCATCACCTGTTCTTTGTATATTTTAAGTTTTTTTCTTTATCTGTTTCCTACCTAGTGCACCAATACTAGAATATTTTCTCCACTTTTGTATTCATTATTTCACTGTCAAATGCATAAATGAAATATTTTGTTTTTCAGAGTAGACAAACTTCTTTGTCTAAAATTTGATGTATTTGAATTGGTTTCCCATTACAAATTTACTCCAATCTTTTTGGGTTTTCCAAGCATTTCCATGCATTTCGAAATATTTGATGTATTTTGTAAGCTTCTTCGTTTGTTTGAAAATGAAATGAAGCAATTTGCAAGCATTTTGTGAGCATTTTTCATGGCGACCTAGAGTTTTGTTTCCATATTATGTCAGACTATTGAAACGCATTACCTTCAATTCCATTTTTTTCCCAGCAATGTCTGCGAAAGCATTTCCAGCTATATAATAATTTCCAGCTGTGACATCAGGCTTGGAAAAAAATGCCTCAACTGATGGACCCTGATTTGGTTGTACAAAAAATTGAGGACCACAGCAAAATCAATTCCCTGTACTTCGTTGTGGAGTAAAAAATCTGAAGGTCGTCTTCCTATAAAACCCCTTACAATAATGCTTTGATGGATGTAAACACCATTTTCCAAGCCTCCATTTAGGCTCAGGCAGGAAGGACTTTGGCAAAGGATTAGACTTTATACCTGCGAATTTCTTGAAAGTTTCTAAAGCCTTTTCAACAAATTCATTCTCTGCATATTCTGCATCATTGCACTCCATGGAATGACATCTCTTTGAGGCATTATGTCAAACAGTCAATATGCAGGATTTTTTTTACAGGTTCATAAAGTCAGTACTACACCTTAAAATGTCCAAAATGTTTTATTATGCAATAATCTTTGCGAATTCTGAGCGGCATGTTTTTACTTTAGGCTTTCTGACTGGCGGTCAATGTGGCAGACATAGCAGGCTGCATATTTGAAAATTTTAATAGACAGAAATACATTTCACACTTTCACATTAATACATAGATTCTCTCATTTCATATAATGTCATTTTTTTCTTTATATCCAAATACAATGTCTCCAATACTATCAATATTATTATCTCAGCAAAAAAAAAATTTAATAATAATTCTGATGGTCTTACCGTACAATGTCCATAAATCTAGCGTAAAAAGAAGACAAGGATCAACAAGACATGAGATTAAAAATAAAAAATGTGCCACTGCACATATCTCTGCAAATACTTTTGCTCACAAACAAATTTCTAGAGGATAGGTAATCTTCCCACTACAAAAAAAAAATTCTCCGATCCTTGATGAGGTATAAGAGTGTGGGTCACTTACAGATTTTGTGTTTAATATTTATATTAAGCTTCTTTATGTTCTTCTCTCTTGGCAAAGTGTAACTTTATTCCTTTTTTTCATCGGGCATTTGTTGACACTGCATCAAAAGTTTATCATTAAATTTACAATATTGTATTTCATATATCCAATGAGGTAAGATTTTTATTTCTCATTTTTTTTTTTATCGATGAAGGGCCGAAGCCGAGATTTTTATTTATATAAATACAAACATAAATTAACAAAGTATCTATCATCAGTTCAAGCCCACTGTTGCAGGGCCTAATGTTCAGAACGAAATCATTTCAACTTTCAGCAACAGTAATCGGCTGATACCGATATTTACTTCTAAAACCCTCAATTTTGGTACTTCCTGTCGCAAAAACCATCTGCAAATTTAGAATTGAAAAACAACGGTCATATCTTGGCGCTTGTAGGGAATCGACGGCCCATATTCAAACTGAGACCAGCTTTAAGTCCCGACCATATACCCTCTTATTTTTCCCGAGCTTCACGACTTAACCTTTATCTTTAGTCGTACAACTACGATCACAACCCACTCAGAAGTCTCCGGCCACATCACCAGTCAGCAGCCAACCAGAATCGAGCAACACGACAGCACTGGCACCGTGGACCCACCTTAACTCCGCAACAGCGACATTCAACAATTGTCGCATGATCGCATAGCATGAAACTAGCTCATGCGAACATGCGACAAACTATCAGTACTTGCCACCGTCAACTTCCAACCAGAAACCACCATGTCAATGAGATCGAACAACTAGCGCCACATCAAACACGTTACAACCTCAGCTTTGCTAACAACTTTCCACAATACCGCTCCTTGACCAATGAAAATCACGCACACCAGCATCTCCATAGCATGTTGGACCCACTAAAAACAAGCCCCTTTAATCGGACGATCGGCGTATGATCTCAAGGGGGAAGAATATTCCTTGAGATCATACGCCAGCTGTAAATCTTGACACACGCTGGCCAACCCGCAAACCCCTCTGATAACGGCCCCATCGATAACTTCCATGTCGCTACCACCTCGACCAATCAAAAAATGCCACATCACCACCTATCACCGGGCTGAGGAACAGGTGTCAACCAGCCGCATGATCGCATGTCAGAAAACTCTGACATGCGATCATGCGACAGCCAACCACAGGATGCCACATAACCGCCAGCGGGACCACTGCCCTCCCCTCCAACGGGCCCAGCACAAGAAGTAACCAGTCGCATGGTCGCATATCAGAAATTTCTGACATGCGATCATGCAACAACTAATCATTTTAAAGCCCTTGAAGACCCGGCCCCACCAACTGGTCGGACTTGCGCAGTTAGGGAATGCCAACAAATAGAGCAGATAGGGATAGCCATGAGAGACATTACAAATCACCACCTGCAAAAAGCTTCTTGAGCTCAACAACCTACTCCACCTGGTACAAACATCACTGCGAACGGTCACTGAGCCCCTCGGATTAGTCAGCAATAACTGCGCCACCGCCTGCAAAAAGCTTCTTGAGCTCAACAACCTACTCCACCAGGTACAAACATCACTGCGAACGATCATTGAGCCCCTCAGATCAGTCGGCAATAACTGCGCCACCAAACCAGTTAAAAACCACTGCTAAAGCCATCAATTTTGGTACTTCCTGACGTGAAACTCCTCTGCAAATTTGAACTTGAAATGCAATGGTCATCCTCAGGGCGCCAACAGTCTATCAACGGTCATCATCTGAACTGAGATCTACTTTATATCCCCACTGTTAGATCATCATGTTTCGCGGGCTTGGCAACTTTAACTCCGCAACGCCGACATTCCCTTAATGGTTGTCGCATGATCGCATAGTTTGAAAATGGCTTATGCGAACATGCGACACCCCATAAACCTTCACCACCATTACCTGCCCTTGGCTATGGGACCCACGATGCATATCCATCTCAACGCTTACTGGTCAATTAGAAAGGGACACATCGGCAAGACCTGACACACGGACCCACCTCTAATTCCGCAACAGCGCCTTTCAACAGTTGTCGCATGATCGCATAGCTAGGAAAAGGGCTATGCGAACATGCGACAGACCGTAGCCCTTTACCACCATTAACCGCCGCCGCATAAAGTTACCACAAAGGGCTTGTCACATGATCGCATAACTCAAAACTAGCTCATGCGAACATGCGACAAGCCTCCATCCCTCACCATAAACCTTAGCGCCCACTTTATCCGCGAACTGGTGAGAACTTTGACTGGGCCCGCATCCGGAAGATCGACGGTCATCGCATCTTTGCGTATACCTCCAAGACTCAACTAGAACATGCACCCACCATCAGATCATCCATGCTGTGACCCCACTAGAAAGTCTGGGCCCCCCGATGTGTCAACATTCCCTTACCAGCTCAGCCAATCCCAACCTAACACCTCGACGGTGAATCATCACGTGGTCCCATTGCAGACAAACCAACGGCATCTAATCAGATAGTGGGCACATGATCGCATGGGGAGAGAATATTCCATGCGATCACACGCTGACCGTCGATCAAAATCTCTAACCCCAACCCCGCTAACAACACTCCACCTCATATTTTCCTTATCGGATGGTGGGCATGACATTCCCTTACCATCTCAACCAATCCCAACCTAACACCTCGACGGTGAATCATCACGTGGTCCCACTGCAGACAAACCAATGGCATCTAATCGGATGGTGGGCGCATGATTGCATGGGGAGAATATTCCATGCGATCACATGCCAACCGTCAATCAAAATCTCTAACACAAACCCTGCTAACAACACTCCACCTCTTTATTTCCTTCGGCCAATAGGGGGCGCCATTTATGCATACATGTCACCATGGACCCATAGTTTGAAACCCTACACCACAAAGAAGAATCAACGGCCGGCGTGATTTCGCATAGCTCTGACAAATCCCTTGCACTTTAGCGACCACCATTGATGCTCTGACATGTGAAGACCGTCTGACTTATCTGGAAACCAGGTCCCACCCTTGAGCTTTAGCAATAAAGGAAAACTCCCATTCGCTGGATAGACTTTCTTCATTCCCTGACCTAGCGATGACTAACATGATAAAGAATTGGGCCCCACACAATCGTAGCAGCGCACATAGGAAATGCTGGTGTCAAAGATTTAACTGCGCAGAGGCGAACGACTGAAAACAACCAAGGTTTTCGATGCTAGAAGATAACTCATGTTTTGGTGCCATCACTCTTCGATGTACAATAGGTCTCTGCTCCTCTTGTCCTAATCCAACTCCTTATTTAATGTTCTAAACTCCTACACGCGCTATGCGCTATGAGAGAAGACGTTCATCTTATCACCACAAGGAGTCATTCTGTCAACTTCTGAGGTAAAAATATATCAGGACCTGATTTGACCATTTTGATTTAGTGGTTAGATTCAATGGGCTCCGTTGAAACTTCGCTGACGTCGGATAGAATTTTCAAATTTGTTCCTCTAGCTGCCAGGTCAGCCAGCACATCCGCTTCAGTGTTTCCTTCTTTGAAAGTATGGTTAATGGTTTTTGATTCAAAATTATCCATTAACTATAAGATTACCTCTAAAACTGCCATAAGACGCCAATTTGGGGTTGATCTAACTTTGATTGCATTGATGGTAATCAGTGAGTCTCCCTCAATTTCAAGCTTTGAGATCCCTACTTCCCAAGCTAGTATTAGTCCAGACAATAGTGCTTTAAATTCTGTCATATTGTTGGTATCTTTGGGTAATGGTATGGCTTGTTTGGCAATCACATTCCCAGTTGTAGAGCGTATGATGCATCCCACTCCTGAGGGGCCTGGGTTACCTTTAGAAGCTCCATCAAAATTTAATTTGTACCATCCAATTGGAGGGGGTTTCCAGACACATGCCTTCCTTAGTTCTTGATTTCTTCTATATCCTCTGCCTATGGTGATTGGAGTTTTTAACCCAAACCAATTTTTTGTCATCTGATTATCCCAACTAGTAAAGAATTTGTGTTGTGTTGATTGAGTTTGGATCCAGGAATTCATTACCTCAACTATGGCTGCCTCCAATTTGTTAATTATAGTTTCAAATTTCAAAAATTTATCCTGGAATAATCTTCTATTCCTTTCTTTCCAAATCTCCCAAATCAGAATTGATGGAGAGATCATCCATAGATTACTGAATAAACTTCCTCCCATGATTTGTGGCCATGATATCAAAAGCTGGAGTAAATTATTTGGGGGGGCTGATGACCATCCTAATCTTGAATAAAGCCAGTACCAACAATCTTTAGCAAAGGGACAGGATAATAATAGATGATTTACGTCCTCTTCATTCTTAAAACACATAATGCATCTGGATGGACCCTGATATCCCATCTTAAAAAATTTATCTGCAGTTAAAATTCTACCTGGGATGCCACCCACATAAATAACCCAGCTTTTGGGAGTCCAACCTTGTTCCAACATAATTGTGCTGGGATCTCTTCTATTTTGGATGTGGATGATTTGGCTATAAGATTGTAACCCTCTTTGACACTGTAGGATCCTGATTTTGCCCCATTCCAAATGATTTCATCTTTTCCTTGTTTGAGAAGAAAGGGCCTATCTTTGATCAATGTTTTGAGCTTATCTACCTCTCTTGTATCTAATTGAAGTGATGAGAAGTCTTTCCACTCCCAAGAACCATCTATAGCAGTAGAGGACGAAGGGATGATATAGTCACTGAGATGAAGTACAAATATGACTGATCTGATTGGGGCCTAACTGTGAATTGATGGTTGGATGTCCATCCCAAGAGTCTTCCCAGAATCTCACTTCCTTTCCATCTTTGATATTCCAAGATATGTTATTGTCAATAATATGTCTTGACTTAGCTATGAAGTTCCATATTCTCAAGCCTTTTGGGAACTCTTTGATTCTGACTCTATCTTCCTTATTAAAGTTGCCTAAATATTTAGCTCTGAGAATTCTAATCCATTTGAAATCCTGATTATTCACTATTTTCCAATAAAGCTTTGCACCTAGAGCTTGGTTCTGCCATAATTGATTTTTAATGCCAGTGCCACCAGAAGATTTCAGTTTACATATTTTATCCCATGAGATTAATGCAAATTTCCTCTTAGTATTTGTACCCTACCAAAAGAATTTCCTAAGTTTCTTCACCATATCCATATATCCCTCTGTGGTAAGTGAGAGGCAAGACATTAGGTATATTGGTATTGCTGATAATGTTGCTTTGATCATGACTAATCTCCCAGCCCAAGATAGCCATCTAGTTTTCCAATTATCCATCTTCCTGTCCATCTTTTCATTGAGAGGTTTCCAAACTGATGTTGTTCTGAGGGATTTGTCAATTGGGATGCCTAGGTATGGACATGGGAGAGAGCCTGATTTACATTCCAAAATTTTTACAATTTTTTGTTGGATTTTCTTTTTTGTGTGGAATAAGAAGACCACTGATTTCTCTTTATTGACTAGTTGCCTTGAAGCTTGACCATAGTGATCTAGTATCTTGGAAATCTGCTTAGCTTCCTGGATACTCCCTTGACCCATGAGAATAATGTCATCTGCAAATTTTTGATGAGTAACTGGTCGAATGGATGAGGATATTGTAATGTCATTGATTAGGTTTTGATCCTGCATACTGATCATACTTCTCCCTAATGCCTCGGCCATAATTATGTATAAAAATGGCGATAATGGATCTCCTTGTCTGATGCCATTAGAGCCTTCAAAGAAGCCTTGTGGTGATCCATTCACCAAGAAAAAGAATTTAGGAGTTGAAATACAATAAAATATCAAATTTATCCATGCTTTAGAAAACCCAAATCGCTCCATACATTTAATCAAGAATCTCCAATTGACCTTGTCATAGGCTTTCTTGATATCCAATTTTATAATCATGTTGGATTGCTTATTATGTTGGATAGAATGTATCGCTTCTTGGGCTATGATTATCCCATCTAGAATTGATCTACCCAGGACAAAACCGGTCTGTTGCTCCCCAATTAGTTTAACTAAGACCTTTTTTAGTCTATTTGCTAGAGCTTTAGAGAGAGTTTTGTAAATTGTGTTACAGAGAGCAATTGGTCTGAATTCATCCAAATTAATGACTTGTTCTTTTTTAGGTATTAACACTATGAAAGTATTGTTGATTTCAGTTATAAATCTACCTAAAGCTCTTGCGGCCTCCAAAGCATCAATGAGGTCTTTGCCCAAAATGCTTTAGCAATGAAGGAAGAATCTTGGAGGAAAGCCATCCGGTCCTGGAGCTTTGTCTGGAGCCATTTGGGATATAGTATGCCAGATTTCTTCTTCCTGAAAGGGTCTGGATAGCATCTGATTATCTACATCAGTAATGATATTTGGGATGTTTTCCAATAACCCTTGTTGAATCCTCAAGGGAGATGAGATAGAACAATTGAGAAGCTGAGAGTTATATCTAGTGATTTCTTTCATGATCTCCTTCTGATCCTCCAATATAGAGCCAGCAGCATCCTTGAGTTGAGAAATTCTATTAATGCCTCTCCTCTGTTTTGTACTTGAGTGAAAAAAATTTGTATTCTTGTCTCCTTCAGCTAGCCAAGACTCTCTAGATTTTTGTTTCCAGTATATTTCTTCTTTAGCTAGGATATCTTCCCAATCCCTTAAGAGAGATTTTTCTTCTAAGTAACTGTCATGGTCCAATCCCGATTGCATTATTTTTATATTCAGATTCTCCAATTTTTGTTCAATCTCCAATTTTGATGCAAAGATGTCATTAAAATGAGTTCTATTCCATATGAGAAGGTTTTTCTTGATGTATTTTAGTTTGGAGACAAAGCAGAATAACTTAGAACCTTCAACTTTGAAATCCTTCCACCATTCATCTATGAGCTCCAAGAAATTCTCCTCTTTAAGCCGCATATTTTCAAATTTAAAAGGACATCCCAAGGGTCTGTTGGCCTCGAGAATGTTAAGCTGAATAGGGAAGTGATCAGATCCTAAAATTGGAGTGATAGAGGCTTTTAAGTCAAAAGGGAATTCTGTAAGGTCTCCTTTAAATAGAAAATGATCCAGTTTTTCTACGATGTTGCATATGCCCATTCTTCGGTTAGACCATGTGAAGGAGCCATTTTGCAGCTCCACCTCCATAAGACTCTCTTTTTGTAACCAATCCCTAAAATCATTCTATGACTAAGAGGTTCTTAGAGATCCCCCTAATTTATCTGATGCATGAACTATAGCATTGAAATCAACCCCTACTATAAAGTTGTCCTCTAGCCATTGAGCAAAGCAATTAGAGATTTCTGTCCATAATTCTACCTTCTTCTTGTGTGAGATGGGGCCATATACATACACTGTATGAATATTTAAATTGGATTTGGTGCTAATTAGGTTCCCAGCTATCCAATTTGGTCCATGATCCATTGGAATGAAAGAAGAAAAACTAGGATTCCATAGAACCGATAAGCCACCTAAGGATCCTATTGCATCTACACTATGAACCTTCCAATCTCCTAAATTCTTAGCGAAGATTTCCAATTTCTCTTTATCCATCTTTGTTTCTTGTAGTAGAACTAATTTTGCTTTAGATGTTATGATACAACATTTGACCAAACGCTGTTTGTTAGGGGCATTGAGGCCCCTAACATTCCAGGAGATGATTCTCATTGCAACTTGGGAAGGAACTTCCCCTTCCCTACATTAATGTATGATGTTATTTTGGTTTGATCTGATTCCTCACCAACTTCTTTCCTGAGTGATGCATTAGATTTCCTTCCTCTCCCTTTCTTTTTGATCTTTCCACAATCCATGTGACAATCTAGAATAGATTGCACTAGTCCTAGGCTGTTGCGTTTTGGTGAAAAATCTTGTCGGTGATCCTCCTTTGATTCTTCTTGAGTGAGCACTGAGATGTCTATTAGTCTTTCTTCATCCTTAATAAAATCCTCATCTAGAAGCCTTTCCACATATGCTATCTTCTGAGTATCCCCGGTTGGTTGTTCTAATGTTGTATCACCAAAAAGATCATAAACTACCTGAAGTTTTGGGGAGATCTGTGCTTCCTCATACTCTTGAGAAAGTACACCTCTGTCCGATTATAGATTATTAATTCTGAGGTGATCCATATTTGCTTCTAATGGTTTGAGATTAATTAACCCTCCTTTGACTCTAAATGTGGATGAGGTTTTCTCCATTTGAGGGGCTAGCAACTTAGTCATCTCTTTTTGTTGTTTGAGTCTCAGTCATCTCTTTCCACAACTTTGTTTTATTTCTCATTTATAACACCTGATTCTGCTAATTTTCTTTACTTGGAATAACACATTTGCTTTATTTCAAAAGCATCAAACAACTTTCTATTCTCAGGTCTAAATGCAAGACAGGTTGCACCTTGATTTGCAAGCTTCTTCACGTATAAATCTTCACTATATTTCCATAACATACATTGCAGATGTTGTCAAATGTTTTTTCATGTCATGTCTACAAAAGCACAAAATGATTTTATGATTTTTTAATAGTATCTTTAGGAAATCTTTGTTGCACACTTCCTATATCGGGCGACTGTCATTTCAGTTTCAGAAAACTTCGCCGGTATCTCATTCATATCTTCTCTTATCATGTGCAAAACCCTTTTCATATGATACATTCTTAGTTCACTAGGAATTTTATGACCAAGTTTAATAAATAATTCATCAAGGACTTGTTCAACCATAAAAAGAATCATGAAGTCTACCATATTGTAATTTGTGATAGGACATAGGAAAGAGACACAATTTGCATTGTTTTTATCAAGATAAGGTTTGTTAATAAAAAAACACAGTTTTATTACCTGTACATTACATGAATTTTCATTTCAATTGATGAAACTTTGTCACTGTTATTCCAAAATTGAGATCTAGCTTCCCAACTCAATCTCTTTGGTGTCTTACGCAATGAATAGTTTTCTTTTTCTACTTGATGTTAATTTTATCATAGTGGTAGATGAGGCTAAGCATTATATAAAATTTCTCTGTAGACCATTGAGCCTCTGCATTAAGTGATTTTCCCTTTTTTGCAAGATATAAATTATAGCTCACAGGTTCACATTTTGATGATCTAACAGGATGAGGAAATTCCATCAGCCTATTCTCGCTCGGTATCATCTTCTCTGGTGACCATAACTATAAATTTGGTAGCTGCAAATATCATAGCAGCTGCTACCCCATTGATTTTCTTGTTTACAATGTATAATATGTTTTTGACATGCAGAGTTGCAATTGCACTAAGTGCAGTTTTATCTTTACATTTTCTTTTATGGTGACAACACAAATGGTTAAGTTGTGTTGCTTCTTGTACAATAGTCTTTATTCTATTATATGGCTAAAGATCAATATAAATGCTTTATGCTAGCAATCAATGTCTCCTCTTCTATCTTAGTATACACCAAACATTTTCTCAAAGTCATTTTAGTTAATTTCCTTTTAGTATTAGTTTTTTTGGCATTAGGCGGGACTCTAGTTGTAGCACAGCTCTTGTTTTTAAAAATGTTTAAAATTGAATATCATTAAATATATTTATCATATTTTTAAAATAGAAATAAATACTATTCTATATATACAAAATTTAAGACTATTGACATTATTTAGGTATATTATTGAAGCAACATGAATATAAATTTTATTAAGAGTAGAATATTAATTTTAAATATTATTTTTTATCTATATTTATTTTTTAAATTTTTTAAATATTCATTATTATGATATTACTATCATTTATTTCTTGACTTCACATTAAACATTCTTTATTTTAAAGAAAAAGAGAATTTAAGTATTTCCTACAACCTTTGAGCAGACTTTTTTTTAATTTATATTAAAATTAATTATATATATATATATATATATATATATATATATATATATATATATATATATATATATAATTTAATAAAAAAATTCTAATTTTATTTGTATATTTTAATATGATATACATATATGATTAAGTTTAATATTATTTATCATAATAAAAATTGATGTGTATGTTTGGTTGAACAACAAAATCTTAGTCCCTTTTAAGAATTGGGAACACCCAATTTCTAGGCCAATTCTTAGCATGCAGTTGAGAAGAATGTTTTCCTGGGATGACTAGAGACCATAGAAAGATATTTGCCTGGTTGTTGGGGATGTAGTTTTGGTGTCGAATTCTTTGAGGATTATTTTTCCTTCTCAAGTATTGATGGTGTTCATTTCAAACGCAATAGATTTGGAACAAGGTCTAGCCCTTTTGGAAAATCTGATAGCAAGCTATGTTCCAATTGAGCGCATAGAAGGTTTTGAATTAGCTGAATATGACATGTTTAAAGGGGAAACTTTAATTGGGGGTTTATTTTCTTCAAAAAATTTGAGAAAGAAAATAGCAATAGCTAGGTTGTTTGAGGCCATCAAGAATGCACTTGTTTCTAGTAATTGTAGTTTGTTTGATACAGAATTGGGTTTTCTATATGACATGATCCCATATCAGCTTTTTGTATCATCCAAGGTGATTTTTAATGCCATGCATCAACTTTTGGTACATCGGTCCCTCCCTAGGCCCCATCTCATAGATTGCAATCAGAATTTGGGAGAAGAGGGCAAAGGTAAACCAAAGGGTGTGGCAAACTATGATGTGCCCACTATGGGCAATGTACCTCCTCCTCTGAAAATAGACAACATATGTTGTAGATTTCTTGATGAAGGCCCCTCTCGCCTGGTACCAAAAGAAGTGGAGGATAATTCTAGAATTTCATAAAATTTAGCCTTTCTCTATGTAGGGTATGTTCTTCATGCCAAAATTTTAGTCTTTCGGGGAAAGTTTTTGAATTTTTCTATTGTCTTCCTAATGACCTATGGAAGACTTTTTTAGTTCTAGATAGGGTTTCAACAAAGTATGTTGACTTTTAGTTAGTTTCAATCATTTCTAGTTGCCAGATAGCTAGACACTTTCTTATTTTGTATATTTCAATTATATATTTTAATATTAAGTTCAGTTCTTTGACCTTTTATGAAAAGAAAATTAATGTGTAAATGTTTTATAATTTTAACTTCATACTTTTTAAAATGTCATAAATTACACCCCATGTAAAATTATTCATCGTATAATGCCTCCACTTTTGTTGAAAATCAAATTTCCACTTAAGCCTCCAACTCATCTCACTTGCCTTGTCATCTCCCTTATCTGAATTCTTAACTATGCAACCTATTTGGTTCAAGACACATCCATTCATCTTAGGAATCTGCAAACTGAAGGTAGTTGTTGGGATGTTACTCCCGTTGATTTTGGTAGTGCAACACCTCCTTATGTAGTCCACAGATATGTTTAAACTCCCTTTTTTGCCTTACTTTCACTCTCTAACACTCTTGTGGTACATTTTCAGTCATTATTGACTACAACTGATTTGGAATCTGATTGAAGAATCTATGATTGCAAGATCAGTGAGGAGTTGCTGATTAGATATGTAATATGATTAAATTAGCATTATGTTGTCATTGATGTCAACTAGTTTGACAGCACTTATCTTGTAAGTTACTATACCGAGACATCTGAAGAAAGGTGAAAGAGATGAAGAAAAGAGAAATCTACATGAGGAAAGATGTACAATGACAAATGAGGATAAGGAACACATTGAGTAACTTGCTGATGAGTCTATGACTTGATGATATTGACTTTATTATGTTGCATTCATCTATGATGAAGTATAGAGCTGAAAGACACAAATCAGTGTTGTCGGTAAATGAAGCATTTCTAGTATACACCGATGAAGTGTAGTGTATATCGATCGCAATATTAACCGAGCAGTATTCACCGATGCATTTCTTTGTTAACCGAGCAGAACAGAATGTATTAAATGATTAGTTTAGCCAATAAGATTGATGAGCTGGCAAGAGTATAACATCGAGGTAACAGATAATGTTTGTTACACAGATTAACGGCTAAGAAAATTTAGGGAAGATCTAACGAAAAATATTGAAATGTGTTCTTGACACAAGTACCGAGAAAGTTTGAAGCGGCAAAATCTATGAATGAGATTAAGTGGCAAAATCTGATGGTGGAGAAGAAAATGATTTACTCGTCTATATAAGAGAACAGTTTTTCTTTATGAAAATGCTAGAAGTAGAAGAAGCTGTAGGAATATCGCTTGAACAAGGATTTCATGTATTCTGATCATATTGGTTAGTAAGAATCGAGCTGCAGAACCATTATCTCGAGCTACAAAGAGCAATTACCGATGGACAGTAAGTTGATATAGTATTGAATCTGAAGTGAATTATTGATTAGAAGGATTTGTATGGACTAAATATTGATCTGTAATCTACAATTAAAGTTGTAATAAGGCAAGTCTTTTACTGTTACATATTTAACCATTGTATACAGTCAAAATCTCTTAACTGAGTGGACTCTGAAAGTCTTATGATGTATCATTCATAGAATGAACATTGTTATCCTGTCAACCCCATAGTGAATGCTGGTTGGACGATAACTTCTACTCTAAAATCCTCTAACAAGGTCACACCTTACAGTGTGTTTGTAACCTTTAACAGGGTTGGGTCTTAATCGACCTCACTTCAGAAGAGTGAACAATTTTGGGTTGCCAGTCCCAGGTGGTTTTTCCCTTTACAGGGTTTCCACATTAAATCTCTTATGTTATGTGTTGATTGTGATATTTATTTGTTATCATTCTTTACATGTTACTTGTTAGATTTGATCGGTAAACTATTTTGGCATTAGATTGGTAATTGGTAAAAGCACAAACAGTGAGAGTTATTATTGTTTACCACTGAGCAGAAATTGAAGAAATTGTTTTGAATTATACATTTTGATTTGGGCCACTGGATAACTGATTCACCCCCCTCTCAGTTATTCTAACAATTGGTATCAGAGCTTTGGTTTCTTCGAATAGAGTTTTAAGGACTTAAGCATAAAGGTCACAAGATGTATAAGAGGGAAGTACCGAAACTGAACAAAGAGAACTTCGCAGTATGGCAAAGAAGAATGAAGCTGCACATATCTGGAATTGGGAACTCAGCACTAGATCTGATGGAGAATGGCTTCATACAACCACCCACTAGTCCCTTAACTATTGATCAATTGAAGGACAAGCATGAACATAATGTTACTATGATGGAACTTGTTGCTGTTTGTACCGATGCTGAATTTGAAGATATCAAAACATGCATGACTACCAAAGGAATCTGGGATAAATTAGCACAAATATACAGTGGAGATCTGAATGTCAAAAGAGCCTAAGCTGAAAGTCTGAGAGGCAGATTTGATGATATGAGAATGAAAGAAGGTGAGAACATTGTCCAATATTCAAATAGACTCAAAGAGGTAGTACATGCTATTAGAGCATCTGATGGAGTGATTAATGATGAAACAATGATAAGCAAGATTCTCAGAACTTTGCTACCAGTTTATGCAATCAAGATTTCTGCAATTCATGAAACAAGAGCTACATCCAACCTTACTCTTGACACTCTGATTGGTAAAATTACAACCTTTGAATTAAAAATTTTTGATAATAGTGTTGTTCCTTCTATTGAATCTGCTTTCTCATCTTCTTTGAAGATTGGAAAGTCTAGTAGGAATAGTAAAAATTGTGATAGTGATGATAATACCGATGATGAACTTGATGAGCTTGAAGCACTTATGGCCAAAAGATTGCCCAAAGGAAAAGGAAGGTATAGAGGTAAGCTACCTTTAGCATGCTTTAATTGTAAAGAAGGCAGTCACATCACTGCTAGATGTCCTCAGAAGAAAGATGATGATAGATCCAAAAATTGATCTGATGGAAGCTATGGAAGAAGAGTCAACAGAGGCTACCAACACTAAAACAGAGACAACCGAGATGAAGAAGGCAAAAAGGTATGTTACATAGCTGAAGATATTGAAACTGAACCTGATTCTAATGATGATATAGAAGTTGTATTTATTGTTATGAAAGATGACTCGGAAGAAGAAGAGAAACATGAAGAGATAGCACTGATCTCTAAAGTAAGCAGAAATGATAAATGGATCATAGACAGTGGCTGTACACTTGATATGACTGGTGATGTAGAGAAGTTTGATCATCTTGTTGAGTATAATGGAGGATCTGTGAGAATGGGAAATGATGCACCTTGTATGGTAAGAGGTAAAGGCTCACTAATGATCAATGACAGACTACAATGTGAAAATGCATATTGGGTACATGGACTAAACTATAATTTGATAAGCGTGGCTCAACTAAACAATTCAAGCCACCGACTGGCTTTTGAGAGCAAAAAGGTGAAGATCTATGATGATGGAGGAAGACTTGTCGAAATTGGTACACAATCCAGAGGTAATCTATTCTATCTTGATATGGATCAGTCTTCTTGTTTGTTAATAAAGGATGAAGATGCTTGGTTGTGGCACAAAAGGCTATGCCATGTGAAATTTGACAACATGATCAAGATTAGTAGAAAGAGAAGAGTTAGAGGATTGCCCAACTTGACAAAACTTGATCATGCCATGTGCCATGAATGTCAGAAAGGTAAGATGACTTAGTCTAGTTTTAAAAGCAAAGACTATTCAACAAAGAAGATACTTGAGTTGGTTCATACCGACCTATGTGGTCCTATGAGAACTCAGAGCTATTCTAGTGATAGATATTTCATTCTTTTTGTTGATGACTATACTAGACTGATGACTGTTATGTTCCTAAAAGAGCAATCTGAAGCCTTCAAAATGTTTAAGTGGTATAAAGCTAAGGTAGAAAAAGAAACTAGTAAGGAAATAAAATGTTTAAGATCTGATAGAGGTTAATTTATCTCTGATGAATTTACTAATTTTTGTAATGAGCATGGAATCAAAAGGTAGGTATCTGCACCGAGGACATCTCAGCAAAATGGCATTGCTGAAAGGAAGAACGGGTCTATAATTGGCTGTGCTAGAACATTGCTGATACAAAAGAATGTTGCTCAGACATACTGGAGGGAAGCTGTCAGTACAGTTGTGTATGTTCTTAACTAAGTACAACTGAAGAAGGACTCCCACCGAACACCTTATGAACTATGGTTTGGACACAAACCTACTTTAAGTTATTTCAAAAAATTTGGAAGTAAATGCTTTATTTTGAAAGATGAGAGAAATGGAAAATTTGATTCTAAAGGAGATGAAGGAATATTTCTGGGATATTCCACTACAAATAAAGTATATAAATGTTTGAATAAGGTTACAAATAAGATAGTTGAAAGTACTAATGTTTGTGTTGATGAGTTTGATGACAAGTACATAGGGGAAAGTACAAAGCAATTGAAAGACTATGGTAGATTCACTTACATTGAACATCCAAAGTATCTATCGACACCGCAGACTGTGTCAACCAGTCAACAGGGAAACAATCCAGGACAGCAGACACCACAAATCGAGGAACAAGATGGAGCTACCAAGCAAGAAATGGACCCTGAGTAGGATGAACAAGAAAGGAGAACTCAAATTTTGGCTAGTTTTGTCAGAAGACATCATCCTGAGACACAAATCATTGGAGACAGACATGTCAGAATGCAAACTAGAAGCAAAACAAGACAAGGTACATGTCTAATTTGTGAATTTGAACCTAAAACTATGAAAGTTGCATTAGAGAATGAAGAATGGGTTAATGCAATGAAGGAGGAAATAGAGAAAATAGAGAAGAACAAAACCTGGTCCTTAGTACCCTGACCAAAAGATAAAAATGTTATCGGTACTAAGTGGATATACATGAATAAATTGAATGAAAATGGTGAAGTCACAAGAAATAAAGCTAAATTGGTATGCAAGGGATATGCACAGGAAGAAGGCATTGACTATGGTGAAACATTTGCACATGTTGCTAGATTAGAAGGAGTTAGAATGCTACTTGCATATGCTATACATAATAAATTCAAAGTCTATCAAATGGATGTGAAGTCAGCATTTTTGAATGGTATACTTGAAGAAGAGGTCTACATTGAACAACCTGAAGGATTTTTTGATCCCGACAATAAAGACATGGTATGTAGACTACATAAAGCATTATATGGATTGAAGCAAGCACTGAGAGCATGGTATGAAAGACTGCATACTTACTTGTTAAGTATTGGATTTGTAAGGACAAGTGAAAATAGCAATTTGTATGTGAAAGGTGATGTTAATGATACTATTATCATTGCTGAAATATTTGTTGATGACATTATCTTTGGAGGTTCAGATCTTGTCTGCAAGGCATTTGTTGATGAAATGCAAAAGAAATTTGAAATGTCTATGTTTGAAGAGATTAAGTTCTTTCTTGGATTACAAGTGATTCAGCGGAGTGATGAGATATTCATCACACAATCTAAATACATAAAGGAAGTACTGAAGACATTTGGCATGGAAGATGCTAAACCTGTAGGAACACCGATGGCTAGTGGATGCAAATTGACAAAGGAGGATGAAACTACCGAGGTAAACTAGACACTTTACCGATCCATGATTGGTAAGTTAATGTACGTAGTTCACAGTAGACCAGATATAGCACATGCTATGGGAATTGTTGCAAGATTTTTTGCTAATCCTAGAGAATCACACATGATAGCTACAAAAAGGATCTTAAGATACTTGAAGAAAATAGAGAATTATGGATTATGGTATCCTAAGGAAGGAAAGTTTGAACTGAAAGTTTACACTGATGATGATTGGGCTAGAAATGTGGATGATAGAAAAAGCACCACCGGAGGAGCATTTTTATTTGGTGAAAGACTTGTAACCTAGACAAGTAAAAAGTAGGCTTGTATTAGAGTGGGAAAATACTGAAATCTAATTTTTCCAAAATTTCATATGTTTTAGTAAATTGCAATTTTGAGGGTCTTCGGTGTATTTCTAGGCAAATATGCCACCCAAGAACATTAATGTTTCTAAAATTTTGTTCAAGATTATTTGAATACCTTTCCAACGCATCAAACGGTTCGTAATTCGGAGCTAGGATGAGAAAGTTATGCCTTCTCCAAGTGGACCTAAATTTTATATTTAGTTTTTTTGATAAATTTTGATAGTTTTAATAGTTTAATTGTAATAAACATTATGATGACTCTTCATTTCAATTCCAAGGGATTTGTGTGACCCTTGGGATCCATCTGACTTGTATAAACTCCAATTTTGAATAGAATAGAGACAGTTTTTGGTTTGCAATCTTGTTGTTCTCAATTTTCGTGTTGAATTCTACAGTACTGTAGGTATCACACCAAGTATTGTAATCTGGTTTTCATAAATCAAATCAGTGGTATCAAAGCGGGAACGCTCCTTTATGCCAATTTACACAAGGTCTTCCTACCAAAGATTAGGATTGGATACACAAGATTTGTCAAAATACCCACCTTTGAGATGCACACGATCGAAGATGTCAAACGATGATGTTAAGAAGTTGGTCGAGGAAGCTTTAAATAAGCAACGAGAGGAGATGATGAGTCAATTTTCATGCCTCCTATAGAAGCAAAAACCCTCTAAATCTGAAACATCATTTTGTGGAAATACCCCTTTCAAAGTGCAGGTCAATTTTGACATCCCGAATTTTGAAGGAAAGGTCGATTCTGAAGCTGTTGATAACTGGTTATCAAAGTTGGATAGGTACTTTTCTGTAAATAATTTCTTAGATGCTGAAAAGATAACATTTTCTCTCCTCAAAGCTGAAACCCATGTGAAATTAGCATGGGAAACCAGAGTAGCAAATAAAGAACAAGAATCAGTTGATGAAGATGGTTTTATAATATCTCTTGATAAGAAGCCCACATGGGGAGAATTTGTGGAATACATAAAAGAAGCTTACCTCCCGGAGGATGTATATGAACAAAAATACATAGAATGGAAACTTCTTTGACAAAAGAGGGATCAGTCTGTGCAAGATTACACCAATACATTCCATTCATTTTTAGCAAAACTCGGTATTAATGATTCAGAGAAGCATCAAATTTTGAAATATCGGAGTGGACTTCACAGGTATATTCAAATAGAGATGGAATTTTTAAATATTGAGACATTGGCAATTGCCTATAAATATGCTACAAAAATTGAAGAAAAATCCAAGCAAAAAGGGAAGAGGGACTACTTTGCAAACAACAAGCCAAGGGTTGAAGGTGGCAATAAATTTGCAGGAAAACAGGTGACCAAGGAACTTCATTCAAATTCACCCAAGAACACATGGTGGTCTACTAAAAAGATAGACACAGGCATGTGGTGTGAGATGCATAGTTCCCCAACCCATAATACAAAGGATTGTCGAAGTATTAAAAATTTGATGATAGAAATACGAGGAGAGGAAGCTAAGCCTGAATCGTCACCAATAGATAATTCTGAGAAAGAGGAGAATGATTCCATCATAGAAGCAAACCCATATGCCGTAGTTGGAACTGCTAAAGTATTGCCCCGTGAAGATGAAGAGAGACTTTTTCATTCACAGATGTGGGTTGATGGAAAGCCTCTGCATTTTATTGTTGACAGTGGGAGTCAAAAGAATTTGATCTCTAGGGAGACAGTCAAAAGATTAAATCTGAAAGTGACAAGACACCCACAACCATACTCTATGGGATGGGTAAATGAGGGACAAGATATTCAAATAAATCAACAATGTCGTTTTCCATATTCAATCAAACCTTTCAAGGATGAAGTGATATGTGATGTAGCACCATTGGATGTATGCGATGTCTTGCTGGGGCAGCCATACATGTATCAGAGGCATGGGGTGTATGATTCCAGGCCACATAGTGTTACAATCAAGCTTGGTGGGAAGAGGTATCGAATACCAGAGGTATGTCCAACACAAACTACTTCTTTAATTAGTGCTAAACAATGTAAACGCTTGATTGCTCAAACCGGAGATTTTGTTGTACTCATGATTCACCCTGAACAAACAAAGTCAGTTGTTCTTAATACACATACTAAGGTAACAGAGAATCAACAAAATCAGATGGATAAAATTTTGAAAGAATATCACAGTGTGTTTACACCACCAGTGGGAGTACCAACACACTGTCAAGTCAAGCACTCTATTGATTTAATCCTAGGCACACCGCTACCACATGAGCCAATATATAGGAGGTCAGTTTTGGAAAATGATGAGATTAAGAGACAAATTCAGGAGTTGATTCAGAAAGGACACATTCATCCAAGTGCTTCACCTTGTGGAAGTCCAATTGTCCTTGCTAAAAAGAAAGATGGGGCATGGAGGCTTTGTATTGATTATAGAGCATTAAACAAAATCTCTGTTAAAAATAGATATCCAATCCCTCGAATTGATGATTTGTTGGACCAAATTAGGGGGGCTAAATTCTTTACAAAAGTTGACTTGAAGTCTGGATACCACCAAGTACCAATTGATCTAGCAGATGTGTGGAAGACTGCATTTAAATCTAAGGAAGGTTTGTTTGAATGGTTGGTCATGCCTTTTGGCCTAACAAATGCCCCAGCCACATTTATGAGATTGATGAATGATGTGCTTAGACCATTCATCGATTCTTTTGTAGTTGTTTATTTGGATGACATACTCATCTTTAGCAGGACTTGGTCTGAGCATTTGCAGCATGTTGAACAAGTTCTTTCAACTCTGCAAAAACACAAACTTTATGCCAACATTGAGAAGTGTTCTTTTGGTATGCAGAGTATTCAATACTTAGGGTATATCATTGACACTGAGGGTGTTCATGTTGATTCATCAAAGATTCAAATAATCCAAGACTAGCCATCCCCTAAAAATTTCATAGAGCTTCGCAGCTTCTCGGGCTTAGCCAACTTCTATCGCAGATTTGTGTTTGGTTTCTCACACATATCATGGCCTCTTAATCAATCACTAAGGGGTGGAGCACAAGAAAAATTTTAGTGGACAGAGGCAAAGCAACAAGCATTTGAGGAGTTAAAGAAAAGACTATGTTCAGCACCAGTATTGGTCCTTCTAGATCTACACCAAGCATTTGAGATAGAAACAGATGCATCAAATTATGCTCTTGGTGCAATACTCACACAACATGGGCATCCTGTTGCCTATCACAGTGAAACTTTTTCTGATATAGTACGTAGGTATCCCACCCATGATAAGGATTTGTATGCCATTGTTCAGGCTTGCAAACAATGGAAACACTATATACTGGGAAAGGAAACTGTTATACATACAGACCATAAACCACTCCAATTCTTGCAAACACAAGGGAAGCTACAGAATGATAGACATCAATGGTGGTCAACCTATTTACAACAATTTCACCTCAACATTCATCATAAAAAAGGAAGCAGTAACAAAGTGGCAGATTGTTTGAGTAGGCCTCCAATTGTAGGTTTGACAATAGTGTTGGATTCATGTGGTCATCAATCATCCACTTGGGAACAACTATATAGTACTGACCCTGATTTTGCTAACATCTATAGTAATTTGGTAGAAGGAAAATTTGTCTCTGATTTTCACTTGCAGGATGGGTTTCTTTGCCATAATGGTCACATATGTGTACCCACTGAAGAACGGAAGAAAATGATATGGGAAGCTCACTATAGTCGTGTTGCAGGACATTTTGGTATTGGTAAGACTACTGCTATCCTTCAAAAGTATTTCTATTGGCCAAAAATGAAGCAGGATATCATTTCACATATACAAGCTTGTGCAGCCTGTGCAATTGCAAAGCTAGCAAACCATAAGTTGGGTCTATACTTACCATTAACTATTCTTGATAAGCCATGGTAGTCTATTTAAATGGATTTTATGTCTGGGCTTCCAACTACCAGGCGGGGGCATGATTGTGTATATGTTGTGGTAGATAGGTTTTCTAAAATGGCTATCGTGGTGGCATGTAAAAAGATGATTTCTGCAGAAGATACTACCAAGCTATTTTTTGAACATGTGTGGGTTCATTTTGGTTTGCCAAAAACCATTATTTTTGATAGGGATAGTAGGTTCATCAGCAAATTTTGGTCTGCACTATGGGCTAAAATGGACACGAAATTGACAAAGTCCACAGCATTCCATCCCCAAACAGATGGGCAGACAGAAGTGGTGAATTGAATGATTATTCATATTTTACGGATGTATCATTCAAAACATCCTCGCACATGGGATGAAAGCTTACCCTATGTGCAACATAGCTACAACTGTGCACTCCATAGTACTACAGGGCACAGTCCATTTACGGTTTCTCTTGGGTACCAGCCATTGGCACCTATGGATGTAGCAATACCATCTCTACACTCTAGTAGTCCATTGAATGGTGACAAGGAGGTAGATAAAGCTTAAAAATTCATTCATAACATTAGACACCTACAACAACAAGTTCATGAGATATTGGAGCAGAGTAATCAGAAGTATAAGGAAATACATGATAAACATAGAACTCCTCATCAGTTTCAGGTTGGTGACAAGGTATGGTTACATCTTTAGAAAGAGCGCCTGCATGGACCAAATAGGAAGCTTCATCCTCTTCGTTATGGACCATACACTATTGTGAAACAAGTTGGTGAGAATGCTTTTGAACTTAATTTGCCATCCTTTTTGGGACTGCATCCAGTTTTCAATGTGGAATTGTTGAGACCCTATTTTCCTCCTTTATTGGATATCTCCCAAGCTACTGAACACATTCAAGCTTTAGAGTTAAATCCCTCTACTACTACTCCAGTCCAGTGTGACCATGTTACTGAAGCCATTTTAAAGACTTTGAGAAATCAGAACATTCCTTTGTATCGGGTGGTTCGAGCTGGTCAGCATTCTCATCAAGGCAAGTGGTTTACTAAGGAACAAATTGAAGAACAATTTCCTCATCTATTGCAGCAGCTTAGTGCAATGGGGCCCATTGCCTCTTAAGGGGGGAGGAATGATCAAGATTAAAGTGGGAAAATACTGAAATCTAATTTTTCCAAAATTTCATATGTTTTAGTAAATTGCAATTTTGAGGGTCTTCGGTGTATTTCTGGGAAAATATGCTGCCTAGTAACATGATGGAACATCAATGTTTCCAAAATTTTGTTCAAGATTATTTGAATACCTTTCCAATGCATCAAACGGTTCGTAATTCAGAGCTAGGATGAGAAAGTTATGCCTTCTCCAAGTGGACCTAAATTTTATATTTAGTTTTTTGATAAATTTTGATAGTTTTAATAGTTTAATTGTAATAAACATTATGATGACTCTTCATTTCAATTCCAGGGGATTTGTGTGACCCTTGGGATCCATCCAACTTGTATAAACTCCAATTTTGAATAGAATGGAGACAGTTTTTGGTTTGCAATCTTGTTGTTCTCAATTTTCATGTTGAATTCTACAATACTGCAGGTATCACACCAGGTATTGTAATCTGGTTTTCATAAATCAGATCAATTTCTCAGTCTATAGCTGAAGTAGAGTATGTTTCTACTACTACTAACTATTCAAACATTGCATATATCAAACAAGTGTTGGAAGGAATGAATGAGGTAATCACTGATCCAGTGATTATATACTGTGACAACACTAGTGCTATTAATATTTTAAAAAATCTTGTGATGCACTCTAAGACAAGGCATATATCTATTAAGTATCATTACTTAAGAGAACAAGTGCAAGAGAGCAAGTGAAGTTATAATTTGTTACGTCTAAAGAACAACTTGGAGATATATTTACAAAGCCCCTACCAAAAGACACATTTGAATACTTGAGGACTAGACTTGGGGTCCATCCCCTATCTATCAGTCACTAAGGTGATCTGGTTATTGCATCAGCCTATTTTTATCAGAAGATTATTCATGTTGATGTAGCATAGTTCACACTTTGAATCATGTTCAAGGTTGTGATTAAGTTTGAGAACTTGACCCGACACTAGTAGATTTGAACCCAAATTTTGACCAAAGTGCAAAATGGTTTTAAAATTTTCTTTTTTTTTCCTTATATGCACGTGTTGGTTGAAATTTCAACCAACGCGTATAACCCATGTTGGTCAAAATTTTGACCAACACGGGGCATAAAAAGTGAAAAAAAAATAGAAGTGCATTTCATTTAAACACTTCCAGTTTTATTTTCAGCGTGGGCGGGAGCGAGCGGGAGCAATTTGGTCTTGTGCTCGTGCATTGATGGTTTCAAATTTCAGAGGTAAGGTTATACAATTGGCCTGTATCATTTAATTTTAGTGGCTTATTAATAGCATGAAGCCATATATCTGGTTTGGATTGGCCCGGGTTGCTTCATTTTCTCTTAGATTGGAAAGTCTTTTCTTGATTGCGCATTCTTTTTTGTAATCAGTTTTTGTATGGACTTATTCTATTTATGGTAGCCATATGTAAATTTGAGTGTGAGGCTTTACTTTTGGATGCTTTGGTATGATTCCATTCATCACAAAAGTATTGTAAGGCAAGCTTGTAACCAACACAATCCTCCATAACCCAATTTTGTGGAATTCATCTGGCCTTATGTCACTGTGGGCTAGGGATTCAAGGGTTTCTTTATCTACAAACATGAAAAAACAAACACTTTGGGCTGTGATTTTCTTAACATGTCTTGGCTGCCTGAGTTTATCATATGCTCCAAAAATGGCAGAAACTACAACTACACCCCTGCAAGAATCCATAGCTTGGTGATCTTTACTAGAGACTTTGAATCCATTGTCTTGAGGACTTAGAAACCCACAAGATATTTCTTTAGTCCCATCATATTGGAAAAATGATTTTCTTTCTTCGAGGCTCAGACTGCCTCCAAATGAACTGTTTCCATTACTGTCTATTGAATATATGACAAATGTATCATTCACATTTCTTCCATTTCCCATATTCTTGAGAACATCTGTAGCTGGCATAATAGATTGAAAGAAATATTAATATATATTGAAATCTATGTGGGTGTTTTAAGAGCCATCTGTAAGATATACAACTTGAGGTGCAATCAGTCAACTGAGAGAAAACATGCAAAGGGCCTATCAGTGTGATTTTGTGAATTCATGGGAAAAACAAGAAGAAATGTTTTAACAAAATGGGTGACCAAGATTTTATGAATTAATTGGAAAAACAAGAAGAAAATGTTTTAACAAAATGGGTGATCAAGATTTTATGAGTTCATGGGCAAAACAAGAAGAAAATGTCTTAGCAATATGGGTGATCAGGATTTAATGAATTAATGGGCAAAACCAGAAGAAAATGTTTTAACAAAATGGGTGATCAAGATTTAATGAATTGATGGGCAAAACAAGAAGAAACTATTTTAACAAACTGGGTGATCAAGATTTTATGAATTGATGGGCAAAAAGAGAAGAAAATGTTTTAACAATAGGGATGATCAAGATTTTATGAATTGATAGGCAAAACTAGAAGAAAATGTTTTATCAATATGAGTGATGTAGATTTTACCTGGTCTATGTGATAAAAAGATACAAGAAGAATTTTCCATGGCCATTCGACAGAAACTAGGGTGTGATTGTGACAGCAATTACTCCTTCAACTGTGAGAGGAGTCTTTAGTGATATGAAGAATTCATCAAGGCAAATAAAGTTGTCATTATCGGCTGGTGGCAGACTTACTGACATTTTGAGTCACTGATTTATACCTTGAATTGAAGGCTAAAACTTCAAATTTTATGGATGTCTTCAACATTGATGCTCTCTTCTGAGCTTTCTCAATGATAAATACCACACTCTCTTCATGACCCTTTCAGGAAGCTCCCAAGCTGATCCAAACAGGGGTTGACTTTCAAAGTCATAGATCGCTTGGACATGAGCTCCACCTTGGGAAATGGTGATTGTATTGATCAGATATCGGTCATGATCCTTTTTAGCACTATCCTTGTCAAAGGTCAAAGGTTGTGTAGAGGAATCTAGCATGTGCAGCGTGATTCTATTCTTACCCTCTTCAATGGACATGGATGTGGTGGAATAGATGTCAAGGTATGGGCTCATATTAGGAAATTAGTGTCTCCCACAGTGGTCAATTTTTCTTTTTCTTTTTGAAGCAAGTCAAATTGAATTATAGGATCTCTCTTAATGAATTGTAATAATATTAATAGTGTGTGTCAAAATTTAAAACGTGTCAAAAAAAATTATATCAAAACAAAAATTGTTTCAATTGTATTTGGAGTGTATGATCGGTGGTACCTGACACTCTTTGTGAAAAGTTAACATTATGAGGGAGAATATGTTCTTTCCTTGCAAGTGACAAAATGAGACTCAAAAGCCAAATCTGCTAAGTAGCCAACACACCAGAGGATGAAAGCACTAGAGGTTGGAGGAGATTCAATGACCTCTCGTTAGTCACTAGTGACAGGGTCATGAATTGCATTAGTGACAAAATTATTTGTACTAAAAAGACTAAAGCCAAGATTGGTTTCTAAATGGAAGCAGCAACCGTCTCATATCATTTGTGATCAGAGTGGCACTAATCTACAATTATGGCTGCATATGCAACAATGAGGACTTGGTTCTCAAACTCTGTATTTGTGGTTGGATGTCTATGTCCCCAATCACATTTCTTGGTTGTTAGTGAATGGATGTGATTGTCCCCATTCATGTGATGGTGCAAGTGATCGGAAGTATTTGTCTGCAAAAATAATTGTTGTGAACAGATGTTTATCTCCTTGTTCATAACTGATGTTGGATAGATGTGTATGTCCCTATCCAAAATTGATGTAAGACCTTGGACAGATGTGTTAGTCCCTATCCTTGGATGAAATTAGGTGAAATAGGCACCCCATCTGGTGGCACATATCTCAGTATAAGAATAGAAACTACCACAATTGTAAAAGCAAGTAGTGTACCAACACTGACCATGTCTGCCAATTGAGAAACATCCATTAAAAATGACATAATAGCAGCAGCACACCCAGTTAGTAAAGTGCTATTGATGGGAACTAAAGTAGTTCTATTGATTTCAGAGAAAAATGAAGGCAGTAATCCATCTCTAGCCATTGCCATCAATATTCTAGGCTGAGGAAGAATGGAACCCATCAATGTAGATGAAAGTGCAGCCACTGCACCAGCAGTAACAATATACATTGCCCAATGTAAGCCATGACCTGAAAATGCAGATGAGATTGGAGTATCTGGGTCCATTAAATAGTATGGTACAATGCCAACAATAATAGCAGACACAAGCATGTATAGTCCACCACATATGGAAAGTGCTATGCCAATGCCTAGAGGTAAATCACGTTGTGGGTTCTTGACCTCTTCAGCAGTACTAGCAACTGTATCAAAACCAATATAAGAAAAGAAAACTATTGCTGCCCCACCAAGCACACCATTGAGTCCATATGGAAAATAGCCATTAGCCAGCTCATATCTAGGCCAACCAATCTAAAAGCCAATAATACTGCCAGCTACAATGACAAATATCATGACACATACATTTGCAAGTGTGACAATGGCTTGAACAATTGCACTCACAAAAAATAATGACTTTCTCATACACTTTATGTGAGCACTTTCTAAAGGTCGTGATAATAATTATTGATTTAAATGTTGTACCTAAATTAATATTTTTTGATAATATTATACTAATAATTGTAACTTTAAAGTTGTTATTATTAAATGAAATGTATCTTTTAATTCTACAAAGAAGTATATATGGGTTTTCTATAGTGAACATTAATTATTGTACATGAATAGGAATTCAAAGCAAAGCATCCTTCGCTTTTCCTTTCTGATCAGGTAACCTTTCTATGACCATATTAACAAAAGAGATCAACATTAGGGCATTTCAATGTTCAGAAAACATGGGGGAGTATCAGTTATCATTCATCTTTTGGTCTATTGGACTTTTCTATTAAAAATTCTACTAAAACATAGGGGAGGAATATCAGTTATCATTTATCTTCATTTTTATTTATCATTTATTATGTTTTGCTAATAAAAATTCTACTTAAAAAGAATCAGCTAGTAGGCTAATAGCCTCCTATTTTATGAGGAAAAAAGTTAGTAATGAGATTAATTATACAACTTTATTTGTACCAATAGTCAACAATTATTGGGGCATTTGTGTGCAAGTATGGATCAATTGTGCAATGTTTTTGGTTGTCAAAGTGCACAAGTAATGGAGCAATAGGGAATTTTTTTAGACATAACCTTGGCGTGACCACTTTTTGACCCTTGCACACATAGTAGATCCAAAGTATTTGTCTATACTACCCAAAAGTTAGAACAATAGTTATAAGCACTTAATTTACATACAAAGACAACCCAGAAATGAATTGTCGCATCCAATATACCATTTAGGTGTTTAGGTTGTACAAAGTTAGCTATAACAACTATTGGTACTCTTCCCCTAGAAGTTTAAAGTTTTATGTAAAGATCATGGTAGTTTAATGGAAGGATGATTTCTAGTTTAGATGTATATTTGGTTATGATAGTATAATTTGCTTAGAGATGTTGATATCAGATAGTATATTTTTTAATGAATAACATACACAAAAGAGGAAGATAATATGAAATGTGATGTAAATGATTATAATAGCTGATAAAATGACTACATAGAAATATAAAAATAATCAAATGACTTAATTAGGAGTTAAGGTAGCCACACCCCAACTACTCATAACCATATGTGTACTTTAGGATTAAGGGTATAGCATCTCCCACCCCCCTTCCCCACCTCCCTCCCACACCCCCAATTCAAAGAAGCATTGTCCTCAATGCTAAACAAGTGTGGACTCTTTTGAATGAACTCTTCATCTTCCCATGTGGCATCTTCAACTAGTAGATTATTATGCTAAATAAGATACTCATTATGTTCTAGTTTGTTAGCTTAGACATGTACATGTTTAGAGAATGAACTTTGGCTCTAATATGATTCTTACTTCTTCATTAAGTTATACTAATATTGTTTATCTGTGGACGTTATTCTAAATTACATTCCTCAAACAAGAAACATGAATAAATGGAGATAACTTGGTTTTTTGGTGGCAATTCAAGCTTGTAGACAACACTACCTATCTTTTGCAAGATATGGTATAAGCCATGATATTTTGGTGAAAACTTATTATTCTTTACTTTTTGCTTCAATTTTATTTTTGTAATTTAATGTTGCACTCTCAAGAACACTCAACCACCAACTTCAAAACTTTTGTCATTGTGATGTTTGTCTTCTTGTTGCTTCATTTGACTTTGTGTTGTGACCAAATTCTCCTTGAGTCCTAAAAGCATTTCTTATTGATGAAGCATGTGTGGCCCTCCATATTTTGAATTCTTGGTGACACCCTTAAAGATGATATGATGGAAGGATGATGATATCAATATAGTTGAAACCATAAAAGTTGATTCATTGCAGAGTTTATTGGTTGGGGTATTGAAGCCAAGCCTTTGGTTGGGGTTTTGAACCTTTGCTGTGCATAGAAGTTGGGTTGGGCACTGTCACTATGCTTTCTCTGTCCACTCTGCACCAGTAAGGAATCAAACACATATCACATAGAACCTCCTTACTCAAATTAACATGCTACACATTCTCCGTGATATGTAGAGCCAACGAGCAGGAAAATACATGTGATTAAATGTGATTAAATAATTACACCTTATGCTTAATGGAGACATTAAGCATGCCCTAAGTTTGAAGGGTTCTTTGGGAGCAATTTGGGTCTTTTATGTCTAGAAGGACATATTAAATATTAATATATAGAGGAAATATTAAATTTATATCTGATTTTGGTGGCCATAAAGACATTTACAAATGACCACCTATCACTATGCTCAATGTCTCATAAAATATCATTTCAAAATCCTTGGCCTTAAAGACCCGTCAATTTCTTATATGCAAATTGCCACACCTAGGTAGAATCACTTCATCAAATCTAGTTGATTCTAGATAACATTACTTATATTTGGGAAGGAATGGAGTGGGCCTATCATTCTTGACGAAGTGCCATCTTCTTGAAAACTAATTTTGATAAGGCCTACAATTACATTGAATAACCCTTTATTTTGGCCATGTTGGGTTCCCTTGGATATGGCCCCCATTTTATCCAGCTTAATAAAAAAAATTGTGTACATCAACATGTATCACCATTAACAACTACCATTCCTTGACTTTTATGATTTTTTAGTCTATTCACCAAGTGTGTCCTTTTTCTCCTTTGAATGTTATGACTATTGAAGTCTTTAGTTTTTGTTGGAAAACTCAATCTCCATAAGGAAAATATGATCCATTTCCCTACTTGAGTGACCTTCTCATTTGGTTAGTGGTAATTTTTTGGATGACAATTTTGTTAACAACTCAACATATTCATACCAAACAAATGAAGCTTACTCTCAAATTTAAATGATTTAAATAAAGCTTACTCCCAAATTTATCAAGTTGTGTTAACTTACTGATGACTTGATGCTTGACTCTCAGTAAAATGGTGATATAGGGGTCCTTATATTACACAGAATTCTAATTAAAAGTTAAAATATAGCATTAAAATATAAATGATAAAGATATTTCATATGATGTTTTTGATATTAAAATGGTTGAGAAAATGATTGTTCAGTAACGATTTTTATCAGCAGGTTGCAAACAAATCATCCTTCTTCCACCAACGAGTCATTCCATTCAAGAAAGACCATGTCTAACGATATCAACACAAAAAAAAATAGGGAGACAATTGCTAGACTATGGTCTAACTTAAAAAGAAAGGGTGATGGAAAATGTTATTGTCCTTGCAAACTTTTTAAGGGCTTAAAGACTCGAAGATATCTAATCAAAACAACTGAGGAACATTGTAGGCAACATGGTCACATTGAAGGGGGAAACGAATTTCGTCCATTGGTATGTATTTTAATATTTTATAAAATACATAAGACATGATTTGATGATGACAACATGGTCATGGTTAATATAAGGTCATCATTTTCATATAGGTCAACATCCCTCAATTTCATGTTATGGACCATGACAATCTGGAGAATGTGGATTTCCAAATGAGGGAACATGGAGGTGTGAATATATAAGTAGAAGGTAATGATATCATGGAAGAAGACCATGATGATGAAGAAGATCAAGATGATCACGATGATCAAGATGATGATGATGTTGATGCAGAGCTTGATGTACCTATACTTGAGAAGGCACACGAGCCCCTATATGAAGGCTCCAAAACAACTCTTCTTGCCGTTGTATTGTTGTTGGTGAACTTGAAGGTTATGAATGGTTTATCCAACATAGCAATGACACGTATGTTAAGGTATGTCATCTTTTTTCATTATTTTAGTCATAATTTCCTTACAATTAATATTGGGCGAATTGTGTAGCAATCAATATTCTTTAAATTAACAAATTATATTTTTGGTCGTAGGTTGATAGGTGAGTGTTTGTTACCACCATCAAACATTCTACCTCGCTCATACCGAGAATTATCTGCCATTATGAAAGATATTGGAATGGAATATCAAACAATACATGCATGTCCGAATGATCATATTATATATTATAAACAGCATGAATTTGCAACAGAATGCCCTATTTGTCATATTAGTAGATATCAATCAAATCGAATAACGAAAAAGGTGCATCGCAAGGTTCTTCGACATATTCCCATTATTCCATGTTTGCAATGATTATTCAAGTGCAATAGCTTGGCACAATTTATGGATTACCATGCACGCAATAGAAGTCAGGATGGCATTATGTGAATGTCTACAGATGGCTTGACATTTAAGGAAATAGAAGAAAAATGGCCACACTTTAAAGAAGAACCTCATAATCTCAAGCTTTCATTGGCAGCGAACGGTGTCAATCCGTTTGGGGAGATGAGATCTACTTACTCGGTGTGGCCTATTTTTGTTATCAACAATAACATTCCTCCTTGGTTGTCCATAAAGAGGGAGCACATAATGTTGTCACTGATTGTTCCAGGTATTTTTTGATTTAATGGTCATCTAAATTAATTTATTATTAATAATCCATCAAAATGGTCATAATAATTATGTAATGTTTTTGTTCATTCAACTAGGTAAGTACCAAGTTAAAGATATCAATGTATATATTGAGCCCCTTATCAACGAGTTGATGGTGTTATGGAATGGGGTCACTATGTATGACATCTCTAGACCAATAGGACAAAGACAATTTCAATTCCATGTAATGCTTGTATGGACAATACATGATGCCCCTGGGCTAACACATTTTTGTGGTATGTTCTCTTCTTAACACCTCTTTTTTGGTATGTTATAGTGCTAACACAAAGTTAACACATTTAATCCAATTATACATGATCTTGTAGGTCTTCAGACAAAGGGAAAATTTGCATGTCCAGTTTGTGGTCCAAAGACAAAATCTCGTCATTCAAAAAGTTTGAGAAAGTAGGTGTTTGATGAGAATAGACACTTTCTCCACAGAAATCATAAGTATTGAATTACTGAAAAACATCTTTTCAATGGGAAAGAAGAGACTACATCAAAGCCACGGAGAATGATACCTCACCTATGGAAGTTGGCATACAATAAAATAAATCGTCGAGGTAATGTCATTCCATCTGATGGGTTTTGTTTCAAATTTATATTTTGATATTGTGTTTTGTTTACTGATGATGTAATTGATGCTTGTGAAGGTCATCAAGGCATCAATGACCAACTTCCAAAAGGACTAAAAAGTTATCCTACACAATTTACTAGGTTTCCATACTACGAGCAACTCCCAATCATGCATTTGTTTGATCCTATGCATATTGGAAAGAATGTAACAGAGACATTATGGAAAATATTGGATGGAAGGCATGACAAAGACCAAATTATCAAAATTTGTAGTGACATTGAAGAATCCAACCATGCAATGAAAAAAAAAATTCGATCAAATAACAATGGAGACCAGATTGATACAAGTGCCCTTCCATGGTTATTGTCAAAGCAGCAGAGCAATGCTATAAAAGAAATTATAAAAAAAATATGATTTCCCACAGGATTTGCTACGAACATAAATGATCTCATATCAAAGAAAAGTGAATTTGGGCCAGAGATGAAAACACACGATTGGCATATATTTATTAAGGTAATTCATATTATTTTGTATTCACTATATATTTGTATACTACATGTGGTTTTCATTGCATTCTTTTATAAAATATTGACAAGATCATTTTACAAATATTGTAGTACATTCTACCTCTATCCCTCCCACACCACTTTGCCAACGGTGTCAAACAAGTTATATATGATCTTGGAAAATACATGAGGTGGTTGTCATCTAAAGAAATCAATAAAGAAGATATAAAATACTGGAAGAGAAAAATTTCTCTTCTTATGTGTGAAATGCAAAAGTGTCTACCTTCAACTTTTTTCAATGCACAAGAACATTACCTCATACATCAAGTTGAGGAGATTGAATTGTGTGGACCTGTACCAACTAGGTCAATGTGGATGGTTGAGAGGCACTTGAAATTTTTGAAAAGCTTGGTTCCACAGAGAGCACATCCTGAGGGTTCTATGGTGGAGGGATATATGGTATACCAAACCATGGTGTACATTAGTGAATATCTTCCTAAGTTTGTAGCAAAGATCCATGTAGATCGTATTTGGGATCCCAACTCCATTAACAAATTTGAAGGGGAGTACTTGATGGGCAAAGGTAGATTGAGGAAAGTGAGAGGTAAATCTAAGATGTTATTGTAGTTAATTAATTCTTATAAATCTGGTCGAGAGTGGGATGCAATAAATCTAAGATGTTTTTGATACAGCTGGTCGAGAGTGGGATGCAATACATTTGTATATTGAAAACAATCTTGATTGGATGATGGTATGGATTGAACGATGTCAACAAAATGGTTGCTCATTAACATGGGAAGGTGTTGCTTCATTGGTTAGAGAAGCTCATCGTAATATTGTGGGTTTTATAAGTAGTATGTGACCTTCGTCAACTAATAAGCAACCCAATTGCATATTTGAGGCGCGTGAGGGGAATCAAGTTTTTGTATGTGCAATAAAATCAATAAGTGCAGGGGAAGAACTGCTAATAGATTATCATTTAAATCACATAGATACAAACAAAGTTACTATCATGAGGGTGGTAAGTACTATATACCATTTTATTAATAAGTTTTTTTTTGCTAAGTCTATTGCTTTTAGTTCGCTAAAGTTTTTATATTTAATCTTTGTCACAGGACGATATGGATCCCGCACATGATAGAGGCCATGAGGATGCTCCTCCCACCTGTTCTTTAGCAAAGGTAAACCTTATTAAAATTGTACAAATTAGATAGTTTAAAAATGTTATATTATTACGTTATTTTATTTATGGTTTTGGAGTTTTTATGATAGTTTTACTGATATTCCTATCACAATTTGATGTTCAGAATAAGGGAAAAGCACCCTCGACAGTAGAGGCAATAGCTACCCCAGAGGATGATGATCTTTTTGCAGATTCGCCTAATGTTATAATCATGTTGAAGAAAAAAATGAAACAAATCAATAAAGATATAATTAATATTTTGTATGAAACAAATCCAACTGAGGAGATGCTCATGAGGCTAACTAAATTGAAAGCACTCACACGTCGGTATCAAGTAAGCAGTAATGAATCTTTAGTTATAACAAAATTTCAATAAAGGTTAATATTTTATACTCTTTTATGTTGTGAAGTAAAATATATGTAATATGTGTTCTTGTTGCAGGATTTTATGGAATCTCTAGTACCTGGTCAAGGACAATGTGCGGATGAGGCCAGTACTAGTAGACCTCTGGCCACCTCAGGTAAAATAATCCTTTAGTTGACAAGTTACAAGGAATTTTTTTTTGGAACATTCAAAAACTTCTCAAGTTAACTCTTACTTTTATTATTTCAAAATGTCTTTGCTAACAATGTATTGTTCAGGTCATCAATTGTAGGAGACTCCTCCTAGCCAGGTTGTCCATAGAAGATTTTCAAGTGCAATGTCAGCCACAAGGGCCATGCAAACATCAACGCCTTCAAGGGCTATGGCAACTGGTAAATCATTGTTTTACTATATTTGGTTTTGTGCTAATTATGATTTCATAATTTGTACTTTAATCTTGGGTGCATCACATAGTGGATTATTTTTTTGGAGCAGGAGATACCCCGGTGGCACCGCTTGGTACACCATATACTGATCAATCTGCATGTATTGGTGATAATTCACCACCATTTCCTAGATCTACCCGTGTTACTAGCACGGGAGCTACGCAGACGTCATTATTGATTGATAATAATGAATCAATGCCTATAAAATGTCCTCAAATTCCAGGTACTTTAAATAATTATTTTTTATATTGTAATATGCATTTACCTATTCATAACAAGTTTTGGATTGATTATCCCATGACATTTTTTGCAGGAAATGATAGGTTTTATAAGAAGCTTTATGACCTCACATTGCATATATTCGGGCCCACCATACGTACAAGGTGGAACATCATAAGCGAACTAAGTTTATCCCACTATTTTTTTTTCATATCATTAATTGGTACAGTATTTTTCCTTTCATTCTGGTCTTTTCTTTTAGTGGCTATATCTAACAATTTTGTGTTTTTCCTTAAAAGGTGGAATTTGCAAGAAAAAAGTTTAAAAGATCAGCTTGTCAAAGATTTACAGCATGAGTTTGGTAATAATATTTTTTATGAGAAGAAAATTTTAGAAAGAGCTTGCAAACATCTTAAGACCATGAGGGACGCATATAGAAAGAGTCTCGTCCAGAACCCAAAGTACAAGCATCCTTCCTTTATTTCAGTGAGGGATTGGAATGAATTTATTTTAGATGCAAAGGAGAAAGTAGATGCTCAAAAAGGATTTTCACCAACAAATGCGAGAAGGTATGAAATAGTATTAACTACTAGTGATAAGGTGTTTGGCATGGACTTTTGAGATGATAATTAAATTTTGAATGCAATCATCATTTTTCAATATAATATCTTGGTATGATGTTTTAGACATTTTCACCATTGAATGCAATGTGTTCAACATTTCAAAGTTTCATTTGTTATTCCATATACATGTTTTTATAACCATTTTTTCAAACTTTTCATAGGTTGCAGGACACTTCAAAGGCAACAAAGGTCGGGCTGCAAAAGATTGGGCAACATAGACTTGGCGCTGGGGGATATTCAAAAATTAAAGCTCACATTGTAAGTAGCAGTAAATGAATTGCAGAAAAAAATTATTTATAAAATGCAAATAATTTTGTTTAATCAAAAAATGCAGGGCTCTGATTTTAATTTAGAGGCCACGGAAGAACACAGAAAAATTGCCTTCAAGGAAGGCTATCAAGCCATGGCTGAACGCCTACGGCAAGCTTCCACTAGCCCAACCGAAGAGTCTCCTGCATCATGTGCACTGGTAAATATGCCAAAAAATATATTAGAAATTGAATACTTGAGCAACAATCAATTTGATAATAATGTCCATTACATTGCAATGCAGCCTCTTAATCGTGACACAGATCATACGCCGTATCATGAAGCCCCTGATGTGCATCATACTTTCCAAGGAGGTGCTCATTTGCTATTTAAAACTAATTATGTAATTATTAATACAATTTAACATCTTAAATTGAACTTGGTGTAACATTTTTGTGTATATTTTAGAGGATACAGAATTAGGTCATGCTGAACGAGTGTCAGAGGATGTTCAGACTGATCACCATGTAGATCATGTGGCACATTCAGGTAAAGAAAATCTATGTTTTGTTCTTTTAAATTAATTTTTTGATTTATAGTTCTTTTACTTACATAAATACTTGTAATTCAATCATATAAAATAGTGTGAATTTAACTCATGAAGTAGTTATTGCAATAGACCCCCCTTCAGCACAGCGGCCTCCTGTTCCTGAACAGATGAGGAGGAGACACACGTTGGGATTAGAATCAATAGAGGAGAGGAATGATGAGGACATTGATCTTCCTCTTAGAAATTATATGATTAAAAAAAATAGCAAGAAACCCAAAAAGAAATGATTGTAATTAACATTTATTGCTAATGAAAGAGCATTGTCTTAATGGATGTAATTTTGTACTAGTAATGTTGATGAATGATGTGTGTTAATACGTGTTAATGAATTATTCATGAATGTTGTGTGTTAATGAATTATGTGTTCATGAATTATTTATGAATGTTGTGTGTTAATGAATTTTATGTGTTAATGAATGTTATCGTGTGATTATAATGATTGAATGTTATATTTCAAAAATGGATGAATGAATGAATGTTATTAAATGTTAATGGGGAATTTAGAGTGATGTTAGGGGGGGGGGAGGGGCCAAATGAGCTTCCACCTTCACATGGTTGGCCTTGTTTAGTAGAGAATATTAAACTATTCTTGAAACCAAGTGAAGCTCAAACTTTAAAGACAAGCTTAGAGTTTTTGATGCAGAGCCTTCTAATATCCCCTTAAGGAACCCTGTTCAATTCGAGGATTCAACAACGTCTTGGAATCCACTCAAGGAGCTAGAGTTCAACTCGAGGATCAATAAGAAGTCCCTGACTTTAGGATATCAACCAAACACTCCTCTACAATAGGTTCACTACCTTGATTCATTTTAGACAACTTATCAATTCACTTTGTCCATGTTCCAATTTCCCTCTCCTTGGGAACACTCCTAATTCACCTTTCATGCAATCACCTCTTGATTTCTATCTTCAAGGATTCCCTTGATCCTTCTAAGGCTTCAACAATCCTCAAATATCCTAACTAAGGAGTTCCAACCCCTACCAAGCATTAACTCTATCCCAATCTTCAAAACTGCCTTTTCTAGGACTGTCTAATTAGCCCTGTCCTGCCAGTAAATTGCACTTTTCTCTAAAATTCCTCAAACACCATGGTGACTTCTTCACCTTTCTAGATACCCTTTATGGATTTCTTCAAACCCTACTAATACCAATCCTTCAACTTGTGACTATTGCACACTTCTATGACTGTCCCTATCAGCAATTAGGCCTAATTAGCCCTCCTCTTCCAAAGCAACTCCTATTTACACTTACTCTCAACCTTACAACCTTTATATAGTCTCAAGGCATCTAATAAACATCAAAATTCCTCAATTATTTTGACCCTCCAAGCTTTCCTAGATACTTTTTCATCAAACCCTCCCTTTAAGGGTTTCTATCCTAGGGCTTCCTAGAAAAGACCCTAAATCAACTCAAAAAACCTTTCTAATGGCTCAAACACCTTCAAAAAAAATCTCTCAATCATTTCCAACACTCATTTACCAATTCCACCCTCAAATTGTTCATATTCACCATGTGGTGCTTCCCAAATGCACCCTTCACTGCCTGTTCAACAGTCACCTACTGTTCCTTTCTCCTTTCACTGACACCTACATCCAGATCATGATAAAAACATAATATTTATAGGCCTTAGTACCTCTCCCATAGGTGATTATTAGAACACAAACAATTATGGGTACTTTCCCCTTTTTAATCACAACAAAAGTTGACAGTTCCGATTTACATGGAGATCCAATTAGAATCAACTCTAACATACTTCACAGATTAAAAGCCCGCTGTTTAAGCTTTACACAACTTTTTGCCTACAGATTGTAATTTTTAGTATGTACTTCATTCTATATATGAATAAGCCAGCTAGTTTGTTAATTAATGGCCCAATTTCTTTGAGAATTTGCCAGCCTTTTCAGAAGTATTTTTGTTTAGGATGTCAAAGAGATATGAAGAAGAAGAAGAGAACTTCTATGAATTGAAGTTTCAAGAGGGTGGTATTTATCTTTTGATATTTGGAGGGCGTGACAAGCATGTGTAAGCTGCCTCACTTGCATTTTGAATTTTATAATTCTATCAAATTTATCTTGCTCATTTGGTTTCACTTGTGCAGGTTTGGGCCTAGGGCAATCCAAAATATCAATGAAGCTTTGAATAAGGTTTGAAAAGATATTCATAAATTCACAAGGTATGTGATATTTGTTGGGTCATTGTATTTCATTATATCAATGGTTCTAAGGATAATTTGGTAGGTCGAGGGGGACAGAGATGCAACAGTTCTTGTCACAACGAATGAGGTAATTTCCACCATTTTTACAGGTTGGGTTGGATCATGAGAATAGTTATATAATTTGATAAGTAGGAAATATTTTTTTACAGTAAGTTAAATTATGATATTATTATCAGAATTTAACTATGTAGTTTTATAATTAGTTTACTGACAAATGTTTCATGAATAGTAGTTCATAATAACCTTTCTTTTATGAGAATGAATGGAACACTTAGTACTCATTACATCTAGATGATGCTCATAGAGGTGAAACGCTACTTCCCAGTAGGTCACTCATCCCAATATTATTCTAGTTCAAGTGCTCTTTACTATGAAGGTTCCTCCAACGTTAAGCCCACTTTGCTTGCAACCCCATTTGCAAAACATTTAGCAAGTTTTGTGCCTTGTGATCCATTCATTAAAAAGCCTCTTAAGCTCATCAATTGATAATTAAGAGATATTTTCCACAAGCCGTCAAATTGTGATATTGCAATCAGCATTCAACCGTGTAGCTTTATGGTTAGCTTATTGACAAATATTTCATGAGTAGTGATTCACATGAATCCATCTCTCATGAGAATGAATGGAACACTTAGTGCTCATTTCATCTAGGTGATGCTCACAAAGGTGAAGTGATGCAGGGGCATCCATCATGCAACCAAGGAATTCCATGGTACTAGGTGAAGACAAGAAGGACAAGGCATCTAGCCATGTCAAATGGAATATTCTAAAGCCAATCATGGCATATTTTCATGGCCAAAGTACTTTAATGGTCAAAGGTCCTGATAAAGCCTATGGGCAAAATGATGTAACAAATGGCATATGAGCCATGAAAGGGTAGTAGGATGTAGTTTCATGTTTTAAGATATTCAATAAGGTCATTGGACCAATTATGAGTCATTAGCATAGGTCTAGATATTAGAAAAAGCATAAAAAGCATATCTTATAATTTGAATTCAAACTCAAACGGTCACTAAGTAGTTCTGGAGGGAAACTTAAGATTTAGTATTTGTCTTGTTTAAATAAACATTCCAACTACCTTGGTTGGTTGGGCAGTCAGTTAGAGGTCTATTTAAGATGTCACAGCCTTAGGCAAGGAGGAGGCATGGTTTTGTATGAAGTACACAAAAAAACTGTACGGACAGGCAATGAATCAATGAGATTTTGAAGTTTTCTTGCTAATTTGAAGCCCTTTTTTATGTAGAAATCTTCCATAAATGTTGGTAAGGCATACTTAATTTGTTTTGAGTTGAATTTGGTGAATTTAATAACACATTTCAAAACTTATTACTGTTGTCACGCCAAACATACAGTTTTGCATTGTTTTTTTCAAATGAATAAGTGAGGGTTCCATCCTATGAATGTATATCTGACCATGGGATGAACCCTGATGGTTCTAACATGTTTAACTAACCATGAAAATGCAAGGAAAGTGAAGATTTGCAGGATAGGGTGAAGCATATGCAAATTTGAGTGGTGTAGGGATTGATTTGGGTACCCAAATGATGCTAACAATCACACAGTCATACATCTAGCTTAAGGAGGTGTATTTTTTGTTGGAGAATCTTTTAACACATGTTGAATACATGGTGAAACCTGAATTTTGGGTCTTGGAAGTGCTAGATTGACCTAGTTCAATGATGCCCTAGGAAATGAGGGTTTTAATGCATGTAATTGGGGTTTTTGTACCAAAACACTTCATAGTCTGGAATTGATCAGTGATTTCTTTAATTGGGCATAAATAATGATGTTCCTATGAATTTCATGGAGTTTGGATGCATTCAGAGCATGGTTGCTTTGTAAACCCACCTAATTAGCCCTCTAAAAACAGTCTCAATCATGTTTTTTGGTAATATTTTCCATAGTAATAATATTTAAGTTTTGGATATGTTTTAGTACAATAAAAAGGGTATTCATAAATATAATTACCTTATCAAGTGTTTTGGAAAAAATTTGAGTTATTTGGGTTTTAGTGCTGTTGGAGGGCTACTAGACTGTCAACTAGACCTAATAGTCAGTTTTGGGGATTTGATAAGGGAACTTTGTTTTTGTTATCTAATATTGAAAGATATGTTGTTTTTTTCATCGCCATATGGTACATGGATTATACAAAAGCTCTGCTGGGTCAAAAAAGATTAACCTTTTAATGTTGAAATTTAAAATGGTCTTTAGATATTATAAAACAACTAGAAAGCCTGAGGACAATAATTGGAAACTTTTTGAGAAGGATGTCTTTTCAAATTATTAATATTTTTTTAAGTCAATACAAATTACAAACACTGGAGAACTTAGTTCAATGAAGATATGACTAGTATTGATCATGGAATCGTGAGTTGATCTCCAACAATTTTGGTAGGCTTAACAAATGCAATAAATGAGAATGATAAATAAAGGCTTTCTATTTGTCCTATTTAGCAAAACCTCAATTGTTGAGTATATATTGTTCTAAAGTTTAGTCCTTGATGGCTGTTGACATTTATTGGTGATTTCTGAAGAGGAATATTGAAGTCAGTCATATACATCTTGGTGGAAAACCAAAAATAAATGTTCTTGAAATAGATATATGAAATAGCAAGTGAACACTCTGGGTACTTGCAGTTGACTCGGGAACCCCACTAGCCCTTCAAGCTCACCAAAGGCTACATACCCACAATTGAATCAACTATGCCTCCAAACACCTAAGATGGACCAAAATGGTGTAAACGAGGTGGTTTCAACAAGAATCAATCATTTTTTATAGCCTTTACAACACCTATTGACCACAACCTTCAAATTTGCCTTCTAGCCCTATGAGCCCCAATTAGCCCTGCTGGACCAGTTTTCTCCCTTTTTCTTTGACTTTTTCCAAATAACTTGAGAAACAAATTATAGTTTCAGACACCCTTTTCAAGGTTATTTAACATATGTAAACTTCAATGGTGACTCCTTTAGACTAGTCTTAACTTCCTTCACAAGGTACCCTCCTAATGGCATCAAAATCAAGAAAATAACAAAGAAACTATATCATTCTCTTATCCTCATCACACCAGACTTTCATCACAGTTATAATATGGCAAAATATGACTAAATCCAAGAGATTTTAGTCCTATTCCACAAGGAATGCCCAAAACACTCATTCAATGCCTTCAAACCCTTGTTGCATAGGGTTTCACCAAACACCTATCTCCACTAACCTTGGAGACCAAATAATGGTTCATACACCTTCTCTTTGATGCCCTAGGACATCTCAAATCATTAGATAACCTTCTTGTACAGCTCAATATGTTGCTGTCATACTATTCCCACCAATCCACCATGGGACATTTCCATTGTTTTCTCCAAACTTGTTGTCTTCGCACTAGTGCTACATCAAAACTTGTTAGATTTCTATTGTACATGTTAGTAACATGCCTCCCATGAATTCTGGGCCCTTGAATTCATGGGAGGTTCATCTATTTAAAGAAAACTTTTGTCTGTCACAGGAAAAACTCAAGAAAACAGCCTGAAATGAACCAACAGTCATATATGCTGCTTCAAAATAAAGTGTTATTCATTCAATAATGAGTGAAATGTGTTTAAATACCCTTCTAATTCATGTATTTGATATTCCCAAACAAAAATAAGTTCAATACATTGAATGGAACAGCACCAAAATGAAATTTTATTGCTTGCTTTCACAACAGTTCGTACAACAGGCTTTTTTTCTCCCTATCCCCCTCCATACAATGGATCCTTTAGACATTTAATGACCCCTATCTACCTACCTCAACCAACTTTAGATAGTTGGGAGGTTTAATTAATCCTAAAACCTGTTAAAACTAATTTCCCTCCAAAAAGGTAATATGACCGTTTACATTTAAATTTAAAATAATAAACTTTATTTTATGCATTTTATGCATTTTATGCATTTTATGATTATTCTGACTTCCCAACTTACTCCATTGACCTACACATGGTCCAATGTATTTATTGAATGCTTCTAAACATGAAAACTACTCAAATATAATCCTATTGGACTCTTTCACCTATTACATTGCTTTGATCACTTATTACATTGTATGTTGAGTCTATTACATTGTATTGGTCCTTAGACCTCTATCATGACTTTTACATAGTTTATTGAATCCAACACTATCATAAGCCATTATAGGCTTCAAAACTTTCCAATCAACTTGTCTTGATACCATCTTCTCCTTCTTAGTTACTGGAGTCCTCCTTTGCTCAGATGCTCTTCTAGATGCCCCTACATCAAATATGCTTTTAAAAAGTCTTTCTTCTTGGTTGGGATGAGTCTATTATTGGCCTATCCATGGAAGCCTCATTTTTAACCTGTTCAGGGCATTTTTTCCCTACAACATATCTAGTTTATACTTCCCGAGTCACCACTAGAGTCTTCAAATCTAGATATTTTGCACAAGGTTAGGGCACCATTGCTAGTCATTTAAAACATGGTTTCTTCTTTAACAGATGATTTTTATCATTAATATTTGTGTGCTTACAGACCCTAATGTTGTTTCTCCAAGAACCCTAAATTGGAAATCTATAGATGGGGTTTGGTGTTAAGAAATAATACAAGATTCATGTGATAAGTAAGAGATATTTTCCATAGCAAGCCAAATTGTGATATTGCTATCAGGATTCAACTATGTAGTTTTTTGAGTCAAACTCATTGACATGTGATTCATGAGTAGTGGTTTACATGAACCCATCTCTCATGAGAATGAATGGAACACTTAGCACTCATTGGCTCTAGGTGATGCTTACGGAGGTGAAGCACTGGGACTTCCCGGGAGGTCATCCATCCGAGTACCACTCTAGCTCGAGCACTCTTAACTACGGAGTTTCCTCCATGGTTAAACCCACTCTGCTTGCATCCTCATTTGCAAAACCTTCACCAAGTGTTGTGCCTTATGAACCATTCATTAGAAATCCCCTTAAGCTCATCAATTAATAAGTAGGAGATATTTTCCACAGCAAGTCAAATTGTGATATTGCTATCAAGATTCAACTGTGTAGTTTTTTGAGTCAAACTCATTGACCCATGATTCATGAGTAGTGGTTCACACAAACCCATCTCTCATGAGAATGAATGGAACACTTAGCACTCATTGGCTCTAGGTGATGCTCACAAAGGTGAAGCACCGGGACTTCCTGAGAGGTCACCCATCCCAGTACTACTCCAACTCAAGCGCACTTAACTATGGAGTTTCCTCCATGGTTAAACCCACTCTTCTTGCATCCTCATTAAATGCACTCTGCTTGCATCCAGAGTGGGTTTAACCATGGAGGAAACTTCATAGTTAAGTGCGCTCGAGTTGGAGTAGTACTGAGATGGGTGACCTCTCAGGAAGTCCTGGTGCTTCACCTCTGTGAGCATCACCTAGAGCCAATGAGTGCTAAGTGTTCCATTCATTCTCATGAGAGATGGGTTCATGTGAACCACTACTCATGAATCACGGGTCAATGAGTTTGACTCAAAAAACTACACAGTTGAATCTTGATAGAAATATCACAATTTGACTTGCTGTGGAAAATATCTCCTACTTATTAATTGATGAGCTTAAGGGGCTTTCTAATGAATGGTTCATAAGGCACAACACTTGGTGAAGGTTTTGCAAATGAGGATGCAAGCAGAGTGGGTTTAACCATGGAGGAAACTCCATAGTTAAGCGTGCTCAAGTTGGAGTGGTACTGGGATGGATGACCTCCGGGGAAGTCCCGGTGCTTCACCTCCGTAAGCATCACCTAGAGCCAATGAGTGCTAAGTGTTCCATTCATTCTCATGAGAGATGGGTTCATGTAAACCACTACTCATGAATCACAGGTCAATGAAAAGAACTCGGTCTATAACATTTTTTTTTATAAAAAAAAATTCACATTGGTCGAAATTTCGACCAATGCTAGAACCAATTTCGACCAACGATTGGTTGAAATTTTGACCAATGGACCAAAAAATTGACGATGAATCTGTACTTTCGACCAATCCAATGGTTGAAATTTTAACCATTTGATTGGTGGAAAGTATGGATTCGTCATCTATGGTTTGGTCCATTGGTCGTAATTTCAACCAATCGTTGGGCAATCAGTGGTCAAAATTTTAACCATTAGAAAAAATGACGGTGATTTTTGAGCCTGGGATATAGTCAAAATTTTGACCAAAAAATAGGTCAAAATTTTGACGAATAGTAGACACATCAAAAATTCGATGAAAAAAGAATGACGAGAGTTTTGGTCATAAATTCAACCAATTACTGTCAAAATTTAGACCAATTTTCGTCAAAATTTGAAGTCAAATTTACTAGTGCGATTGGAATGTCAGTATTCAAAGATACAGAGGAAGACAAAATTGTTTGTTTATTTATTTCTTTAGCATTGTTGTCAAAGGGAGAGATAAACCATATGAAATGAAAAGGGGAGACAATATGAAAAGGATCAAGCACTAACGAGGTTTAACGAGGTTTATATGAAAAGGAACAAGCACTAACGAGAATTATCTAAGGGAGAGACAATTTGAATGAGACAAAGTATTGAAGATCAGTTACAGAGAACAGAAGCAAGAACAGGAGAACTGAAAAGATCACAACTACATAATGGTAAAGCTATATTATTTAATTATTTAATGTTGTTTAGTAACGTAGGGATTAAACATATTAAGTCTATTCGACTTACAGAATTTGTTCACAAAGTTGTAGAATGTATGTTTGGTATGTGTATGGTATATTTTATATTACTTGAGTTGCCATCAATGCCAAAGGGAGAGATTGTTGACTACAACTGATTTGGAATCTGATTGAAGAATCTGTGATTGCAAGATCACTGAGGAGTTGCTGATTAGATATGTAATATGATTAAATCAATATTATGTTATCATTGATGTCAACTAGTTTGACAGCACTTATCTTGTAAGTTACTATACCGATACATCTGAAGAAAGGTGAAAGAGATGAAGAAAAGAGAAATCTACATGAGGAAAGATGTGCATGACAGATGAGGATAAGGAACACATTGAGTAACTTGTTGATGAGTCTATGACTTGATGATATTGACTTGATTATGTTGCATTCATCTATGATGAAGTATAGAGCTGAAAGACACAAAGCAATGTTGTCGGTAAATGAAGCATTTCCAGTATACATCGATGGAGTGTAGTGTATACCGATCATAGTATTAATCAAGCAGTATTCACCGACAAATTTCTTTGTTAACCGAGTAGAACAGAATGTATTAAATGATTAGTTTAGCCGATAAGATTGATGAGCTAGCAAGAGTATAACATCGAGGTAACAGATAATGTTTGTTACACAGATTAACGACTGACAAAATTTAGGGAAGATCTAATGGAAAAGATTGAAACGTGTTATTGACACAAGTACCAAGAAAGTTTGAAGTGGCAAAATCTATGAATGAGATTAAGTGGCAAAATATGATGGTGGAGAAGAAAATGATTTACTCGTCTATATAAGAGAATAGTTTTTCTTTATGAAAATGTCAGAAGAAGAAGCTGTAGGAATATCACATGAACAAGGATTTCATGTATTCTGATCATACTGGTTAGTAAGAACCAAGCTGCAGAACCATTACCGAGCTACAAAGAGCAATTACCGACGGACAGTAAGTTGATACAGTATTGAATCTGAAGTGAATTATTGATTAGAAGGATTTGTATGGACTAAATATTGATCTGTAATCTACAATTGAAGTTGTATTAAGGTAGGTCATTTACTGCTACATATTTAACCATTGTATATAGTCAAAATCTCTTAACCGAGTGGACTCTGAAAGTCTTATGATGTATCATTCATAGAATGAACATTGTTATCCTATCAACCCCATAGTGAATGCTAGTTGTACGATAACTTCTAGTCTAAAATCCTCTAACAAGGTCACACCTTACAATGTGTTTGTAACATTTAACAGGGTTGGGTCTTAACCGACCTCACTTCAGAAGAGTGAACAATTTTGGGTTGCCAGTCCCAGGTGGTTTTTCCCTTTACAGGGTTTCCACATTAAATCTCTTGTGTTATGTGTTGATTGTGATATTTGTCTGTTATCATTCTTTACATGTTACTTGTTAGATTTGATTGGTAAACTATTTTGGCATTAGACTGGTAATCGATAAAAGTACAGACAGTGAGAGTTATTATTGTTTACTGATGAGCAAAAATTGAAAAAATTGTTTTGAATTATACATTTTGATTTGGGCCACTGGATAACTGATTCACCCCCCTCTCAGTTATTCTAACAATTCAAATCACTTAGCATATCAAGCACTATCTTCAACTCTCCATCTACAATTTTTGGCAATTTTTTAAGTGATTTTGATCATCTTATTACTACTTTGATGCTCTCCCTCACATAGATACTCATTCTTGCCTTCAATGCATCAAGCTTGAGGCTTTGTGGCTTTAAAGGTGAGTAATCTCATTCTTACTCTCTTTATTTCAATTTAGCATATCATATTTTTTACCACTATCTATTGACATATTGTTGTTCTATATTTGTATCAATTTATCCATTCATATCTATCTATCTTAGTTTTTTGTGGAGGTGGACACACCAAAATGGGGGTTTGACTTCAACAAGCCTCTAAAATAAACAACCCAACACTTTTTCTTGTTATCTTGTGTTCAGGTTTTGGAGGAGGTGGTGTGTGAACTTATTTAATGTCCCCTTTCTAATTTTTATATCATATTTGTATCCTCTAATTACATTATTAAATTAAACAAATAGCACTTGAAAGATTATACAATTTCTCAATAAAATCCAAATTGGGTATGCTTGAAATAGTGTCAAAAACTTCACAACTTCACATATTATTGATAAATCTGAAAGTAGACATTTTTATAAAAATTTCACCAGCATAACGACCTAAAAAATGATATTTCCAGATCTTCAAATATTTTACACAACATCTCCAAAAAGGAGGACAAAAACAATGCTCATCGGGCTCCCGAAAATAACACAAAATAGCCCGGAAACACCATAAAACACTAATAATCTATCATAGAAGTAGAATCATGACTCAAGACATATATTTAGCTCTATTTTAATAGCAAAATGACTGCAATATAGAAGCAAACCAAACTGATATGAAAAAATCAACTGAAAACACCAAACTCTTACAAGAAACACACTCGAAAACTCACAAATCGGAACTATTCAACACAAGGGAAAACTCTGCATGAGCTTTCACATGGAATGGCTTCAAACTCCCTTCCTTAGCCTTCCTAAAAACCTACAAACTCCCATCTTTGGGTCTCCTTCTCCACAGGTTTGGCAGCCTCTAAAGAACAACAAAGTAATGAGCAAAAATCAAGTTCAAGAATGACCTTGAAATGCCTCCAAAACCCTTTAAAAGAGGGCATAACCCTAACTCACGACCAAGAGGGGTCAATAAGACATATTTTAATAATAATTAACATTTATTAATCTATTGGTTTCCAAAGATTAGCCCCTTTTCCCAAAACTTTACTTTTTGAGCCTGCCAGTCTTAGCAAAAGTTATTATTTTTAATTATTTGAAAAGGGGACATGACAAGTCCTCCCTCCCAAATATTAATTTTCCACAAGAAATGAAAGTTGGGATGCTCAAGAATATGCGCTCCTTCCCAAGTTGCATCCTCCAATGGTAATCCTTTTCATTTGACCAAATGCTTTATGATGCTCCTATTTCTCAATCTTTTCTCTCTTGTATCCAAAACCTCTTATGATATTAAGACTAATTTTCCTTCATCATCAAGAGGTGGTAATTCGGTAGATACTATGGTTTTCTAGCCTAGAACCTTCTTCAGGCAAGAGACATGAAAAATATTATGTATTTTGTTGTTTGGTGGGAGCTCCAATTCATAGGCTACCTCTCCTACCTTCCCGATGATCTTATAAGGCCCATAGAACCTTGGCTTGAGCTTTTCTACCCCACTCCTCTTTAAGGTTCTTTTCTTATATGGATGTTGTATACACTTTAAATGGTCACCTAGACTTTGGGCCCCCATTCAGCAATTTGTTAAATCCCTGAATCAATATTTTCAAATATCAACAATATCAATTTCCTTGATCAAATCATAATCAATTCAATATTTCTTAAGGTTTGAACCTTATTTAATTTAAAAGAGAAAAAAATAAAAATCTTATTTAATTAAGAGAACATGCTCCCTTTTAATTAATTAAAAATCTCTTTTAATTAAATAATAAAACCATTTTATCTTAAGTCTTTATTTATTTAAAAAGAATATTTTCTCCCCTTTTATTTAAATAAAAAATCCCCACTTTTCTTCTTATCCTATGTTGCACAAATAAAGCATTATTCTTATTTTATAAAAAGAGAAAAAGTACTTTTTGTCTCATATGGACACTAAAGTTAACTCATATTTTTATATTGGAGGATATTTGTGCACAAGGATCAAGCTTCTATTTTTCTCCACCATTGATTAAGTCTTTTGCCTCTTAATCTCAATGGTCTATTTTCATCTCATTTCTTATAAAAGGAGAGCTCTCTCCTTCATTTTCATATCTTAAGTTTTTATGCTAATGTTATGCTGTAGGTTTTCTAGGTCATTTGGAGCTCTTTGAAGACATTCTTGCATTCAAGCTTTGAAGACATTGTTGTTGCATTTCATTTAGCTTATTTTCTTACATCATAGTTGCATGATAATGACATTTTTAATATAGATTTCCTTTATGCAATAGATTAATCTCACATAGTCTAAATAGGAGGGATTGGTCACATTTGTTCTTTCCTTTCATAGATTAGTTGCATTGTACTTTCATTTTCATAGACTACTTTGCATCATCATTTAGATTTGCATTGCATTGCATACCTTGATCCCATTTGGGGATATTGGCACTCTTGCCATTGTCTTCACTTGAATCTCTCATTGTGTGGTTGACTAGCAAGGTCATTAGCTTCATAGCTCTAGCTGAGAGCAACTTTACATCTTGTAACTCCATACATAGAGAGCTATGGATCGATTTTTGAGGCCTCATTCTTGAGTGTTCTTGATTGTAAAGATCCATAGAAGTGCACTAATTTTGTGTATACATTTTTGGTGCCCACCGTGGGGCAACCCACTTTTACATGCTAGTTTTTTATTATTTTTGGAGCTAACCCTTGTGCAAATTTGTTTGGAGATGAAAAACCTTAGATTTGAAAGATTTGATCATATCTCCCAAACTTCTTAGTTTTTTGGTCTAAAATAATTTTTTCAAGTTGGCCACATATCAGAGAAGCTCCAAAAAAAAATTTAGAATTTTCAGAGGTAATTTTTATTTTTTATGATTTTTTCTTTATTTTTCATAAAAAAATCAATTTTTGACGTAAATCAGCATATTTTTTAGAAATTTTTACATTTATGGAAAGGTCTTACAATTCTACAGGGGGTCCATTCATTATGTTTTTAATTTAGAGATCATATCATAGCTTATTTGGTCAATTTATAAAAACTAGTCTATTTTGGGAAAGTAGCTCTCTAGGGCACAAATGAAGAGATTTTTCTAAAAATTTTACATTTTTGGAAATCTCTCTATTTTTTAGCAAGGTTCTTTATTTTTCATTTCTATTTTTTTACCGAAATCATATCAAAAAAATTAGATCTTGTTGACTAGGTCAAATGCAAAAAAAATAAAATTTTGTGATGGGTATGCACTTATTTTTATTGTTCAATGCATGATATGAGTTATCATTTGGATTATTTGCTGGCTATTATTGCTCCTAAAAATTGATTTTCAGATCTAACTCTAGGGTTTGCATAAGTTATATATACATTGCATATCTTGTTTGCTTATTTTTTTGTCTTGTTCATTTGAAGGTTCTCTTGCTTTCATGGAAAATGCTTAAAACAAAGCATTGGACTTGAGGTACTTTGTTTCATCTCTACAACATTTGGATTTTGGGATTTAAATTGAACCTCTCATGTGTTTGGCTTGAGTGTTTACATGCTTTCATAGAACATATTTTAATTGATGCTCTTAATGGGAAATGAAAGAACATAGATTTGCTTTCATACAAGTTTGTGTAAGTGAATGCTTGTGTTTAAACCTTAAGTAATTTTTGGTTTCAATATCAAATATCCCATTGAGTGATTGAGGGCATGGATTCATTCCTTGTTTACATAGGGAGTTAAATGCACCACTTTGTTGACTCACTCTATGTTTGTTTGGAAAGTTAAATATTTCATTGATTCAACCCTTTGTCATTTGTGAGTAGTATTGATAAGCAACTTTAGATTACTTTTGATTGATCTTGTTAGCTAAATTGGGTGTTGGACTCACTTATTTCTAATCACCCCTCATTACCACCCTTTGGATGCAAGGTCAGCATTCATACATAGGGGAGGGGTCTACTTGAAAAGAGCGTTAAGTGTTCCACAAAGTTTCCCCTTTTTTATGCTTTCTTGATCTCATTAGTTTTCTAAAGTGTGGACTCACTTTGAGTTTGTGTGAGGAGTTAAATGTTTCACTTTTGGACTCACTTTGAGTTTATGTGAGGAGTTAAATGTTCCACTTTTGGACTCACTTTGAGTTTGTGTGAGGAGTTAAATGTTCCACCTTGTGGACTCACTTCACATTTTTCTTGAAGAGTTAAATGTTCCACTTTTGGACTCACTTCACATTTACTTGAAGAATTAAGTGTTTCACCTTTAGTGCTTTAAATACTTTTGATAGTGAATTACTTAATTTTATTTTTAGAAGGCCTGCTTGGGGACACACCACCTCAAGGGATGACCTTAACTCCTGTGTTCTGACAGAGTATAAATAGCGGGTGGTGAATCGAAAGACACCTCTCTTGAGAATTGAGTTTGATATCACTCTTGGCTAAGCCTCAAAGAACTTTATACCTTTGAGAAGTGAAGGAGGAGATTTGGGTTACCGTCTCCCCCTAGCTGTGTGATTTTGGATTCTTCTCATCTACAGATTTGGACCTCACGTACCTTGCGTATATCAAGGACTCCTCTTAGAAAGCTATGTGTATCCTTTTAGATAGCTTGTTAAGGTGTTGTTGTGTTCTATGTGCCTTCTAAAACATTTTCAAGAACATACACAAGTAGAATCTTTAAGGAGTAGAATACTAAGTCGCTATATTTGTTCATGCGCAAGGTTGCTTTGTCCCTTGTCCATTGCTTGAAGACTATTTTCTTGAACTCCCTGGTTGTTGTTCTATGTGCTTGATCATCATTGTGAAATCTTTTGAAAGATCTAATTGGAATATTAAAACTAAGTTTCGTCCTACTGTAGTGAGTTCTCCTTAGAAGCTTGGTCTTCCTTAGTCAGTCCAAGTCAAATCTTAGGTGTTGTTATGTTGCTCAACATCTCAATGAACATTATGGTATCAATTGCATAAGATGAATCTTAGTCTTCTTCATTCTTTCTCCATTTCCCATGTTCTTCTAAAGTCTTATATTCCCATGGGAAATTCTTTTTCTTCTTCTTGATTCTTTTCCTCTTATTTTCTAGTCTACCTTCTTCTATTCATCTATTCATTTCTTCTACGCTTGATTCCTCCTCTTCTAGAACCATAAATTTCAACTATCTTGTTAAGGAACCTCTCTTGAGAATAGAGTATCTTGAACTCATTGCTCAATTTGAAGAGTATCTTTATTCTTCCAATAGTCCTTCCAAATATCGCATGGGTGACAAACTTATAGAAAAAATAAAAGAAAAGATGATTAAATCAGATGTCTTTGCTAGGATCATAGACATGATCATATCATGACCTCCTTCCAAACATTCTTCATCTTCTAAGTTTTCTCATTCTTCCTCATCTTCCAAATCTTACCATGACTCTTCTAAACATTATTCGAATTCCTCATTATCTAAGTCCTCTTCCTACACTAAGTCTTCAATTTCCTCTTCTTCATGATCTCATTCTTCTTCTACTTCTTCAAAGAGTCTTACTTCTCTTCACAAGACATACCATAATGAGCAACATGATAGTCCTTATGATACCTCTTCCACGAAGAGTGACACCCCCACCTTTGATGACTATGATGACTATGATGATGGACAATGTAGTGATACCTATGACACCTATGACACCTCTATTCCTAAGAGTCCTCCTAGTCATGTCCTTGTGCTTACTGGAAATGGGTCCTCATATTGGAAAGATCATGATGGTGATCCGTATGATTCCGATTTTGAAAAAAACTTTGATGATTTTTGTGAACAATACCTTGATTATAATCTAGCTACTATTGTTGAGGGATATAAAATGCACCGTGTTGATTTGAAACGTAAATATTATAAGAATCCTTCCTCTAGGAACTCTCATGCTGAGAATAAAGATTGCACTTTCAAGTAAGATCATGTTGATGCTAAACCTTTGTCTTGTGATGGTTCCCTTCCATCCGCTACTTCCTCCAATACCCATACATTTTCTAAAGCTTCTGAGTCTTCCAAATCTATCACAAATCATTCATCCAACAAAGATCCTAAGGCTTTTCATGTGGTTCCCTACAGTTATCCTCAAGGGCTACCTCTTAAAGAAACTCAAGCTAACCTTCACTTGGTTGCAAATACTTTCAATAATGCTAAACCTGAAGAGCCTAAGTCTTCATGCATTATAATGCCTACTTCAGTTAGTCCTTCACTATCTCTTCCAAAGTCTTCCATAGAACTCCAACCTGCTTCCTTGTCCTTAGAAGTGGATCGATGTTAAGAGGAATCTAAAAATGATAAAGAAAAGAACATAAAAAAAGATCAAGATCAAGAACCCTCCATGTCATCCAATCCTTTTTATGATGTCTCTTATCCATTTCATGGTTCTTTTGATCCTTTACGCCCTTTCTCATTCATTCCACCATGTCTTAAGTCTTCTCCTATGCAAGATCAAGATACTACTTACACCATTGAGCTTATTGATAATCAAAATAACCTTACTACACTTGTGCTTTCCAAAGATGATACTTCCATTAAGATTATTAAAAATGGTGTTGTTACTTTCAATGTTAAGCCTATTGAAGATCTAGAAAAAAAATGATGTGCTTATGCTATCCAAAGCTATTTGTCAAGATCAAAGTCTTCCATCTTCTTGTTCTACCACTCCATATTCACTTCCACTTTCTACTCTTCCTACATCATTGCAAGCTTTGGACAATTCTATCAATGAAGTTGCTCTTATTCAAGATGTGCATGATCCTATTGAAAATCCTCATGCTCACTCTAAAGATGTCGATGTCCTTGGTTGTCATATAGATGTTGATGAAACTATTGATTATCCTTTTGCATCTTCCATGTCCATCCTTGGATCTCCTCCACCAATACTAAGGGCTTCATGTCTACCTTCCATCTTGGGCCCTTATGTCCCTTCACTTTCCCCTCCTAACTCTCCTAATTCTTCATCCATCTTGGGTCCTTACGTCCCTCCATCTCCTATCTTTTCTCAAGATCAACATAGATACATACCCTTGAATCTTTTTCATCCACTCACCCATCTAAACTAGTCATATCCTCCTCCTTCTTCCACAAGTCCCAAGTCTTTTGGAAGTAACTTGAATGTTCAATACAAGAAAAAAAAGCAATACAAGAATCCATCAAAAAAAGAAGATCACCATGTCTCCTCTAATCGACATGGAGGTATAAAGTCAAAAAAGATATCTAAGAAGAAAACTACAAGACAAGTATGGGTTCCAAAATCCATCATTCAAGATATTCTCTCTAAATCATCAAAAGGAAATAAAAAGCCAACGGCTATATAGATTCCAAAGTCTCTCTTGAAAGAGTCTAATATTGAACAAAAAGTGAAGTTGACATTCAAGCTTCCAAAGGCTTCCACTTCATTTTCCTCCAAAAACATTCTTTCATTCCATGCACCTAAACCGCAACCTCTGCTAAACATTTTCCATATTCCTTCTCATGTTCCTTCATTCACATTTCCTCCATCCTCTCCCCACCCTTCAAGGTGTGTGTTGACGTTGATCTTGCCTTCCTTTCTATCTACCCTTTCACAATCCTTCCATTCATTATCCTTCTACCTTCTATCATTTTTCCTCATTTGCCTATTCCTCCTATCTTCCAACCTCACTTGCTTTACATAAAATTTTATCCTCCATTTTTCTCTTCCATCTTCCTTTCCCTATCAGCATCTTTGAGCATATCATTTTGAATCCTTGGCATATTATGGTTTATCCTTTCAAGGAGCATTATCTAAAAAGCTTGCCTTCTTCCAAAAAATAAAAAAAGATAAAATTAAAAAAGTTTTAAAAAAATTTTAAAAAATTTTTAAAAAATTAAAAAATTAAAAAATTAAAAATGTGCCTTGGTGAAAACTTGGAAACAAGCACCTTGGTAGCAAAAGTAAAGAGAAATAAATTCGTCCTATGGTGAAAACCACTCCCTTGTGGTGCCTAGGATAAGTACCATGATGAAAACCTGGCAATCAGGCATCATGCGTAGTTCTTCTACATATTTCATCCATTCCATTCCATCTTTGATCTTGATAATGTTGAACTATACACGAATAATTGGCTATCTTGTGAGCTATCTTAAGATGATCTTGCTTTCATTCCTTTCATTTTTAGCCTTCATATCTATTTTTCTCCCTTCATTCTAGCCTTTCGCTATCATTTTTCCCCTTGGTCTTGATCTAATAAAAAGAGTAAAACACGATGCTATGAAGTCTCTTGACATGTCTACCCTCTTTGGACTGCATCTTTTCATGCTCTTACATTGTGTTTTTGTGGCTTATCCCATGCTGGCCTTTCATTGCTTGTCCAAATGTGTTTTACATGACATTTTTTTCCCTAGCTTGGGTACTCTTGAGGAGTTTGCTATTGAGAATTTTTTTCCTTCATTCTCCTTCATTCTCCTTCATTCTCTTATTTTCCATCTTTTCCACTAGCTTTCTATTCTCTCTTGTCCTCCACCTTGCTTGACATTGGGACTGCACGATGTGATCTTGCTTAAAGAGTTTGATGCCCGTTCTGTCTGGGGGCATCCTTTGTACATATTTTATGATCTTGAAAAAACACCAAAAAAATTCATATATGATCTTGAAAAAATCCAAAAAAAAAAATGATATATTGTCAAAAATTCTAAAAATCATAAAATGTCCTGAAAAAAAGAGCATCCTAGTGAAATCTTAGCAATAGACGCTTTGATGTTTCACCAAAAAAATTATATATTACAAAATCTTAAAAATTATAAAAGTCTCAAAAAATTTCAGACAGTGTTTTTCAACACTACCCTTGCGTCGAGTGTTTCTGAACACTTATCAGATGTCTTACCCAATAGTCTAAGTATGATGCAATATTTCTCATTGATAGATGTGATAACTAGAGTCTGACTCTATGACCAACACACACGCACTTAGACAATCAACTCGCTTGAGATATGTTGACTTCTTTTTTTTTTGTGTGCTGTCTATGAGGATTTCTTTGATGAGTGGTCTCTCCCTGAGAAGTTTTCAATGATGCATAGCTAGAAGACTGAGGGTATGAGAACATGTTTTCTTTCTTTATCTCCTTATGGGTATATTTTGTTGATCCTAATTTTTATGAGCATTTATGCTGGTCTTACTTGACACTATGGATTGACAAGGTATTATCCTTGACTGTTTTGCGAGTGCATGCTTCTAGTTATCTTGACTTTCATGTGTCTTGATACAAGCATAATCTCGCCATATCAAACTTAGGTAATCTCACTGCATTAGTCATCTTGACCTCCATGTCTTTGATACCTAGGTGGGATTTCCATTTTTTTATCTGATAAAGATCATATTCATATCCACATAGTTATGCTAGTGTGCATTGTATGATCTTGCGATGCTACCAATAAAGCTCGATGATGATTATTAGATATCTATTGGCATTGTGACCTTGCAAGTCAACCACTTTTATAGTAGCTTGCATTCTTAGGTTCATCATAGTTTAGTTTTCGCATCTTGCATATGGAGAGAGTTCTCCTTTTTATCATCTATGGACTAGTTGGTCAACTGTGCTCATTTTCTGATTCTTCTTGATCATATCTTTCATTTATGGTCTTTCATATCACATCATTTTCTATCTATTTTTAAACTCAAAATTGAAATTCGAGTCACGTTTCCAAGTTTTTTCATTCTTCTACGTAGTTGACTAACTTTTTGAGGCATAATTCTTCGATCTTTGATGGAATTTTTTCCTTTCCATATCTTCCAAACTTCTAGTCTTTCATTCACCCCTTTCGCTTCCTCTTTCTAAGGTTTGACTTAATCTTTATCCTATATCTTTTTCAGTCAAACCTCATCAACTTGGGGCATATCTTATTGCTTGATGGTTATCCTATCATGCTCCATCCTTCGATTATGATTTATTGTGACTTGATCAAGTTTATCAATTTGTTGTTCTCCTCTATCTGATTTCAATTTCAATTTTGAGGGGGCAGTACCTATCAGCTTTAATCTTTGATTCAGCTTTATCATTCAGCTCAGCCTGAGATTCTTATTTTCAGACTTGATTATCACCTAGCAATGACGGTGGTGATTTTGTCTTTCGATTTTTATCTCCTATTTTTCATACTTGATTATTGCCTAGCAGCAACGGCGATAGTTTTGTCTAAGGCTTGATTTGCACCTAGCAGCAATGGTGTTGGTCTTGTCTTTCATCTTTTGCTTATCTTTGTCCTGATGTGTTCCCAAAATAAACACACATCTGAGTTGTTTTGTGATCCCAAATTGATCTCACATTTCAATTCTTCTTTGACTGCATGTGTTTCTGAAATGATCTCACATTAGTCAAAGAGGGGCAAATGTATACACCCTAAAATGGTCGCCTAGACTTTGGGCCCCCATTCAGTAATTTGTCAAATCCCTGAATCAATATTTTCAAATATCAACAATATCAATTATATCAATTTCTTTGATCAAATCATAATCAATTCAATATTTCCTAAGGTTTGAGCCTTATTTAATTTAAAAGAGAAAAAAATAAAAATCTTATTTAATTAAGAGAACATGCTCCCTTTTAATTAATTAAAAATCTCTTTTAATTAAATAAAAATCTCTTTTAATTAAATAATAAAATTATTTTATCCTAAGTCTTTATTTATTTAAAAAGAATATTTCCTCCCCTTTTATTTAAATAAAAAATCCCCACTTTTCTTCTTATCCTATGTTGCACAAATAAAGCATTATTCTTATTTTATAAAAAGAGAAAAAGTACTTTTTGTCTCATATGGACACTAAAGTTAACTCATATTTTTCTATTGGAGGATATTTGTGCACAAGGATCAAGCTTCTATTTTTCTTCGCCGTTGATTAAGTCTTTTGCCTCTTAATCTCAATGGTCTATTTTCATCTCATTTCTTATAAAAGGAGAGCTCTCTCCTTCATTTTCATATCTTAAGTTTTTATGCTAATGTTATGCTGTAGGTTTTCTAGGTCATTTGGAGCTCTTTGAAGACATTCTTGCATTCAAGCTTTGAAGACATTGTTGTTGCATTTCATTTAGCTTGTTTTCTTACATCATAGTTGCATGATAATGGCATTTTTAGTATAGATTTCTTTTATGCAATAGATTAATCTCACATAGCTTAATAGGAGGATTTGTAACACTTGTATTTTCTTTTCATAACATAGCTTGCATCTTTCATTCTCATAGATTAGTTTGCATTGCATTGCATCCATATTGATTTCATTAGAGATATTGGCATTGTTGCCCTTTTCTTTGATTTAGAATCTCTCATTGTGCGGTTGACTAGCAAGGTCATGAGTTTATAGCTCTAGCTGAGAGCAATTTTACAAATCTTGCAACTCCATGCATAGAGAGCTATGGATCAATTTGTGAGGGCTCATTCTTGAGTTTTCTTGCATGTAAGGATTCATAGAAGTGTGGTCACATTTTCACCATACAGATGCAACCTAACAAATACCAAATCTCCCACCTCAAAAGATTGTGCAGTCCTTTTCCTATCAGTGTACAACTTATGTTGGTTATGTGCATGTTGTAGATTATCCTTGAGGGACCTTATTATGTCTTGGCTTTGCTTAATGAAATCACTTGCTGCAGGTACTCTGTTGGAAACAATTGTCTAAAGGAAATTGCTACTCAATTATGTATTGTCTTTGATGTCACACTATGTCATAGTCTGCAGCAATCAGTTCTTACCGAGCTCAGTCGGTCTGCCAGACAGGAATATTAGTGCTTACCGAGTCCACTCGGTTATCAAAGAAAAGTTAGTGTTTACCGAGTTCACTCGGTCATCGAAGAAAAGATAGTGTTTACCGAGTTCACTCAGTTATCAAAGAAAAGATAGTGTTTACCGAGTTCAGTCGGTCATCGAAGAAAAGATAGTGTTTACCGAGTTCAGTCGGTCATCGAAGAAAAGATAGTGTTTACCGAGTTCAGTCGGTCATCGAAGAAAAGTTAGTGTTTACCGAGTTCAGTCGGTTATCGAAGGTAAAGGATTGTCGGTGTTTACCGAGTTCCCTCGGTCACCGAAAGATTATAGAAAGTTATGGTCACCGAGCACTGTCGGCCCTTGAAGGACTTTTGCAAATAGAGTTTGCTTAATTTAGCCGACTGTTATACTAAATAATGTCGATTTGACAAATCCAAAATCATATAAATAAAAGGTCAAATGTGAAAATTAAATATATATAGCAGAAGATTTACAGAAGAAAAGAAGGAAAGGTATATGCGAATTTGTGAAGGATGTTCAGATATCCTTGAGGAGCAGTAGAGATTTATTCGATCAGAAAGGATCAGACTTATGTAGAACAGAGATCTGTAATCAGCAAGACAGTTGCATTATTATACAGGTCACTTTTTCATTATTACCTTCTTATCATTGTAACAGTGAATTCTAAATCTCTTAACCCAGTTGGTTTAACAACCATAATGTAAATCCTCTAACAAGGTGACAATTCCATTGAATTGTTTTCAAGACCTCTTACCAGGCCACTCCTAGCAGGGTGTTTTAAATCTTCTAACAAGGTCACACCTAACAGTGTGTTTTGTAACCTTTTACCGGGTTGGCTTCTAACCGGGCATCACTTCAGAAAAGTGAAAATCAGTATCTAGATACATTGGTGGTTTTTCCCACATTGGGTTTCCACGTTAAATCTTGTGTCTCTTGTGTTCTTAATTGCTTTCTCAATCATATACATGTGCTGATGAATATCTAAAGATAATATTGCTAATACTTTCTACATCTTCAAAGTTACTGCAATCTATTTACCGAACAGATAACATTGTTAAGATATCCTAAGGGATCTGCAAAGAATTAATTGTGAAGTGTTTTATATGGTTGACTGATTCACCCCCCCCCTCTCAGTCACTTCATCCATATTCCATCAATTGGTATCAGAGCATTTGGTGCTTGCAGGAAGGGTTTCAAGGACCTAAGCTAAAGATCAGGATGTCTTACAAGAGGGAAATTCCAAAGCTCAACAAAGATAACTTTTCAGCATGGCAAGGTCTCATGCAACTTCATCTGGCTTCCATTGGTGATTCAGGATGCAAATACATTGATGAAGAATACACAATTCCTAATGGCGCATTAACTGTTGAAGACTTTGCAGATAAAAAGACTCACAACACCATGATGATAGACATTGCATCTGCTCTCAGCTATGAAGAATTTGATGATATTAAAGACTGCACTACTGCATATGAAATGTGGATGGCACTGAAGAAAATATATGGTGGTGATGCAAATGTGAAAAGAGCCAAAGCAGAAAGCCTAAGAGGACAGTTTGACAAGATGAATATGAAGGAAGATGAAAAAATTGCAAAATATGTTGAAAGAATCAAAGCAAGTGTAAGTGCAATTAGAGCTTCTGGAGGAACAATCTCAGAAGAGACTGTTATAAGTAAGGTACTCAGAACACTACTCCCTATCTATGCAATAAGAGTATCAGCTATTCAAGAAAGAAGATGTGAAACAAACCACAACATAACTTTGGATGCTTTAGTTGGAAGATTGACAGCTTTTGAATTAGACAACTATGATAACTATGTTCCTAGTTCCAAAAATATTGAATCAGCATTTGAGGCCAAGGTTTCACTAAAGAAGAACAAGAAAATTAAAGAAGTTCAGTCAGAAAGTGAAGAAGAATCAGAAGAAAGTTCTGATAGTGATCTTGAAATTGTAGAAGCATTACTTGCAAAGAAGTACTCTAGAGGGAAAGGTAAATATAAAGGTAAAACTCCTTTAATTTGTTTTTCATGTGAAGAAATTGGACATATTGCAGCTAGGTGCCCAAACAAGCAAGTCAAAGAAGAAAAGAGAAGTCACAAGTATTATGGCAAAAAGAATTTCAAATCATACAAGGATAAAGGTAAGAAATCATGTTTTATGGCTAAAGATTCTGATGATAGTGAAGAAGAAATTGTCTTTATTGCTATAAAAGATGAATCTGATGATGATGAAGATAAGATGGCACTTATTTCTCATATAAGCAAAGATGATATATGGATAATAGACAGCGGATGTTCACACCACATGACTGGTGACAAGACAAAATTTGAATATCTAGAAGACTGTGATAGTGGTAATGTAAGATTTGGAAACAATGAACCTTGTTGTATAAAAGGAAAAGGAAGAATCTCTTTAACCAAAGAACTCATATGTGATAATGCTTACTGGGTTGAAGGACTAAAACATAATATTTTAAGTGTAGCACAGCTAATCAACACTGGTTTCAAGGTTGAATTCATGAATGGTCAAGCAAGACTGCTGGATGGAAAAGGAAAACTCATTGGATCAGGCAAACAAACAAAAGGTAACTTATTTTATCTTGATCTCAGTGAATATTCATGCTTTATTGCTCAAATAGAAGAAAGTTGGCTATGGCACAAAAGGTTATGTCATGTGAATTTTGATAACATGATAAAAATAAGCAAATTCAAGAAGGTTAGAGGCATTCCTACTTTGAAGAAACCTGACACTGGTCTATGTAAGAATTGTCAGATTGGCAAAATGAGTAAAACTAGTTTCAAGAGTAAGAACTATCAGTCTAAAGAAATTTTGGAAATTGTGCATACTGATTTATGTGGACCTATTGAAATACAAAGCTATACTGGAGATAAATTCTTTATTCTTTTCGTTGATGATTATTCTAGAATGATGACTGTTATGTATTTAAGAGAAAAATCAGAAGCATTTGAAAAGTTCAAATGGTACTTAGCAAGAGTAGAAAAAGAAACAGGGAAAAGATTGAAATGCTTAAGATCAGACAGAGGTGGTGAATTCATCTCCCATGATTTTAACAACTTCTGCATTGAAAGAGGAATCAAAAGATAGGTATCAGCTCCTAGAACTCCTGAGCAGAATGGAATAGCAGAAAGAAGAAACAGATCTATTATGGATTGTGCAAGGACTCTAATGATAGAAAAGAACATTGCTATAAAGTACTGGAAGGAAGCTATCAGCACTGCAGTTCATACCTTGAACCGAGTACAACTGAAGAAAGACACATTCAAAACTCCTTATGAATTATGGTATGGCTATAAACCCAATGTAAGTTACATGAAAATATTTGGTAGCAAGTGTTATATCTTAAAAGAATCCAGAAGAAATAAATTTGATGTGAAAAGTGATGAAGGAATATTCCTAGGATATTCTAGCAAAAGCAAGGCATACAAATGTCTGAACTTATCTACTCACAAAGTCATAGAAAGTATACATGTAAAATTTGATGAGTTTGCAGAAAAGACTGAGGAAGAAAGCAAAAGGGAACCTGAGAACTACAGAAGATTCATTTACATTGAACCTGAAACATTGGCAAACACAACTATCAGTAAGGAAACTATATCTACCAAGCTGAGCACAGTTACCGAGTCACGGGAAGAAGTTCAAACGGAGTCACAGGAAGAAATTCAGACCGAGTCTCAGCCTGAAGTTACCGAGCAAATATCTACCGAGCCCGAGCAACCTGAAGAAGAGATCCTAGAAGACAACAGCATGAATCATTCAAAAGGCAAGGAACCTATACTAGCCAAATATGTCAGAAGACATCATACACCAGATCAAATCATTGGAAACAAATCAGATGGTACTATGATGAGAAGCAAGCTAAAGGGTACATGTCTGCTTACTGATTTTGAACCTAGAAATATCAAAGATGCATTGGAGAATGAAAGTTGGATTGAAGCAATGAATGAAGAATTAGAACAAATACAAAAGAACAAAACTTGGACTCTTGTACCTAGACCTAAAGATAAGAATGTAATTGGAACAAAATGGGTATTCAAAAATAAGCTGAATGAAGATGGTCAAGTATCTAGAAACAAAGCTAGACTGGTATGTAAAGGTTACTCTCAAGAAGAAGGTATAGATTATGGAGAAACTTTTGCTCCTATTGCAAGATTAGAAGGTGTAAGAACTCTACTTGCTTATGCAGCACACAAAGGATTTAAGGTATATCAGATGGATATAAAATCTGCATTTCTCAATGGAATTCTTGATGAAGAAGTCTACATTGAACAACCTGAAGGTTTTGTTGATCCAGATAAAAGGGACATGGTCTGCAGGTTACACAAAGCATTGTATGGTTTAAAACAAGCTCCTAGAGCATGGTATGAAAGACTCCATAACTATTTGATTCAGATTAATTTCAAAAGAGCTAATGATAACAGCAATCTGTATATTAAAGAAAGACCGGATGACAAAATTGTATTGGCAGAAATATTTGTGGATGATACTATATTTACAGGGAATGAGGATCAGTGCAAAGAATTTTCAGAGAAAATGAACAGAGAATTTGAAATGTCTATGTTTGGTTTAATAAAATTCTTTGTTGGTCTTCAAATTCAGCAAAGCAAGAATGGTATATACATTACTCAATCCAAATACATTAAGGAGATACTTAAGAAGTTTGGTATGGAAGATTCAAAACCAGTTGGTACACCCATGTGTACTGGACTAAAACTTACCAAAAATGATGATTCAAAAGAAGTTGATCAGACCCTATACCGATCTATGATTGGAAAATTGTAGTATGTAGTACATACAAGACCTGATATTGCCTTAGCAGTCGGTATAGTAGCTAGATTCTCAGCAAAACCTAAGGAAAATCACATGATGGCAATCAAAAGAATCTTAAGATACTTAAGAGGAACTGAAGAATATGGTTTGTGGTATAAATTTGGAGGCAATCTAGACTTGAAAGTGTTTACTGATGCTGATTGGGCAGGAAACATTGATGACAGAAAAAGCACAAGTGGTGGAGCATTTTTTCTTGGAAAAAGATTGGTATCCTGGACTAGTAAAAAGCAGAATTGCACATCTCAATCCACAGCTGAAGAAGAATATGTTGCTGCTGTAGTAAACTGTTCAAATATTATGTGGTTTAAATAGCTATTAGAAGGTATGAAGGTTGAAATCAAAGAACCAGTTGTTATATTTTGTGACAATACCAGTGCAATAAACATTTCTAAGAATCCAGTGATGCATTCCAAAACCAAGCACATTGCTATTAAATATCACTTTGTCAGAGAATTGGTGCAGGACAAGGAAATCAGATTAGAATATATTCATACAAAAGAACAGATTGCAGACATTTTTACCAAACCATTACCTAAGGATGCATTTGTGTATCTAAGAGGTAAGTTAGGGGTCATTCCCCTATCCGAGGCTCACTAAATACAGTTTTAGTGATGCATCAACCAGAACATGATTGAAAATCAACTTGTTGATGTAGCATATTAAAGGAATCATTGCATATGAATCAGTACTTGAGGTACATTAATTTTCACCGGTAATATGTGAATTGTCTTTGGCATGTGTTGTCAAAGAGGGAGTGTTTGCTATGTCTTTTCTATTATGCTATTATTTTCAAGAAATTTTCAATAGTCAGAAGGAAGAATTTTCAGGATACAAGAAGTTTGCTGACAGAGGGAGATTTGAATCTGAACCAAGCTAACTCTTTCAAATTTCTTATGCTATGACATATTGTGTTGCCATCAATGCCAAAGAGGGAGATTGTTGGAAACAATTGTCTAAAGGAAATTGCTACTCAATTATGTATTGTCTTTGATGTCACACTATGTCATAGTCCGCAGCAATCAGTTCTTACCGAGCTCAGTCGGTCTGCCAGACAGGAATATTAGTGCTTACCGAGTCCACTTGATTATCAAAGAAAAGTTAGTGTTTACCAAGTTCAGTCGGTCATCCAAGAAAAGATAGTGTTTACCGAGTTCACTCGGTTATCAAAGAAAAGATAGTGTTTACCGAGTTCAGTCGGTCATCGAAGAAAGATAGTGTTTACCGAGTTCAGTCGGTCATCAAAGAAAAGATAGTGTTTACTGAGTTCAGTTGGTCATTGAAGAAAATTTAGTGTTTACCGAGTTCAGTCGGTTATCGAAGGTAAAGGATTGTCGGTGTTTACCGAGTTCCCTCGGTCACCGAAAGATTATAGAAAGTTATGGTCACCGAGCACTGTCGGCCCTTGAAGGACTTTTGCAAATAGAGTTTGCTTAATTCAGCCGACTGTTATACTAAATAATGTCGATTTGAAAAATCCAAAATCATATAAATAAAAGGTCAAATGTGAAAAGTAAATATATATAGCAGAAGATTTACAGAAGAAAAGAAGGAAAGGTATATGCGAATTTGTGAAGGATGTTCAAATATCCTTGAGGAGCAGCAGAGATTTATTCGATCAGAAAGGATCAGACTTATGCAGAACAAAGATCTGTAATCAGCAAGACAGTTGCATTATTATACAGGTCACTTTTTCATTGTTACCTTCTTATCATTGTAACAGTGAATTCTAAATCTCTTAACCCAGTTGGTTTAACAACCATAATGTAAATCCTCTAACAAGGTGACAATTCCATTGAATTGTTTTCAAGACCTCTTACCAGGCCACTCCTAGCAGGGTGTTTTAAATCCTCTAACAAGGTCACACCTAACAGTGTGTTTTGTAACCTTTTACCGGGTTGGCTTCTAACCGGGCATCACTTCAAAAAAGTGAAAATCAGTATCTAGATACATTGGTGGTTTTTCCCACATTGGGTTTCCACGTTAAATCTTGTGTCTCTTGTGTTCTTAATTGCTTTCTCAATCATATACATGTGCTGATGAATATCTAAAGATAATATTGCTAATACTTTCTGCATCTTCAAAGTTACTGCAATCTATTTACCGAACAGATAACATTGTTAAGATATCCTAAGGGATCTGCAAAGAATTAATTGTGAAGTGTTTTATATGGTTGACTGATTCACCCCCCCCCCCTCTCAGTCACTTCATCCATATTCCATCATACTCTGCTATTTGAAAGTACTAGATCAACAAAGGAAAGGGAATCATAACCATAGAGATCATGAAAAGGAGGCATACCAATAGACATGTGATGAGATGTATTGTAACAATACTCCCCTAGGTGCAACCATTTCACCCAAGCATGTTGTTGATTTGAAACATAGTTCCTCAAATATCCCTCTATCCATTTATTAACTATCTTTGTATGTCCATCTATTTGAGGGTGATAGCTAGTACTAGGAGTGAGTTCAGTTCCTACCAAATGAAAGAGCTACTTCCAAAAGGAGCTAAGGAATCTACTATCCTGGTCACTGACAATGTTTCTAGGCAAGCCATGTAACCTGAAAATTTCCTTGAAGAACAATTATGCCACTTATGATGCCTTGAAATCAGATGGGATGGGAAAGAAATGTGCATACTTAGTTAGTATATCTACCACCACATATATGAAATCATTACCTTGAGCCTTGGGCAACCCCGTGATGAAATCCATGGAAATACTTTTCCATTTTTGTTTAGGAATAGAAAGTGGCTGCAACAACCTTGTAGGAAAATTTTGCTCACTCTTGTTTTGCTGGCATACCATACATTCCTTAATGTGTTTAAGGACATCCTCTTTCATACCCTTCCATGCAAAGCACTCTCAAAGTTTTCTGTATGTCTTGAAGTACCCTTGATGACCAACCAAAGGTGTGTCATGAAAGGCCCTCAAAATTCTTTCCTTAATCTTTGATCCTGGCACTAAGAACATCCTATTCTTATAATAAATCAGCTCATCAACAACCTTATACCTATTATCATCCACTAACTTATTCAAGATATTTGTGGCAAAGGAATCTTTAGCATATTCTAAAATTATGGAGACTTTCCAATCAACAAAGATAGATGTTAAGGAACACAAGGTGGGCTTCCTTGAGAGAGCATCAGCAACCACATTATTCTTTCCTTTCACATATTCAATGTCAAAATCATAACCTTGAAATTTGCTTACCCATTTTTGTTGATGATCATTCAAATCCCTTTGGTTGAAGAAGAACTTGAGGCTAGGGTATGTGCAAGATCATGAGGGGCCAAACTATGCCATTAAGTGGCAATGAAAAATCAGCAAATCAGGGTTAGTCAACTTGACGTGAAAATTTCAACTAGTTATGAACCTAATATCAAAAATTTGTAAGAATAGAATCTATAGAAAATTGAATTTAGTTTCTAAACTACTCGGCCTTTTTTGAGAAAAATTTAGGATGATTGGTGAAAAATATAGATTTCAATGCAGCAGTACAAAAATTTCAGGAAAAAAATAAGTAGGTGTATGTCTAACCACCTTAATCATGATCAAATGATAATATTTTATTATAAGATTTTATATATAAGTAGTAGACTCATGCCCGGATGTGAAGCATATTTTTTTGTAATTTTATTCCAAAAAAATAATTAATTATGAATTTTCTGCTACAACATTTTCACAATAAAAAAACTCTCATCTCTGACCACCCTAACTCATTCAAAACTTTACAAAATTCAAAAAAAAAAAAAATTCCTTATAGTAGGCAAAGCATAGAATGTGACGCATTTTTCGGATTTCAAAAATGTTATACCGTTTGAAAGTTATAGTCATTTCTCAATTAGTATATAAATCAACACTTTAGAGGTAGCTCAATTAAAAAATAACTAATAATTACTTACCGAATTCAAAATTTGACAACAATTATATCGATAGAAAGCTGATAATCTCCTTAAGATACCCTTTTCATTTTATCAAATTCGGGTGAAAAAAAAGTCATCAGCTACATTGTCAAAGTCTGGAACTTAGAGAAACAGGGGAAAAACATGTATTTGAGACATTCCAATAGTTGACCATGTAGGTTTGGTGCACAAAGCAATACCAAGCCTAATTGGGTACCCGATATTTTTGGGTACCCTATATTTTTGAGTACCCGATATTTACCTGAATATGACGCAAAATTTTGAATTTTCAGTTTGTCTCCACTTTCTCCCTCCCATTTCTCCATCCTTCATAAACTATATATTAGTTATATATTAGATATATATTAGATATATTAAATATTATATAATATCAATTATATATTAAATGTTATATAATATATATTTTACATTAAATATTATTTAATATATATTAATATTAAAAACTATATATTAGATTATATATTATATATATTAAATATTATATAATATACATGTTACATTAAATATTATTTAATTATATATTAATATCAAAAACTATATATTAGATTATATATTATATATTAAATATTATATAATATACATTTTACATTTTAAATATTATTTAATATGATTCTGAGCACGAGCATGAGTCCCTACAGGGGCATAGTTGTGCCTTTTACAAGCGTTGAAAACCCTAGCTACACAGAAATGGAGGCTTTGAAGAATAGTTCACTGGAGGCGGATTATAGAAGCAGAGGGCAAGAGAATCACTCTATTTCCATCGCCTGTGGCTGTGAAATGGTATCTTTCCCTTCTTTTTCAATTGGAATGCTAAATTGCAAAGGTTCTCAAAATAGATTCTGGTCACCGAATAATTGTACCGCACCTATTGATAATCCGATAGCTCGACAGAGTCCTTGGGAGGTTAAACAAGAACAACTAGAAGGACCTTTGAACTGGCCGAAGATTATGGAGAGCAGGGAAGGGTTTGGTAAAATGAGCAGTTGTACTAGAAATTATGCAGGTGTCATAGCACTGACCGCATTAATAAATTTAAAGAAGAGATCAGCAGCGGTGCGACATTATGAGGAAAGCCTTGCCGTTTCGATGGTGCTACCCCGATAGTATGAAGAATGTCTTGCCGCTTCAATGCCAACGCTGCCTCTGTCTCAGACTTTCACCATTGCTTCTCATCAGTACTTTGAGATATGGCAGGGATTGTGGGCTTTTGCACAGCATAGTCCATAATAAATTCTCTATAAATCATCATGCGTTACAGTATTCTGTGTGTTTCTGAATGACTTACTCGAAGAATTTAATTTTTACCATAATTTTGGATCCTTGGATTGTCATTTTGCGCTCGGAGAGAAGCTGCGGATTGCAGGAATTTGATAAATTTGGTTTATCTCATTTTCTTTCTCTACCATTTCTGAGTAATACGATTTTGTTTTTGTCTGTCTTAAATGATTTCACCTGAAGTTAATGAATTTTTTTAGATGATTTTGTCTAAAGTTTTAATGAAATTTCTTCCATGGATGCTAATGAAATCTCTTCCATGAATACTGAGAAGCTGTTTAAATTCAGCGTTAATAAATTCTATAGCTTGAATGTTCTTTATTGTAGAAGGTTATTTTCATGGTTTGTGATTCATGCAATTCCTTAATAGATTCATTCTTAATAGAATTCATAACTAGATTTTCCATAGCCAATTTTCTTCTTGATCGTTGCAATATTTTCTCTTCCACTGAACATTTTGTAATCAGTTGATATACAATCACATTTTTCTCTTGGCCAATTCTATGGGCTCGCAATTGAGCCTATAGATCCACAAAAGGGTTGAAATTTGGATCTGGTGGAAGAGTAGTATTAGCAAGAAGTCATTCACTAACATCTCATTTGGGTCATGGGGACTCCCTAGGGGTCCTAGTACACCTTATCACGTGTTAGGACCCCTAGGGAGTCCCCATGACCCCTTTTGACACATTAGAACACTCAAGTGTGTCTTAAGGGGTCTCCCGTGACCCCTTTGACACATTGGAACACTCAAGTGTGTCTTAAGAGGTCTTAAGACCCCTTAAGACACACTTGAGCATTCCAATGTGTCAAAAGGGGTCATGGGGATTCCCTAGGGGTCCTAGTATGCCTTATCACATGTTAGGACCCCTAGGAAGTCCCCATGACCCCATTTGACACATTGGAATGCTCAAGTGTGTCTTAAGGGGTCCTAGGACCCCTTCGGACACACTTGAGCATTCCAATGTGTCAAAAGGGGTCATGGGGACTCCTTAGGGGTCCTAGTATGACTTATCACATGTTAGGACCCCTAGGAAGTCCCGATGACCTCTTTTGACACATTGGAATGCTCAAGTGTGTCTTAAGGGGTCCTACGACCCCTTCGGACACACTTGAGCATTCCAAAGTGTCAAAAGGGGTCATGGGGACTCTCTAGGGGTCCTAACGCATGATAACACATACTAGGACCCCTAGGGAGTCCCCATGACCCCTCTTCACACATTAAAATGCTCAAGTGTGTCTTAAGGGGTCCCGACCCCTTAAGACACACTTGAGCATTCCAATGTGTCAAAAGGGGTCATAGGGACTCCCTAAGGGTCCTAGTACACCTTATCACATGTTAGGATGACCCATTAAGACACACTTGAGTGTTCCAATGTGTCAAAAGGGGTCACGGGGACTCCCTAGGGGTCTTAGTATGCCTTATCACGCGTTATGACCCCTGAGGAGTCCCCATGACCCCGTTTGACACATTGGAATGCTCAAGTGTGTCTTAAGGGGTCATAGGACCCCTTAAGACACACTTGAGTGTTCCAATGTGTTGACCCCTTAAGACACACTTGAGCATTTCAATGTGTCAAACGCGGACCCCTTAAGACACACTTGAGCATTCCAATGTGTCAAACAGGGTCATGGGGACTCCCTACGGGTCCTAGTATGCCTTATCACACATTAGGACCCCTAGGGAGTCCTCATTAAACCTTTTAACACATTGGAATGCTCAAGTGTGTCTTAAGGGGTTCCAACATGTCAAACGGGGTCATGGGGACTCCCTAGGGATCCTAGTATGCCTTATCACATGTTAGGACCCCTAGGGAGTCCCCATGACCCCTTTTGATACATTGGAATGATCAAGTGTCTCTCAAGGGGTCTTAGGACCTCTTAAGATGCACTTGAGCATTCCAATGTGTCAAAAGGGGTCATGGGGACTCCCTAGGGGTCCTAATGTGTGATAAGGTGTACTAGGACCCCTAAGGATTCCCCATGACCCTATTTAACACATTCGAATACTCAAGTATGTCTTAAGGGGTTGTAGGACCCCTTAAGACACACTTGAGCATTCCAATGTGTCAAACAGGGTCATGGGGACTCCCAAGGGGTCCTAGTATGCCTTATCATGTGTATTAAGAATCCTAGGGAGTCCCCATGACCCCTTTTGACACATTGGAATGCACAAGTGTGTCTTAAGAGGTCGTAGGACCCCTTAACACACAATTCAACATTCCAATATTTCAAAAGGGGTCATCGGGACTCCCTAAGGGTTCTAGTACACCTTATCACATGTTAGGACCCCTAGGGAGTCCCTATGACCCCTTTTGACATATTGGAATGCTCAAGTGCATCTTAAGGGGTCCTAAGACCCTTTAAGATAGACTTGAGCATTCCAATATGTCAAACAGGGTCATGAGGACTCCCTAGGGGTCCTAGTACACCTTATCACATGTTAGGACCCCTTGGAAGTCCCCCTGACCCCTTTTGACACATTGGAATGCTCAAGTGTGTCCTAAGGGGTTTTAGGACCCCTTAAGACACATTTGAACATTTCAATGTGTCAAACGGGGTCACGCCAACTCCCTAGGGGTCCTAGTACACCTTATCATGCATTAGGACCCCTAGGGAGTCCCCATGACCCCTTTTGACACATTGGAAAGCTCAAGTGTGTCTTAAGGGGTCCTAAGACCCCTTACAACACACTTGATCATTCCAATGTGTCAAAAGGGGTCATCGAGACTCCCTAGGGGTCCTAGTATGCCTTATCACATGTTACGACCCCTATGGAGTCCCCATGACCCCTTTTGACACATTGGAATGCTCAAGTGTGTCTTAAGGGGTCTCTCATGACCCCTTTTGACACATTGGAACACTCAAGTGTGTCTTAGGGGGTCTTAGGATGCCTTAAGACACACTTGAGTGTTCCAATGTGTCAAAAGGGGTCATGGGTCTCCCTAGGGGTCCTAGTACACCTTATCACGTGTCAGGACCCCTAGGAAGTCCCCATGACCCCTTTTGAAACATTGGAGTGCTCAAGTGTGTCTTAAGTGTTCCCATGACCCCTTCGGACACACTTCAGCATTCCAATGTGTCAAAAGGGGTCATGGGGACTCCCTAGGGGTCCTAGTATGCCTTATCACATGTTAGGACCCCTAGGAGGTCCCGATGACCCATTTTGACACATTGGAATGCTCAAGTGTGTTTCAAGGGGTCCTACGACCCCTTCGGACACACTTGAGCATTCCAATGTGTCAAAAGGGGTCATGGGGACTCCCTAGGGGTCATAATGCGTGATAAGGTGTACTAGGACCCCTAGGGAGTCCCCATGACCCCTTTTGACACATTGGAATACTAAAGTGTGTCTTAAGGGGTCAGGTTGTAGGACCCCTTAAGACACACTTGAGCCTTCCAATGTGTCAAAAGGGGTCACAGGGACTCCCTAGGGGTCCTAGTACATATTATCACGTGTTAGGACCCCTAGGGAGTCCCCATGACCCCTTTTGACACATTGGAATGCTCAAGTGTGTCTTAAGGGGTTCTAAAGACACACTTGAGCATTCCAATGTGTCAAAAGGGGTCATGGGAACTCCCTAGGGGTCCTAGTACACATTATCATGTGTTAGGACCCCTAGGGATTCCCCATGACCCCTTTTGACACATTGGAATGCTCAAGTGTATCTTAATAGGTCTTAGGACCTCTTATGACACACTTGAGCATTCCAATGTGTCAAAAGGGGTCATGGGGACTCCCTAGGGGTTCTAGTATGCCTTATCACATGTTAGGACCCCTAGGGAGTCCCCCTGACCCCTTTTGACACATTGGAATGCTTGAGTGTGTCTTAAGGGGTCATAGGATCCCTTAAGACACACTTGAGCATTCCAATGTGTCAAACAGGCTCACGGGGACTCCCTAAGGGTCCTAGTATGCCTTATCATGCATTAGGACCCCTAGGGAGTCCCTGTGACCCCTTTTGACACATTAGAACACTCAAGTGTGTCTTAAGGGGTCCTAAGACCCCTTACGATAGACTTGAGCATTCCAATGTGTCAAAAGGGGTCATTGGGACTCCCTAGGGGTCTTAGTACACCTTATCACGTGTTAGGACCCCTACGGAGTCCCCATGACCCATTTTGACACATTGGAATGCTCAAGTGTCTCTTAAGGGGTCCTACAACCCCTTAAGATACACTTGAGCATTCCATTGTGTCAAAAGGGGTCATGGGCACTCCCTAGGGGTCCTAGTATGCCTTATCACATGTTAGGATGCTTAGGGAGTCCCCTTGACCCCTTTTCACACATTGGAACACTCAAGTGTGTCTTAAGGGGTCCTACGACCCCTTAAGACACACTTGAGTGTTCCAATGTGTCAAAGGGGGTCACGGGTGTTGGATACAATTGTCTCAAGGAGATTGTTGGATACAATTGTCTGAAGGAGATTGTTGGAATGATTATGTGTTGTCTTTGATAACACACAGATGTCATATCAATTGTCAGCTCATTCGGTCAGTAAAGCAGTTCCCAATGTCTACCGAGCTCAGTCAGTCAACAAAGCAGTTACCAGTGTCTACTGAGACCTCTCGGGTGTCAAAAGAAAAGTATGGTAGAAAATAGTGTTAACCGAGCTTCCTTGGTTATCGAAGGAAATTTAGTATCTACCAAGTTCACTTGGTCTCCAAAGGATGTTGAAGAATTCGTAGTACTTACTGAGTTCTCTCGGTCGCCAAAGGAAATCTTCTTCAAATTAATGTTTACCGAGCAAGGTCGGCCCAGTAAAGGATTTTGTCAATTTGAGAAATAAAGTTGGTTTATTCCAGCCAACTGTTGTAATGATTAGTAATGTTTTTAATAATTATTAGTGTCGACTTGACAATTTGAATGGTATATATATAGAAGGTCAAGTTGTGAATTATGAGCATGCAAAAAAAGAAGAAAGAGAAGAATAGTATGAGTGAATTTTGAAGGATGGTTAGATATCCTTGAAGAGCAACAGAGATATATTTGATCAGAAAGGATCTAGTGAAGCAGAACAGAGATCTGTAATCAGCAATTCAGTTGCATCACTATTCAAGTCACTTCATTGTTACTTTCTTACCATTGTAGCAGTGATTTAAAAATCTCCTAACCAAGTTGGTTTAACAACCATTTTGTAAATCCTCTAACAAGGTGACAGTTCTATTGAATTGTTTGAAGACCTCTTACAAGGCCACTCCTAACAGGGTGATTAAATCCTTAACAAGGTCACACCTAACAATGTGTTTTGTAACCTTTTATCGGGTTGGCTCCTAATAGGGCATCACTTCAGAAGACTAAAAATCAGTAACTAGTTACATTGGTTGTTTTTCCCATATTGGGTTTCCACATTAAATCTGGTGTCTCTTGTGTTCATGGTATTTTCTTTATTCATGCATGTTAATCACTAATGAATGCTTAAGAATAGCTATAAATAACACTCTCTGCAATTACCAGAGTTTCAGCATCACTGTATGTCAGTAGTAAATAATTTAATAGGACATCTAAGGGATCAGTGGTAATATTTTGTGGTTAACTGATTCACTGCCCCCCTCTCAGTTACAACATCTATATTTCCAACAATTGGTATCAGAGCTTTTGGTACTTGCAGGAAGGGTTTTAAGGACCTAAGCTAAAGATCAGGATGTCTTACAAGAGAGAAATTCCAAGGCTTAACAGAGATAAATTTTCAGCATGGCAAGGTCTCATGAGACTTCATCTAGCTTCCATTGGTGATTCAGGATGCAAATATATTGATCTAGAATATACTATTCCTACTGGCACATTAACTGTTGAAGACATTGTAGAGAAAAAGAACCATAACACCATGATGATAGATATTGCATCATCCCTTAGCTATGAAGAATTTTGTGAGATCAAAGACTGCACAACTGCCTATGAAATGTGGAACAAGCTAAAGAAAATTTATGGTGGTGATGACAATGTGAAAAGAGCCAAAGCAGAAAGCCTAAGAGGACAATTTGATCAGATGAAGATGAAAGAAGATGAAAACATTGCAAAATATGTTGAAAGAATCAAGGTGAGTGTTAGTACAATCAGAGCTTCTGGAGGAAAAATTGATGATGAAACTGTTATAAGTAAAGTTCTCAGAACATTGCTTCCTATCTATGCAATAAGAGTATCTGTTATTCAAGAAAGAAGATGTGAACAAAATCGCAATATAACTTTGGATGCCTTAGTTGGAAGATTGACAGCTTTTGAATTGGACAACTATGATAACTATGTTCCAACTTCTAAAAATATTGAATGAGCATTTGAGGCCAAACTTTCACTTAAGAAGGGCAAGAAAATCCAGTCAGAAAGTGAAGAAGAATCAGAGGAAAGTTCAGACAGTGATCTTGAAGTTATTGAAGCATTACTTGCAAAGAAATATACTAGAGGCAGAGGTAAATACAAAGGTAAAACTCCCTTAATCTATTTTTCATGTGAAGAAATTGGTCATATTGCAGCTAGGTGCCCAAACAAACAAAGCAAAGATGAGAAGAAAGGTCACAAGTACAATGGCAAGAAGAATTTCAAGTCATTCAAGGATAAAGGTAAGAAAACATGTTTTTTGGCTAAGGATTCTGATAGTGAAGAAGAAATTGTCTTCATTGTTGTAAAAGATGAATTTGATGATGATGAAGATGAGATGGCACTTATCTCTCATATAAGCAAAAATGATACATGGATTATAGACAATGGATGCTCACATCATATGACTGGTGACAAAACTAAGTTTGAACATTTTGAAGACTATGATGGTGGTAGTGTAAGGTTTGGAAACAATGAACCTTGTTGTATAAAAGGAAGAGGATGAATTTCATTAAACAAAGAACTTATATGTGATAATGCATATTGGGTTGAAGGACTAAAACATAATCTTCTAAGTGTAGCACAGCTAATCAACAATGGACTCAAGGTTGAATTCATGAATGGAAAAGCAAGACTGTTGAATGACAAAGGAAAACTGATTGGTTCAGGAAAACAAACCAAAGGTAACCTATTTTATCTTGATCTCGGTGAATGCTCATGTTTTATTGCTCAAATTGAAGAAATTTGGTTATGGCACAAAAGGTTATGTCATGTAAATTTTGATAATATGGTGAAAATAAGCAAATTCAAGAAATTAAGAGGTATTCCTACTTTGAAGAAACCTGATATTGGTTTATGCAAGAATTGTCAGATTGGTAAAATGGGAAAGACTAGCTTTAAAAGTAAAAACTATCAGTCTGAAGATATTTTGGATATTGTGCATACTGACTTATGTGGACCTATTGGAATTGAAAGCTATACTGGAGAAAAATTCTTTATTATCTTTGTTGATGATTACTCTAGAATGATGACTGTTATGTATTTAAGAGAAAAGTCAGAAGCATTTGAGAAATTCAAATGGTATTTGGCAAGAGTAGAAAAGGAAATAGGAAAAAGAATGAAGTGCTTGAGATCAGACAAAGGTGGTGAATTCATCTCCCATGAATTCAGTAATTTTTGTATTGAAAGAGGAATCAAAAGATAGGTATCAACTCCAAGAACTCCTGAGCAAAATGGAATAGCTAAAAGGAGGAACAAATCTATCATGAATTGTGCAAGGACTCTAATGATTGAAAAGAACATTGCTATGAAATACTGGAAGGAATCTATTAGCACTACAGTTCATACCTTGAACTGAGTATAGTTGAGGAAAGACACATTCAAAACTCCTTATGAGTTATGGTATGGCTATAAACCCAATGTAAGTTACCTAAAAGTATTTGGTAGTAAATGTTACATCTTGAAAGAATCTAGAAAAGGCAAACTTGATGCAAAAGGTGATGAAGGAATATTTTTGGGATATTCTTGCAAAAGTAAGGCATATAAATGTCTAAATTTGTCTACTCATAAAATCATAGAAAGTGCACATGTGAAAGTAGATGAGTTTGCAGAAAAGACTAAAGAAGAAAGCAAAAGGGAACCAGAGGATTACAGAAGATTTGTTTACATTGAACCTGATACATTGCCAGACACATCTATCAATGAGGAGACTACATCAACCAAGCCCAGTACAGTAACTGAGTCACAAGAAGAAGTTCAGACTAAGTCACAAGAAATCGAGTCTCAGCCTGAAGTTACTGAGCAAATATCTACCGAGCCAAGAAAATGTAATTGGGACAAAATGGGTATTCAGAAATAAGTTGAATGAAGCTGGTCAAGTATCAAGAAACAAAGCAAGATTGGTATGTAAAGGATATTCTCAAGAAGAAGGTATAGATTATGCAAAGACTTTTGCTCCTATTGCAAGATTAGAAGGTGTAAGGACTCTACTTGCATATGCAGCACATAAAGGATTTAAGGTATATCAGATGGATATAAAATCTGCATTTCTCAATGGTATTCTTGATGAAGAAGTCTACACTGAGCAACCTGAAGGTTTTATGGATCCAGACAAAAGGGATATGGTCTACAAGTTACACAAAGCACTGTATGGTCTGAAACAAGCCCCTAGAGCATGGTATGAAAGATTGCATAACTATCTAACTCAGATTGATTTCAAAAGATCCAATGACAACAGTAATTTATACATCAAAGAAGGACCAGATAACAAAATTGTTTTGGCAGAAATATTTGTAGATGATACTGTGTTTACAGGGAATGATGATCAGTGCAAAGAATTTTCAAAGCAAATGAACAAAGAATTTGAAATGTCTATGTTTGGTCAGATAAAATTCTTTGTTGGACTTCAAATTCAATAGAGCAAGAACGGTATCTACATTTCTCATTCTAAATACATCAAGGAAATACTTAAGAATTTTGGTATGGAAGATTCAAAACCAGTTGGTACACCCATGTGTACTACACTGAAGCTTACCAAAGATGATGATTCAAAAAAAGTAGATCAGACCTTATACAGATCAATGATTGGAAAATTACAGTATGTAGTACATACAAGGCCTAATATTGCCTTAGCAGTTGGTATAGTAGCAAGATTCTCAGAAAAACCTAGAGAAAATCACATGATGGCAATCAAAAGAATCTTGAGGTACTTGAAAGGAACTAAAGATTATGGCTTGTGGTACAAATTTGGAGGCAATCTGGACTTAAAAGTGTTTACTGATGCTGATTGGGCAGAAAACATTCATGACAAAAAGAGTACAAGTGGTGGAGGATATTTTCTTGGCAAAAGGTTAGTATCTTGGACCAGTAAAAAGCAAAATTGCACATCCCAATCCACAGCAGAAGTAGAATACATTGTTGCAGCAATAAACTGCTCTAATATTATTTGGTTCAAACAGTTATTGGAAGGCATGAAAGTTGAGATCAAAGAACCAGTTGTTATGTTCTATGATAATACAAGTGCAATAAATATTTTAAAGAATCCAGTAATGCATTCCAAAACCAAACACATTGCTATAAAATATCACTTTGTCAGAGAATTGGTGCAGGACAAGGAAATCAGATTGGAATATATTCATACAAAAGAACAAATTGCAGATATCTTCACCAAGCCACTACCTAAGGATGCATTCTTGTATCTAAGAGGTAAGTTAGGGGTCATTCCCCTATCTGAGTCTCACTAAATTGAGTTTTAGTAATGCATCAACCAGAGCATATTGAAGATCAGTCAGTTGATGCAGCATAGTAAAGGAATCATTGCATATGAATCAGTACTTAAGGTACATTGGTATTCAACGAAAGTGTGTTATCTTTGGCATGTGTTGTCAAAGAGGGAGAGTTTGTTGTTTGCTGTCATTATTTCATGAAATTTCTAAGAAAGATTTTTAAAAATTAAAAAAAAAAAAAAAAAGAAGAAAAGAGGGAGAGTTTTCAGTCAGAGAGAGAATTTTGCTGACAGAGGGAGATGAGAATCAGAATGAAGCTAAGGATATGTTCCTTATTCTATGTTTGCTGTAAAATTTCATTGTGCTATGACATATTGTGTTGCCATCAATGCCAAAGAGGGAGATTGTTGGATACAATTGTCTGAAGGAGATTGTTGGAATGATTATGTGTTCTCTTTAATGTCACATAGATGTCATATCAATTGTCAGCTCAGTTAGTCAGCAAAGCAATTCCCAGTGTCTACCGAGCTCAGTCGGTCAGCAAAGCAGTTACCAGTGTCTATGGAGACCTCTCAAGTGTCAAAAGAAAAGTATGGAAAAAAATAGTGTTAACCGAGCTTCCTTGGTTATCGAAGGAAATTTAGTGTCTACCAAGTTCACTCAGTCTCTAAAGGATGTTGAAGAATTCGCAGTACTTACCGAGTTCTCTCGGTCACCAAAGAAACTCTTCTTTGGATTAATGTTTACCGAGCAAGGTCAGCCCAGTAAAGGATTTTGTCAATTTGAGAAATAAAGTTGGTTTATTCCAGCCGACCGTTGTAATGATTACTAATGTTTGTAATAATTATTAGTGCCAACTTGACAATCTGAATGGTATATATATAGAAGGTCAAGTTGTGAATTATGAGCATGCAAAAAAAGAAGAAAGAGAAGAATAGTATGAGCGAATTTTGAAGGATGGTTAGATATCCTTGAAGAGCAGCAGAGATATATTTGATTAGGAAGGATCTAGTGAAGCAGAATAGAGATCTATAATCAGTAATTTAGTTGCATCACTATTCAGGTCACTTCATTGTTACTTTCTTACCATTGTAGCAGTGATCTCAAAATCTCCTGACCGAATTGGTTTAACAGTCATTTTGTAAATCCTCTAACAAGGTGACAATTCTATTGAATTATTTGAAGACCTCTTACAAGGCCACTCCTAGTAGGGTGATTAAATCCTCTAACAAGGTCACACCTAACAGTGTTTTTTGTAACCTTTTACTGGGTTGGCTCCTAACAGGGCATCACTTCAGAAGAGTGAAAATCAGTAACTAGTTACATTAGTGGTTTTTCCCATATTGGGTTTCCACGTTAAATTTGGTGTCTCTTGTGTTCATGGTATTTTCTTTATTCATGCATGTTAATCACTGATGAATGCTTAAGAAAAGTTATAAATAACACTCTCTACAATTACCGACTTTTAGCATTTCATTGTATGTCAGCAATAAATAATTTAATAGGACATCTAAGGGATCAGTGGTAATATTTTGTGGCTAACTGATTCACCCCTCCCCCTCTAAGTTACTAAATCTATATTTCCAACAATGGGGACTCCCTAAGGGTCCTAGTATGCCTTATCATGCGATAGGACCCCTAGGGAGTCCCCCTGACCCCTTTTGACACATTGGAATGTTCAAGTGTGTCTTAAGGGGTTGTAGGACACCTTAAGACACACTTGACTATTCCAATGTGTCAAATGGGGTCACGAGGACTCCCTAGGGGTCCTAGTACGCCTTATCATATGTTAGGACCCCTACGGAGTCTCCATGACCCCTTTTGACACATTGGAATGCTCAAGTGTGTCTTAAGGGGTCGTAGAACCCCTTAAGACACACTTGAGCATTTCAGTGTGTCAAAAGGGGTCACAGGGACTCCCTAGGGGTGCTAGTATGCCTTATCACATGTTAGGACCCCTAGGGAGTCCTCATGACACTTTTTGACACATTGGAATGCTCAAGTGTGTCTTAAGAGGTCCTAAGACCCCTTATGACACACTTGACCATTTCAATGTGTCAAAAGGGGTCATCGGGACTCCCTAGGGGTCCTAGTATGCCTTATCATGTGTTAGGACCCCTAGGGAGTCCCCATGACCCCTTTTGACACATTGGAATGCTCAAGTGTTTCTTAAGGGGTCCTATGACCCCTTAAGACACACTTGAGCATTCCAATGTGTCAAAAGTGGTCATGGGGACTCTCTAGGGGTCCTAGTATGCCTTATCATGCATTAGGACCCCTAGGGAGTCCCCATGACCCCTTTTCACACATTAGAATGCTCAAGTGTGTCTTAAGGGGTCTTAGGACCCCTTAAGACACACTTGAGCATTCCAATGTGTCAAAAGGGGTCACAGAGACTCCCTAGGGGTCCTAGTACACCTTATCACACATTAGGACCCCTAGGGAGTCCCCTTGACCCCTTTTGACACATTGGAACACTCAAGTGTTTCTTACGGGGTCGTAGGACCCCTTACGACACACTTGAGCATTCCAATGTATCAAACAGGGTCACGGGGACTCCTTAGGGGTCCTAGTAAGCCTTATCACACGTTAGGACCCCTATGGAGTACCCATGACCCCTTTTGATACATTGGAACACTCAAGTGTGTCTTAAGGGGTCTTGGAATGCTCAAGTGTGTCTTAAGGGGTCTTAGGACTCCTTAAGACACATGAGTGTTCCAATGTGTCAAAAGGGGTTATCGGGACTCCCTAGGGGTCCTAGTATGTGTGGTAAGGCATGCTAGGAACTCTAGGGAGTCCCCATGACCCCTTTTGACACATTGAAATGCTCAAGTGTGTCTTAAGGGGTCATACCCTTTTAGAGACACTTGAGCATTCCAATGTGTCAAAAGGGGTCATGGGGACTCCCTAGGGATCCTAACATGTGATAAGGCATACTAGGACCCCTAGGGAGTCCCAATGACCCCTTTTGACACATTGGAATGCTCAAGTGTGTCGTAAGGGGTCTGAGGACCCCTTAAGACACACTTGATCATTCCAATGTGTCAAACGGTGTCACGGGGACTCCCTAGGGGTCCTAACACATGATAAGGCATACTAGGACCCCTAAGGAGTCCCCATGACCCCTTTTGACACATTGCAAATCTCAAGTGTGTCTTAACCCCTTAAGACACATTTGAGCATTCCAATGTGTCAAAATGGGTCACGGGGACTCCCTAAGAGTCCTAGTACACCTTATCATGCATTAGGACCCCTAGGGAGTCCCCGTGACCCCATTTGACACATTGGAATGCTCAAGTGTGTCTTAAGGGGTCCTACGACCCCTTAAGACACACTTGAGCATTCCAATGTGTCAAAAGGGGTTAGTGGGACTCCCTATGGGTTCTAACGCATGATAAGGTGTACTAGGACCCCTACTAAGTCCTCATGACCCCTTTTGACACATTGGAATGCTCAAGTGTGTCTTAAGGGGTCATAGGACCCTTTAAGACACACTTGAGCATTCCAATCTATCAAAAGGGGTCATGGGGACTCCCTAGGGGTCCTAGTATGCCTTATCACGCATATTAGGACTCCTAGGGAGTCCCCATGACCCCTTTTGACACATTGGAAAGCTCAAGTGTGTCTTAAGGGGTCCTAATAGAAAGCTCAAGTGTGTCTTAAGGGGTCCTAAGACCCCTTAAGACACACTTGAGCTTTCCAATGTGTCAAAAGGGGTCATGGGGACTCCCTAGGGGTCCTAGTATGCCTTATCATGCATTAGGTACCCTAGGGACTCCCCCTGACCCCTTTTGACACATTGGAATGCTCAAGTGTGTCTTAAGGGGTCGTAGGACCCCTTAAGACACACTTGAGCATTCTAATGTGTCAAATGGGGCCATGGGGACTCCCTATGGGTCCTAGTGCACCTTATCATGTGTTAGGACCCCTAGGGAATCCACATGACCCCTTTTGACACATTGGAATGCTCAAGTGTGTCTTAAGGGGTCCTAAGACCCCTTATGACACAATTGAGCATTCCAATGTGTCAAAAGGGGTCATGGAGACTCCCTAGGGGTCCTAGTATGCCTTATCAGGTGTTAGGACCCCTAGGGAGTGCCCATGATCCCTTTTGACACATTGGAATACTCATGTGCATCTTAAGGGGTTGTAGGACCCCTTAAGACACACTTTAGTGTTCCAATGTGTCAAAAGAGGTCATGGGGACTCCCTAGGGGTCCTAAAACACCTTATCACGTGTTAGGACCCCTAGGAAGTCCCCATGACCCCTTTTGACATATTGGAATGCTCAAGTGTGTCTTAAGGGGTCCTAGGACCCCTTAACACACACTTGAGTGTTCTAATGTGTCAAAAGGGGTCATGGGGACTCCCTAGGGGTCCTAGTATGCCTTATCATGTGTTTGGACTTCTAGGGAGTCCCCATGACCCCTTTTGACATATTAGAATGCTCAAGTGTGTATTAAGGGGTCTTGGGACCCCTTAAGACACACTTGAGCATTCCAATGTGTTAAAAGGGATCACAGGGACTCCCTAGGGATCTTAGTATGCCTTATCACGCATTAGGACCCCTAGGGAGTCCCCGTGACCCCTTTTGACACATTGGAATGCTCAAGTGTGTCTTAAGGGGTTCTAAGACCCCTTAAGACACACTTGAGCATTCCAATGTGTGAAAAGGGGTCACGGGGACTCCCTAGGGGTTGTAGTACACCTTATCATGCATTAGGACCCCTAGGGAGTCCCCGTGACCCCTTTTGACACATTGGAATGCTCAAGTGTGTCTTAATGGGTCTTAGGACCCCTTAAGTGCCTTATCATGTGTTAGGACCCCTAGGGAGTCCCCATGACCCCTTTTGACCCATTGGAATGCTCAAGTGTGTCTTAAGGGGTCCTAAGACGCCTTAAGATACACTTGAGCATTCGAATGTGTCAAAAGGGGTCATCGGGACTCCCTAGGGGTCCTAGTATGCCTTATCACATGTTAGGACCCCTAGGGAGTCCCCGTGACCCCTTTTCACACATTGGAATGCTCAAGTGTGTCTTAAGGGTTCCATACTAGGATCCCTAATGAGTCCCCATGACCCCTAGGAAGTCTCTCTCTCTGTGTCCAGTGAACTATTCTTCAAAGCCTCCATTTCTGTGTAGCTAGGGTTTACGATGCCTATAAAATGCACATTTAATACAAAGATTTAGCCGTCCACCTTTAAAGACCTAAAAGAAATGAGAAAAAAAATTAGGCCAAAAATACATACCGCATTTTTGTATGTAGTACCGTAAGCTTCAACAATCCAGTTGGCTTCCTCTGCTAAGGCATGAAGAACTTCATTAATGTATGCTCTAGGAGGAAGATTATAATTTCCATATTTCTGCAAGAGATTCTCCAAAATTTGTAATATTATATATAATATATTAGTATATGTATTTTATATATATATATATATATATATATATATATATATATATATATATATATATATATATATATATATATATATATATATATATAGATATATATATATATATATATATATATATATATATATTATATACATGTTAGTATATATAATACATTAGTATATATATAATATATTATATATATTAGTATATTTAATACATTAGTACATATAATACATTAGTCTATTATAATACATTAGTATATATATAATATACATTATATATATCATATGCCTCTTTTCTATATATATATATATATATATATATATATATATATATATATATATATATATATTATATACATCAATATATGTAAAAGCTCAATTTTTTTCATTTTCTCCCGCCCTTTTTTCATCAGCCTAGGAATATCGGGTACCTGATATGGAATCGGATACCCGATTTTTTCCAGGTAATATTTGACCAAAATATTCCCTATCCCCATAGACCAGACAGTCACAGGATTTTATACTTTTTTCATGCGTTGCAAAACAAAAAATGTGATTTGGGGCCCATTGTTTGATTTTGTTGACTTGTGGTCTCACCATGGGAAGCAGTAGTCATCGAAAGGCTAAACGCAAGAGGAAGCTGACAGATGATGAAATTCAAGCATATAGGGAAAAAGATAAGGAAAATCACCAAAGAAGGAGAGAAGGTATGTTAAACATTAATCAAGGTGACCCCATAAATGTAGTTGTAAGTGAAAATGCACAGATGGAGATTGAAAATGTAGACTTTGGGAACAAAAATGTTGCACAAGAACCACATGAACATTATACATCTCCAAATTATATGCGAAATGAAGTCCCTTGCAATAAAGATAATCAATCTTCAAATTTGGGGCTTTCAAGAACACCTAAATGGTTAATTGAAATTGAGGAGAACATTATGAATAATTGGAAGGAAAGAGGTCACATAGAACCATTATGTTGTGGGCTTCAAGACTTTATGATCAATTTTTTTGAAACAAGAGATTGGTTGAGAAATGTCAAATTTTTGTGTAGTTGTTAAAGATGCAAAAGATGAGACCTGTGCTTGTGAAATTGAAGATTCGTGTGAACAAGAAAATGGAGACAAATGTCATTGTTGTGAAGAATCTTTTCAATGCTCTCAATAGCATTGGGAAGACTAGTAGAGAAAAAGACAAGAGAGTTTCTCGTAGGGTTATTACAACCTCCTTAGTAATTCATCTGTTGAGAAAGGCTCGTTTGATGAGACAAACTTGTGTTGACTTCAATATAGACCGTAAAACTTTGGGTAGAGCACTTGCAAGAAGAGAAAGACTTGATGATCTGCTTCAAATTGATACATGGGCTTATGGTGGGAGACTTCCATGTTTCAATAAGAAGCTAACAGATGTTGTCAAGGATGAAATTCAACAATTTTGGGATGCTAACTCAAGAGTGTCACCAAATGTGAAGGATGTCTTGAAGTTGAGAGTTGGAAATCAAGACCGTACTCCACATCCTAAACATTATGTGGAGGTAATTCAAACAATGTTGTATAAAAAAATTTGTGAGACACATCCAACATTGAAAATATCACAAAGGTCTTTTGAATCCATGAAGCCATTTTATTGTGTACCCCTTAAGATTCGAAATACATGTTGTTGCAAATATCATGTTGAGTTTTCAATGCATCATGAATTATTATGGTCCATTCATTCTACTTTTCATACTAATGAAATGCTAGAGGATTGTGGTGCAAGTGGTCTTCCCAAATCATCAAGAGACTTGCTAGATCAATTTTTATGTCATAGAGATGATGGTTGTTTATTTTATAAAAAAGATTGCTTAAATGCCAAGTGCTCAGAATGTGGTGGCTTGTCCAAGTTTAGAACATGTTTTCATGAGGGTTTGGAACACAATTTTGGAAAGACACTCGTCCAAAAAAAGGTATATGAAATAGTGAAATATACATTGAAGAGTGGAGGTGAAGGCTCTAGATGTGAGTTAGTTGCAAAAGAATACAATGTTGCTGATTTTATCTCAGATTTCAAGACAAATATTTTTTACAAGTATGCAATGCATAGTCATAGGTCTCAATGGTTGGATCAACAATTTAGGACATGTAAGGACACTTTCCCCATTGGAACTATTATATCCGCTATAGACTTTGCGGAGAACTATACATTGCAGCCCCAAAATGAGACTCAAGCTCAATATTACAATTTCATTCAGGTTGCTATTTTTGTACACATCACATATAGACATTCCCCTGATAGCACAAAAGATGAGCGAAAGATAATCAGAGAGTACCATTTTTATATGAGCGATGATAGGTCTCACTCTCATGAGTTTGTTCAACATTGTTTCCAGAACTATTTTGACTTCTTGCAGGAAAATGGTATTGCTATGGATAGGCATGTCATTTGGTCAGATAATTGCACCGTTCAATTTAAGAATGCCAGAATGTTTTATTGGTTGTGTAGAATGCATGTGGAGAGAGGTGTACCTCATATTTGGAGTTTTTTTGAGTCAAGGCATGGGAAAGGAGAGCATGATGGAGTAGGTGCGTGTGTGAAGAGAGCTCTAGTTAAGGAGAAATTGAGGATTTTAGGTGATGTACTTCTTGATGCTCATTCTATTGTTGATTGGTGTACTTTAGCATTGTCATAGGGGGGGACTCTTGATTCTACAGTGCATAGATTCTTTTGGTTGGTTGAGGAGGGAACTATAGGAGATAGATTGGATTGTCAAACAGTGAAAGACTCTTCAAAAATGCATTCATTCTGAAGCTCCAATAGTAGTACATGGACCATTTGGACACAAGAGTTGGCTTGTTTTTGCCCCATATGTTTTCAGTATGATTGGGATCATTGTGAGTCAAGTGAGTGGGTGGATACATGGGTTCCACAGTATCTAACTCCTTTATCTTTAACACTCTCTATAAGAAATGATGACATGGACACTTCAATTGACTATGACCATCTTTCAGATCTTCTGAAGCCAGGAGATGTTTTTGCATTGGTTGCACCACAGGGGAATGATGAGAGGTCAGATTATTGGTTAGCACATTGTGTACAAGGTAAAAAAAATCTTGTACAACCGATGACAGATGGTGATGGGTTCACATATCCTACTAGTTCAGTTGTTGTTGCAGGAACATGGCTGTGAACATACATGATTAGAAAGAATGGAGTTCCCACATTTGAAGACTATGAGAAGCACAAAACTATTCTCATGTATTCACACCTTGTTATAGCAACAAATTTCAAGTTGTCAAAGCATCAAGGAAGACCAAAGACAAAAGAACTTTGGATTAGTACTACTATTGATCATGAAGCACTATTGGAGACCCTGAAGCAAAGAGATGACCCTTCAGGAACATTTCACTAGGTAATAAGTTAACTTAGTCCATTGTTTTCTAAGTTCATTAAGCTTAATTTCAATACATTAATTTGACCTTTCTTAGATAGTATTTTGAGTCAATAAACTTGGTTTTGTATGTGGATTGTAACTTTTGCAGGAGCACCTATGAAGATGCCTACGATCACCATGGATCCACTCAGAGATAGAAGGACAAAAGGATCCTTAATGGTTAATTGAGATCTTTTGAAGCCTATAATGGCAATTTGTAACAATCAATTTGATTTAAAAGTCAAATGTCCTAAAACTCTTCATAAGGACTTATGACCAAAATCATGTATGGGTGGCCAATAGTGCCAAGAAGGGATCTTACATGTCATATACTTATGTCATTTGCATGGTTTGAATTCTTACATGTTTGATTGTTGTTTCTAATGCTTTAAGGATATTATTTTTTATCATTTCAAACAATCTATAAAAGTTAAACCTCAAACATAATAAGCTCCAAAGTTCAAATTTCACAAGCTTAATCATGATTAATTTCACAGTTCAAATTTCAAACATACCACTAACAGTCAGTTGAAAGCGGCTCAGCAACGTATCTTTCAAACTGGCAGTGATCTTTTGTGGCTCATATCTCAGACCTCATGATAGGTATCGATAAACCATTAGGTGCTACGGGATCATGTTTCTGAGGTCTATAATAACCTCTCTCAGTTTTGGGTGATTCAACTTTGTTTGCATTTGGCAAGGTGATCTCAGTCCATGCCAAAATTTGTAGTGAGGGTCAGTTGAAAGTGGCTCAACAGCATTTCTTTCAAACCATCTGACCTAACATCAAACCATTTTCTCCATTAGCTCTAGTTGGCTGAGTAAATGCTAATGACAACCCTGTTCTACCCACAGAGTCACCAAAACACTTGCGACCACGCTCGACCCAAGTGACCCCAAGGTGCACTAAGCATAATTGGGAAGCGATCTTGTGGGGCTCATATCTCAATACTTGTGAGAGGTATCAATAGACCATCAGGTGCTATGGGATCATGTTTTCAAGTTCTACAATAACCTCTCTCATTTTTGGGTGATTCAACTTTGTTTGCATTTGGCAAGGTGATCTTAGTCTATGCCAAAACTTGCAGTGAGGGTCAGTTGAAAGTGGTTCAACAGCGTATCTTTCAAATCATCTGACTTGGCATCAAACCATCTACTCCATCAGCTTTGATTGGCCAGGTAAACACCAGTGACAACCCTGTTCTACCAACAAAGTCACCGAAACGCTCGCGACCATGCTCGACCCAAGTGACCCCAAGGTGCACTAAGCACGATTGGGCAGTGATCTTTCAGGGCTCATATCTCGAACCTCATGAGAGGTATCAACAAACTATCAAGTGCTATGGGATCATGTTTTTGAGGTCTACAATAACCTCTCTCAATTTTGGGTGATTCGACTTCATTTGCATTTGGAAAGGCGATCTCAGTCGATGCCAAAACTTGCAGTAAGGGTCAGTTGAAAGTGGCTCAGCAGTGTATCTTTCAAACCATCTGACCTGACATCGAATCATCTACTCCATCAGCTCCGGTTGGCTGGGTAAACACTAGTGACAACCCCATTCTGCCCACAGAGTCATCAGAACGCTCGCGACCACGCTCGACCCAAGTGACCCCAAGGTGCACTAAGCACGATTGGGCAGCGATCTTTCAGGGCTCATATCTTGAACCTCATGAGAGGTATTGACAAAATATCAAGTGCTACAAGATCATGTTTTTGAGGTCTACAATAACCTCTCTCGGTTTTGGGCGATTCAACTTCATTTACATTTGGCAAGGTGATCTCAGTCGATGCCAAAACTTGCAGTGAGGGTCAGTTGAAAGTGGCTCAACAACGTATCTTTCAAACCATCTGACCTAGCATTGGACCATCTACTCCATCAGCTTTGGTTGGCTGGGTAAATGCTAGTGACAACCCCATTCTACCCACAGAGTCACTGGAATGCTTGCGACCACGCTCAACCCAAGTTACCCCAAGGTGCACTAAGCATGATTGGGTAGTGATCTTCTAGGGCTCATATCTCAGACCTCGTGAGAGGTATGAAAAAACCATTAGGTGCTATAGGATCACATTTTCTAGGTCTACAATAACCTCTCTTAGTTTTGGGCGATTCGACTTCCTTTACATTTGGCAAGGCGATCTCAGTCGATGCCAAAACTTGCAGTGAGGGTCAGTTGAAAGTGGCTCAGCAACGTATCTTTCAAACCGTCTGACTTGGCATTGAACAATTTTCTCCATCATCTCTGGTTGGCCAAGTAAATGCTAGTGACAACCTCATTCTGCTTAGAGAGTCATCAGAATGCTCGCGACCACGCTCGACCCAAGTGACCCCAAGGTGCACTAAGCATGATTGGGTAGCGATCTTGTGTGGCTCGTATCTTGGACCTCGTGAGAGGTATCGACAAACCATTAGGTGCTACAAGATCATTTTTTTGAGGTCTACAATAACCTCTCTTAGTTTTGGGTGATTCAACTTCATTTGCATTTGGCAAGGCGATCTCAGTCGATGCCAAAACTTGTAGTGAGGGTCAGTTAAAAGTGGCTAAACAGCATATCTTTCAAACCATCTGACCTGGCATTGAACCGTCTACTCCATCAGCTCTGATTGGCTAGGTAAACACCAGTGACAACCCCGTTCTACCCATAGAGTCACTGGAATGCTCGCGACCACACTCGACCCAAGTGACCCCAAGGTGCACTAAGCACAATTGGGTAGTGATCTTGCGGGGCTCGTATCTCAGACCTCGTGAGAGGTATTAACAAACTGTTAGGTGCTACAAGATCATTTTTTCAAGGTCTACAATAACCTCTCTCAATTTTGGGCAATTCAACTTTGTTTGCATTTGGCAAGGCGATCTCAGTCAATGCCAAAACTTGCAGTGAGGGTCAGTTGAAAGTGGCTTAGCAGCATATCTTTCAAACCATCTGACCTAGCATTGAACCGTCTACTCCATTGGCTCCGGTTGGCCAGGTATATGCTAGTGACAACCCTGTTCTACCCACAGAGTCACCAGAATGCTCACAACCATGCTCGACCCAAGTGACCCCAAGGTGCACTAAGCACGATTGGGCAGTGATCTTTCGGGGCTCATATCTCAGACCTTGTGAGAGGTATTAGCAAACCATTAGGTGCTATGGAATCATGTTTTTGAGGTCTACAATAACCTCTCTCAGTTTTGGGAGATTTGACTTCATTTGCATTTGGCAAGGTGATCTCAGTCGATGCCAAAACTTGCAGTGAGGGTCAGTTGAAAGTGGCTCAGCAGCATATCTTTTAAACCGTCTGACCTGGCATCAAACCATCTACTCCATCAACTCTAGTTGGCTAGGTAAACACCAGTGAAAACCCCATTCTACCCATAGAGTCACCGGAACGCTCGCGACCATGCTCGACCCAAGTGACCCCAAGGTGCAGTAAGCACGATTGGGCAGCAATCTTGCGGGGCTCATATCTCAAACCTCATGAGAGATATCAACAAACTATTAGGTGCTATGGGATCATGTTTTTGAGGTCTATAATAACCTCTCTCAGTTTTGGGTGATTTGACTTCATTTGCATTTGGCAAAGTGATCTCAGTCGATGCCAAAACTTGCAGTGAGGGTCAGTTGAAAGTGGCTCAGCAGCGTATCTTTCAAACCGTATGACCTGGCATTAAACTATCTACTCCATCAGCTCCATTTGGCTAGGTAAACTCCAGTGACAACCCTGTTCTTCCCACAGAGTCACCGAAATGCTCACAACTAGGCTCGACCCAAGTGACCCCAAGGTGCACTAAGCATGATTGGGCAGTGATCTTGCGGGGCTCATTTCTTAGACCTCGTGAGAGGTATCAACAAAATGTTAGGTGCTACAAGATTTTTTTTTTGAGGTCTACAATAACCTCTCACAGTTTTAGGTGATTCGACTTCGTTTGCATTTGGCAAGGCGATCTCAGTCGATGCCAAAACTTGCAGTGAGGGTCAATTGAAAGTGGCTTAGTAGTGTATCTTTCAAACCATCTGACCTAGCATCAAATTGTCTACTCCATTAGCTCCGATTGGCCAGGTAAATGCTAGTGACAACCCCATTCTACCCACAGACTCACCGGAACGCTCGCGACCATGCTCGACCCAAGTGACCCCAAGGTGCACTAAGCATGATTGGGCAGAGATCTTCCGGGGCTCGTATCTCAGACCTCATGAGAGGTATCGACAAACCATCTAGTTCTACAGGATAATGTTTTTGAGTTCTACAATAACCTCTCTCAGTTTTGAGCAATTCAACTTCATTTTCATTTGGCAAGGTGATCTCAGTCGATGCCAAAACTTGTAATGAGGGTTAGTTGAAAGTGACTCAGCAACGTATCTTTCAAACCATCTGACCTAGCATCGAACCATCTACTCCATCAACTCTAGTTGGTAGGTTAAACACCAGTGAAAACCACATTCTACTCATAGAGTCACCAAAACACTCGCGACCACGCTCAACCCAAGTGACCCCAAGGTGCACTAAGCACGATTGGGCAGCGATCTGATGGAGCCTTAATTTTTAACAAAAATTAGGGCCTCCATTTGAGAAATAATGTTGGAGATTTGATAAGGTTATCATTGATGTCATTGAAGTTTTTTTGGTTGCTCACAAGATATACGAACACATACTATTAAGTGGAGATAAAAACTAGGACAAATAGCAAAGACTATTGAATAAATAGCATCAACAACTATGCAACTTGGCAACGTTGGAACATTAAGCATCATATTAGCATTCGAATGGAGTGAAGTATACACACCAAAAATTAATGATCAAAGTCAACCCAAATAAATTTCATTTCCTCGTAGATGTTAACAGCTGCAACATATTACAAAGATGACAAACATATTATTTGGAAGAATATTACAAGAGGCAGTAAAGCAAAACTCATCATGAATGTCCAATCAGCAATAATCAACCCATGAAGTAACAACTTCATCAAATGAAGTGAACACAACAGAGTTAAAGATTGATTAAACATATGTGTATGAAGACATTCGAAGGAGCCATGTAGTAATAAAAAATAAATATACACAGTGCTGAGCATAGTTCGAAGGTAGTATTAAAATCATTCAATGAACATTTGAGACAATATATTCAAGAGATGTGTTTTTGTAAGTCTGAGGGATATCATGTTGTGAAAGCAATCATTTATTATACACAATGGAAAAGTCAATAGTCACATGTCATATCTATCAATGGTAATATCAAAGATTGGAAATGAAGACCATAAGCTTATACGATAATGGAGATTTTTTATAGCATGAAATGAAGGCTCCTGCATACATGATGATATTGAAACATTATTTCCGGCAGTTAAAATTATTATAAGTGCAAACAAAAAGCATTGAAAATGATAATATATGAAATTAGCAATGCAAGTATGAGACTGAATGCGCACATAATGAAAAATAGCGACATAATTGATGGTATAGAATTTGTATACAAAAATTCATAGAAGTGGTAAATGAAACTCTCATATTAGCAGCGATTGAAGTTTTAATTTAGTGATGAAGAGAAGATGGCATGTTTTTTGTTTTGTAGAGAAATGATCTTCAGTATCGGTACTGATGGCCTCATCATCATCTCAGGCACAGGGAAAGTTAAGCACCAGAAATCTAGGAAATCTATAGAAGTTAAACCTCAAACATAATAAGCTCCATGAACAGGGTATTCTAGAGTAAAGAAAAATAAATGTAACTTCAACAAGATATAATTTAAATCATAATGATAATCATAGTCAAGATATAACTTCACCATTCAATTCCATAAACATGAATAATAAATATGTATATACAAAAGATGATGCAAATATAACATATAAATGAACATGTTCTATATATGTATCAAATGTATCAAAAGTATGTCCATATACAAATATGGCACATGCCATTTCAAAATGTCTACAAAATCAATGTTTTAAGGTGTACAATGTGGCATATAATTCATAATTCAAACACTAATTTAATTAAAATTATAACTGAATACAAATATTTGTACCTAGTCTCTCGATCGCCTACCATGATCAGGTGTCCTAGCATAAGTCCTGGGTAGCAAAGGGACCATGCAAGCAATACCAAATCTGACCTATAAATATATACTTGCAATAATGAGATTAGTAGAGTGGTGCAACATAGAGTAATAAATCTACAAAATAGGATGATAGCATAATAAAATTACAAATTGATTGAACTAAAATTAAAACTTGCATCTGGTGATCCCTCCTCTGGAATAGTGGGCTGGGTCAACAAAGAAATGAAAGATTCTCGTGGGCCCTCCCTCACAGTCAGAGTAACCTATGAGAGAAAAAAGATTGTCAATTATATATCAATGTACTTCATCATAGCAACCCTGGTTACAAAATACAAATAACAATACGTAAAAGTCTACGTACAATCGGGCTATCACTCTGAATCGAGACACCTGTAACCCTATGCTACCGAACCGGTGTCAGGACATCATCAATAGCCACAACCTATACAATAAAGTGTGAGTAAAATATTTATTACTACACACAAGTGGCATACATATGCATGCATAGTTAATCGTAAACAATTAACTACCTTTCCTTTGTCAAGACCTGATGAAGGAACCCTCTCATGCCCCCCACTAACATTGGCTATAGCCTGCAAGAACACAATAAGATGACAATATATATTAGTAAATGTATGAATTGTATTGCTCTAATTGATAGAGATTTAAGCATGTACACCAAATGATATAAAAAAAAACTAATGGGTACATAATTTATAATATACCGTATAGTCATCAAGGCCAAATGAAATGGCTGAAAGTGTGGACTCATCCACCTATCTCACCTCCTCTTGTGTCATCAACTAAACATAAATGGAAAAAATATATATACATAAGTGCATGCAATCATTAAGACTAATCTAAATAAATAAATTAGTTTTAAATTAAATAGGTCATGTGACAAATTTATTTATAATGTTTACTCTTATCGTATCAACAGGAGTCAATGGCTTTGCATGCACCTCCTGAGCACTCTCATGAGATGTAGATGCTCCATGAGGTGTTGTAGCCTCTGCAGCTGTGTCTCCTATATCCTCCTCATCAATATCATGAAATTGATATGTATCAAAATCAATAAGCGATCCGAGGCACATATGCCTGCACATAATGCACATATGGGGCTCGCATACATGTGAACTCTGATGAGATGTCGATGCGCCAGCAGCATCCACAGGAGGCAACACTAACCTGGTCTATGTGATCAACTGATCACTCGGTAAATGAATGGGCCTAATAGTCTGTGAGGCAGCCTCTGCAATGATATCAGGATGATGCACTAGAGGAGGGGGTGTGACATCAGTGGGGGGACAAAGGTAGTGGCCTTTCGGTGCTGGGAAGATGGCCTAGTCTGAGGAGCTCCTCTGTCTACGCCCATGTTGGGCCTCATACTCCAATAATCAACATGGTGACCAAGCACAAACTCAGCATACAATTTTTTAATGAAATAAAATGGGACCTCCAAATTGCTATGGGGTGGTTTATCAAAAACCATCCACTAGCGATCCCAAAAGTTTGTGCGCATTGCTTCATTTGTGTACCATTTTATTGATAATTTGGGCTTTTTGGGGTCAACTGGTATTACAGTTTTAGGATCGACAAAAAGGGTGGCTATATCTTTCTTAGTTATATTAAGGGTTGCAATCCCATCATGGTCAAGCCCGTCATCAAATTGGGTGTGCATATCATCACACCAATGAAGAGCAGCATTATGTTGTTGCGTGAGTGTGTCAATATTTCCAACAATTGTATTTAGTGTGGCAAGCATGGGACCTAATGTAGGTATATTTTGATACGTGTTTTGGAAACCTCATATCGTGTTCAAATTTTCTTCTATCAAATCTTGTAAAGATTTAGGGTTTAGATATGGGGGATTGTTTTTGGGATCGTTATTTGGTGCGGGAGGATTATTTTCTTCATTGTTGTCAGCCATGCCTGATTAAATAAAAAATAAATATAAATTTCAATCTAATTTCATATATTATTAAAAATATAAATACAAAACCCTACTTGAAAAAAAAATGCTACATTTAGCATGAAAATGAAATAAATTAATAAAAATTATACAAATAACTACTTACCAAATATGCTCGGAGTCGAATTTGTTGTTTCCAATATCAGGTACCCAAAAATATATCAGATATATCAAAATCACGGAAAGAAACTTGAAGAAAATTGTGCAAGGAAATGAAGAAAAGGGCTCATGGGTTTCGGATTTATGCCACAGTTATCGGGTACCCGATAAGGTCTGTGCTTTGGTGGCAGGTTTGCCCAGGTGTACTGACACCCAGGCCTACTAAAAATTCAACAAGTGCTTTCATGCACTTTTGGACGAGTGAAAAGTGAATATTTTTCACATCGCCACTTTTTGGCCCCTCATGATCTTACACATACCCACTATTATGGTATGTCTTTACAATGAATCTCCCACATACCAAATATTGTCTAAACTTATAAAGTGCATGCATGATTGCCAACATTTCCTTATCATAGATGGAATAACCTTTCTCTGATTGATTTAATTTTCTGCTCTCAAATGCTATTGGATGTCCCCTTTGAGTTAGGACAGCCCCTATACCTTCTCCAGGAGCATCATATTCAACAACAAAAGGTAAAGAGAAATCTAGAATTGCAAGCACAGGGCATGAACTCATTACCTCCTTAAGCTTATCAAATGTTTTTTGTGCCTCTTCTGTCCAAATAAAGGCTCCTTTCTTTGTCAAATCAGTCAAGGGAGCAGCAAGCTGAGAAAATCCCTTGATAAACCTCCTATAGTAGCTACACAACCTGAAGAAACCTCTCAACTGTGTAAGATTAGTGGGTGGAGGCCAATCCAAAATTGCTTGAATTTTTTGTTGATCAACCTGTACTCCTTTGGAACTTATAATATTTCCCAAATATAGGATCTCCATCAAACCAAACTCACATTTAGATAGCTTAGCATAGAAGGATTGTTGCTCCAAGATTCCCAAAATAGTGTCTATGTGCTTTAGATGCTCTTTCCATGTTTTACTGTAAATCAAGATATCATAAAGAATACCAAAACAAATTTTTGAAGATGCTTGCTGAATACCTTATTCATACAAGATTGGAACGTTACTGGTGCATTAGTGAGGCCAAATGGCATAACAAGAAATTCAAAGTGCCCATAGTGACATCTAAAAGCAGTCTTTTCCACATCTTCCCTCCTCATGCAGATTTGATGGTACCCTGATCTTAAGTCAATTTTTGAGAAGTATACAACATCATGTAACTCATCAATGAGTTCATCTATGTGTGGTATGGGATACCTATTTTTTATGGTCTTCTTGTTTAGAGCCCTATAGTCTATACACATTCTCATTGTACCATCCTTTTTCTTGACAAGTACCATAGATGATGCAAATGGAATAGAGCTAGGCCTTATGAATCCCATGTCCAGGAGTTCCTTAATAGTTTTTTCTATTTCTTCCTTGTAACCTCTTGGATGGTGGTATTGAGTTGTTATAACTCATTTGGCACCCTGTTCTAACTCTATAACATGCTCAAAACCTCTATCTGGTGGTAATCCCAGAGGCAAATCATTGAAAACTATACTATGCTTATTAAGAATATTTTGAATTTCAAAATGGAAATGGCCTTGATTCTTTGGAGAGCTTTTTGGATGGATTACTACTCCTGCTACCCATGCTACTTGTCCTCTTCAAAAATTCCTCTCCATCCTCTTTGCAGTGACCACCTTAGGTGCTGCATTCGATAAGCCTCTCAATAAGAATTCTTTCCCATTGGAATGAAATTTAAACTCCATAGTTTGATGGTCCATGTAATAGCCTCCAATAGAGTGAAACCATTGAACACCCAATACAAGATCTATCTCCCCATTGAACACTCATAATCTCCTAAGGTCATCCTGAGTTGTTTCACCACCCGTGTGCAAAGCATAGTGAATCCATCAACTACAGTAACATTGAATCCATCAAAATCTTCTGCTTTAAGCCCTATTTTCATGACAAATCCCTCATCAATAAAATTGTGAGTTGCCCCACTATCAAGAAGAACTGTCAACCTTTTCCCTACTAGTACCCCTCAAATTCGAAAGGGATGGTATCTTGGGACTCCTGATAATGTTGCTAAAGTGCCATCCTTGCTGATTTCTTTTCCTTTCTCTTCTTCTTCCTCCTCCTTAGTGTCATGAAATTCATCATGCTCATCTGAATCAGATTCTGAAGCAACTTCAATATAGTGCACTTGACCTTTCCCCAAACATCTATGTCCTAGAACCCATGGCTCTCTACAAGTGAAACAAAGCTTTTTCCTTCATAATTCACTCCTAGTCTCTTCATCTACCTTCTTTTTTGCTACATTTGTCACATTCTTTGGTGGTGGTGCTGGAAAAGTCTTTTTCTAAAAATTCCCCTTATGTTTCCAAATATTTGGGGGTTTTTTATTAGTGACTAGTTTCATAGGCACACAAGTTTCAAGTTGCAAGCTTCTTTTGATAGCTTCTTGTAAGGTTGAGGGTGAGAAAGCCTTAACCAAACCCTTAACAGAATCTTCCAAACCATCAAGAAAAAGATAAACAATCCTCTTTTCACTCATATCAGGTACCATAACAACCACTTTTTGAAACTCTACTAAATATTCATTAACTAATTTGATTTGCCTCAACTTTGACAATTCTTTAAAAATTCTTCATCATCCTTGAGATCAAATCTATCTATCACTCTTTGACTAAAATCATCAAATGTAGTTATCTGATCATGACCTTGAGTAGTCATTCCATGATACCACCAATCATAGGCTGCATCTTCCAAGTGTAGACTTGTGAATTGAACGGCATCACTCTCCTTCATGGGGTTAAGTGTGAAGAAGGTCTGTAATTTTTGTAGCCATGCTCTAGCTAAAATTTTATTTGTCCCATCAAAAGTAGGTGTTGTAAACTTGCTTATTTTATTTTTGAGTTCTCTCCCACTTATGTCTTGCTCCTTCTTATATTCTTTCTTGGGCATCATAGTGTTCATCATATCCACATATTCTCTGAAAGGCACCAAACTGCAAAAGTCATCATCTAATCCATTGTAAGTAACCCTCAGTGAAATCAAGTTACCTGTGACCTCTTCCATAGGATTGAGGGATGGATTTGGTGCCAATGGCTCATCTGCAGGTAAGAAAATAGTCTTTGTTGATTTAGAGGGTGTGGGTTTCAAATTTCTTGGCTCCTCTGAAGTGCTCCCTCTCTCATTAGTAGATACAACTCCTTGGAGTTTTTCTGTCAATAACCGCAAAGCCTCTCTAGTTTCTACCAAACTATCCATTGTTTGCTTTTGAGTGTTCTGGATGTCCTAGAAGAATTTTTTTGCCATCTCATCTGGGTCAGCCATACTTTTTCCTTCCTTGGATTTTGCACTTTTATTTTCAACTGGAGGTTTGATCAAAATTTCTTTATTCTTTTCTCGTTGCAAATATCTCTTTTCTCTTTCATTTAGTTGCATGCAAACTTCTACAAACCCTCAGGCTGGCAAGATCATAGCTCTGATACCACTGTAATGTCCCATTTCTAATTTTTATATCATATTTGCATCCTCTAATTAGATTATTAAATTAAACAAATAGCACTTGAAAGATTATACAATTTCTCAATAAAACCCAAATCAAGTATGCCCGAAATAGTGCCAAAAACTTCACAGCTTCACATATTATTGATAAATTTGAAAGTAGAAACTTTTTAAAAAAAATTTCCAGCATAACAGCCTAAAAATTACATTTCCAGATCTGCAAAGAGTTTACACAAAAGCTCCAAAAAGGAGGACAAAAACAATGCTCATTAGGCTCCCGAAAACAACACAAAATAGCCCGGAAACACCATAAAACACTAATAATCTATCACAGAAGTAGAATCATGACCTGAGACATATATTCAGCTCTATTTTGATATAAAAATGGCTAAAATATAGAATTAAACCAAACTGATATGAAAAACTCAACCGGAAACACCAAACTCTTACAAGAAACACACCCAAAAACTCACAAATCTGCACTGTTCAACATAAGGGCAAACTCTGCATGAGCTTGCACATGGAATGGACTCAAAATCCCATCCTTAGCCTTCCTAGAAACCTGAAAACTCCTATCTTTGGGTCTCCTTCTCCATAAGTTTGGCAGCCTCTGAAGAACAACAAAGCAATGAGCAAAAATCAAGTTCAAGAATGACCCCGAAATGCCTCCAAACCCCTTTAAAAGAGAGCATAGACCTAACTCACGGCCAAGAGGGTTCAATAAGAAATATTTTAATAATAATTAACATTTATTAATCCATTAGTTTCCAAAGATTAGCCCCTTTTCCTGAAACTTTACTTTTTGAGCCTGCCAGCCTTAGCAAAAGTTATTGTTTTTAATTATTTGAAAAGGGGACATGACAACTTAGGATTCTTCTACCTCTACTCATGAGGTTGTGTTCTTTCCCTTCCTTTCTTAAAATACTTTTTTTATTATAATATTTACATTCTATTATTTATGTGTTTTCTTCTTTCAAGTTATGTTATCTTAGTTTCTATTATTATACCTTTCTAGTTTTGAAATCCAAACCTTGTCCGTAAAAACGTATGCACAATGCACTAGTTTCTGAGATGATGAGCTAGCAAATTTGACCAAATATTTTAGTGCAATTTCTCTCTCCGTTCTGGTAGCTAAATTTTTTAAAATAGTTCATATCATAGAGCTATTTCTATTTTATGTTACATTCACATTTACGATTTTATTTTAGTTAATTAATTTACCATCCTTGCTCACCAAAGCACTAGTTTAGTGAGGTGAAACAAGGGTCCATTTTCTCCTTGGGATTTTATCAATCTTGAGGGTGTAAAGTTTACTTCTCCACATTTTAGTGAGCCCAAGGTGAATCATTTTACATTGTATCATCTTCCTGCAACCCTCTATCAGGTAATAGTACATTTTTTGACATGTTAACCATCACTCTTATCTCCCCCCTAATAAGAGGACGTGTAACATGGATATATCATTTACACCTATAGATAACCATATTGTAGAGATTTATTTCCATTGCACATACCTATGCAAATCATTGTAAATATTGTAAGGGATATTATGGTTGATCTTACATGTAGAGTAGATACATAGAAGGTACTCTTCATTAATAGATTTCATTATGCAAGGTATGATGAGTTTTAGACAACCATCCAAACACATAGTGTGCTATCTCTTCCCATTGAGTTCTACCACCTTGATGGTCCTTGTGAGACCAAGGAAATCTCTACAATTTGTGTCATCATTCTCAAGTCAGACCTCTTTCATATAAAGCTAGGTATCACCTATATAATTTCTATGGAGGTAGTCCCTTCATTAATTGATAAATGCCTTAATAACTAGGCCCATAAGGGTGTTGTGCACAATATCTAGGACAGTGGATACCAACCATTGGTATCCCATGGGGGATTTTTTTTGGATCATTTTTTACCTTCCCCGATAGGTCCCTTGCTTCCCCAATAGGATCTCATTCCACCCTTATTTTTCAAAATGTTTCTCCCTTTGTTCTCTCTTTATCAATCTTTGATGGAAAGCATATTCCAAAAGGGAAGACTCTACATTCACTGAAGACTTTCAATCTCTAGGGGTGTCTTTCATTCTTATGATTGTACTTAGCGCAACCAAAGGAAAGGTGCCCATGCTAGAAAGCTCCAAGGATTGCCCTTAATTTGAGCTTCACATCCTAGCATACATCATTTCCCTATCATTTATGGTAAAGATAAGAGGTCATTGCATGCCCATCCATTTCTCTTTTCATTGACCTCCCACATTTGATGGTTCCTCATGTTCATTTGACTCTTCCTAGAGTGAAATGAGGAAGGGCACCCAAGGTTATGTCTAAAACTACCACCTTGATAGTACCTTATGCCTCATTGGTAGGGCCTTCCTCTTTTCTACTCTTGGCATCAAAAACCTCTAAAATGGAGTAGAATGTTACCAAGAGTTTGCAAGGTTCTCATCCTGGTCCACATAGAACCATCTTATGCACAAGCATAAGCATTATCAGTGGGATAGAGCCTTAGAGTGTGAGGTCACCACAAAGGCAGAGACTGAGTTCTTATGTCCATGGTGCTTGCATCATCACCTTCTCCTACTCCAACTCCTACTACATCTACATCTTGTCCAACCACATCTTTAGTTTTTCTTCTTGCTTCTTCAAGGATGACTATTGGGCCTCACTCTAAGAGGGTCTAGGTTTTCCTCTCTCTCTCTCTCTCTCTCTCTCTCTCTCTCTCTCTCTCTCTCTCTCTCTCTCTCTCTCTCTCTCTCTCTCCATAATCTTTTATTTTGTTTATGGTACAAAAATAATCAAAAAAAATTAAATTTATTCACATAGACATAATTTGCCCACGTCATCTAAAATTGTGTACGATTGAAGATAAATGCCAAAAAGGATAATAAATGAAGTCTCAAAAAGTGAGCCCAAATGAACCATGTTAGGCAATCTCCATGCACTAAACTATCATATTTAAATTAATGTCCTATGTTTTGTCTCTGTGTACCTAAAGGATAAATTTGAAATAAAAATGGTAATTTTTAAGGAAGAATCTTAATTACGCATAATGAAGTAAATTTGGCATCACAGTCTCTAGTTGTTATTGCAACATGATTAGGCAACATCTTCATCACAAGTTTCATAACTCTGGAACCAATGCCAATGGTAAGAAGGTCTTATCAATCCTAAAAATCATCTCAATAACCAAGGCCAACAACACTCTTAATTTCATATGCATTACAATTATTTTTTCACTTTTCTCTCTTTGTCTCCCTCCCCCTCTCTCTTTCCCTTTTCTTGTATCTCTCTCCCCTCCTTTTTCCCATGTTTATCTCCCTTTTTACCCTAGCTCTCTCCCCTTCTTTCCCCTCTCTTTGTCTCTCCCCACTATATCCCCCTCTCTTTCTCCCTCATCTCTAACCTATTTCCCTCCCCCACTCTCGCTCCATTTTCCCCTCTATCTTTTCTCATCCCTCCACTATATCACCCCTCCCCCCACTCTTTCACTCTCATTTTCCCTCTTCCTCTACATTTTCCCATCTTTATTTCTCCCTCTTTCTCTCTCCTCTCTTCCTCCCTCTCTCCATTTCTCTCTCCCTCTTTCCTTTCTATATAGGGTTTAGGTCCAATTTCGGGTTTAGGGTGTTAATTTCAAGGTTTAGAATATTGGAAGCAAGGTATTGGTTATAATTTTTAGGATAATTGTTAAAGGGTTTAATTTTTAGGCTTCATAGTTTAGGGTTTATGTCCAATTTAACATAAATAAGATACAAATTATAGGTTTCAAGCATTGGAAGCACAATAAATAGGTTATAAGGTTTAGGGTTTAGGGTTAAAGGTTTAGGTCTAGTTTAAAGGGTTAAGTATATTGACTATAGGGTTTAGGATATTGTAAGCATGATATTGGTTAAATAGGGTTTAGGGCTTAGGGTTATAGGATTTAGGGTTTAAGTTTTAGGTCTAGTTTAAAGGGATTAGGATATTGAATATAGGATTTAGGGCATTGGAAGCATGATATTGATTATAGATTTTAGGGTATTGGAATCATGATATTGATTATAGAGTTTAAGGTCTAGGGTTTAGGGTTTTAGGTTTGAGGGTTTAAGCCTAGTTTAAAGGGTTTAGAATACTAACTATAAGCTTTATGATATTGGAATAATAGAATTGTTAATAGGGTTTAGGTTTTAGGGTTTACGATTATAGGGTTTAGGGTTTATGGTTTAGGTCAATTTTAATGGGTTTAAGACACTAAATATTGAAAGCATGGGACTAGTTATAGGGTTTAGAGTTTAGGTTTTATGGGGATTTAGGGTTTGGGGTTTATGATTATAGGGTTTAGGGTTTATCCAATTATAGGGTTTAGATTTTAGGATTTAGGTTTAGTTTAAAGGGCTTATGATACTGACTATAAGGATTAGGGTACATTAGAAGCACAGTAAATTGGTTATAGAGTTAGGATTTAGAATATTGGTTATAATGTTTAGGGTTTAGAGTATTAGTTATAGGGTTTATATTTTAGGTCCAAATAAGGGTTTAGGTAAAACTATGTGTGAGTCTCTTTCTTTCTCCCTTTGTGTCTACCCCTCTCTTCACTCCAATTTTACTAAGAGTTAAAATCATAAATGTAGGTAATATATAGCATGTACCATAGTTGATGCACTAGAAACGATAAAAAAGTTAAGGGGTCATGTTTTAGGCCCACATTCTCTAATTAATGTTTAATTTCTATGCATTATCCGAAAAAAAAATAAAAAATTCATGGTGTTGATATTTTTCTCAAGCATAATATGCATATTTTGTCACCTTTTCACCACCTTTTTGTTCATTCTACAATGTAGATGATGATAATTTAGAATTTCTTAAATCAAAAGTGATTATTTGAGGAAAAACAATTATGTTTCTAAAATTCAATTTTTTATTATGATTTATTTTATTTAGAATTGATAATATAGACTTGTTATTTTCATAGTTTTAATCATTCTATTATAATTACTTACAATTTAACATTAAATTGAAAGGAAGATGTGTAAAACTCAAAATTTTGAAGAGTTTTAAGATAAATTATAAATTTTAATATTGAATCTCAAATTTTAAGGTGGTTTCTATAAATTAAAGTTGTCGAATAATCTCATGTCCTATTTGTGCATACATGTAGAATTCATCATCATTTCGGGGAAATGGCCAAAGATTCCAACACCCAGAGAGAGAGAGAGAGAGCTTCATGAATGAAAGGAAATTGAACACTATAGAAGAGGACATTTATATGTAAGAGGAACATCAAACATCCATGGAATGTAAGAAATAAGTGGAACTGATAGCACAAAGGAAATAGATGAAAAACCTCTATACAATGAGACAATTGAATCATGAAGTTGCAGGTACATCATCTACCACAAATCAAATTGACAGTGCGCCATCTATGACATCTCAAGTTAAATTTGTGCATCATCATATCAATTTCAAGGTACATCTTTTTCATCTCTAGTTTCAAAGGTATGTCTTCCATCCCTAATGTTGTTGATATTCCTAATGTTTTGGCAACTCAACATTTAGAACAACTCCTAGATTTTTGCATAGAAAGCATAAGTATTTTATTTGTTGTTGGTACTAATATTTTGAAACCAATGATTAATAATATTCCCAAGGATACTTATCAAATATATGCTAACCGAATATGTAGATTAATTCTTATGAATTTAAATGAGACTGGAAGATGTCAACTATTTGTTGAAATGATGAGAAATCTGAAATTTGGGCTCATCATAAAGATTCTTGGGCTATGGTTGATGGATGAGTCAACTGATAAATCTATTGTAAAGAAAATAATGAGTGCATTTGAGAGTGTGAGTTTTATATCACACACAAAATATAGTAATGTCACATGACATATCCTTACATCAACAATAGTAAGCACTCAACTAAGAAAGCTCACCTCATTAGAAAGACAAGAAAAGAATTGAAAAAAGTAGAATGTCTCTAATGAGAATCATGGGAAGGAATCAAAGAGTGCATAGTCTAAATACTAGTGAGTTATGGACATTCTCTTGTAGACTACTACAAAAAGATAAAGAAATTGTTGAAGCTTTGAGATCTTTAATCAAATAATTTTAATAGTTTGCAATCATATTTAGATATGTTTTTGCAAATTACCTATCTTTGAACTACATTTCAAGTACACTACATGAAATTTAGTAATGTCACATGACATGTCCTTACATAGACATTAGTAAGAACTCAAACTAAGAAAGCTTTCCTCTTTAGAAAGACAAGCGAAAAAGCATTGAAAAAATTAGAAAGTCTCTAATGAGAATCATGGGAAGGTATTAAAAAGTGGAGAGTATAAACAGTAATAAGTTATGGGCACTCTCTTGTAGACTACTGCAAAAAGACAAAATAATTGTTGAAGCTTTGAGGTCCATAAAAAAAATTAGTTTGCAAGCATATTTAAATATATGTATGATGCAGGAGTCGTTAAGTTCTTGACATTTTAATAATTTCTTTAGATGTTCTCAAATTAAATTAGCAAGTTTTGAGATTTAGTGGCTTTTTGATATTTTAGTTTTTTTTGAGATTTTAATGATTTATTTAGTTTTTCTCATAGGAGATTGGAAAGTTTCTTGTGTTATTAATAATTTCAGCATATGTTCTCAAGTTGGCATGTGTTAATTAATAATTAGGAAATTGATGAGAAAATGGATGCTAGGTATATAAACGGCCTATAATTTTCTATTCGGGATGAATTGAGTATGCATCAAGTTGGCAATAAGGAAAAACAAACAAGACAATATTTTCAAAGGAATAAAAGGAAGTAAAAGAGTATTTGAATATCTATTGCAAGGATATTTATATTACAATCAAGGAGAATCATCTCAAGGAGTAGATAAATTAGATGATACTCAACAACAAGGAAGAGGGTTGACATACAAACTCAACAATGAGGAAGAGGGTTTCAGAGGGGTAGAGGTTGCAATAGTGGTAGAGGATATATAGATATAGCATTAGAATCAATGAGGTCTTGAATTGACCAGGTTGATGATTGTACGGTTTCACAATAGATGAAGATAATCACGCCATTGTCTTTCCTTCAAAGATAGTATATCTATTCTAAAGATTACCTATTCTATCATGAAATACACTTGAATTGTCAACCTAGGGACGTAGGACTTGAAATGGGCCAGCACAGTTTGTGCACTAAGTTCCTTTAGGGGTCATAACACCTATGCTGTAGGAAAGTAAAATGCATTGGAAGAGTCTATGTTGCTGCTACAAAATAGTAAACACACCTTAAATAACAATAGATAATTGCAGGAAGCTTAAGAAATGAACCTAAACTAATTAACAACTCAGAACATCCACTATGATCATTTTCTACAAGTGTTGCAGGAACTTCACAGTAACAATGTTGCAAGATTAATACAGTAAATCTATCTGAAAAATAGTAAACTGCAAGAAATGAATCTATTCTACCTAAATCTATTCTACCTCCCAAGTGGGCCCCCTTGGTTGGTTTCAATTAACTATGAACACAACAAGTACTTCAAAATCTTTCTTCCACTAAAATTCTTCTTTGATTACATAGAAACTGAATAATTCATGAAGAACAAAAAAAGTAACTTCTGAATCTAAATCAGCATTATCTATTTTCTCATTAGCTTACTAAGACAATCCCAAATCCATTATATAGAGGATCGGATGCTTATTAAAAACATACATAAAAGTCTTGAACAAACATCTCCAAAAAAGAAGGCGAAAGATCAACCATGACATAGTACATTTACTGCCAAGCAACAGAATAACAACTTGCAAGAAATATAGCAAGTTGTATCCCCTATATTCTCTAGAACTCATTTGCAAGCGCGGCTTATTCAATGGAACTGAACTGTGCTTTCTTTTCCATGACCGGTCTTCATTATCTTCCTCCTTAAATGCAGTAATCACCACTCTTTGCATCTCTCCTCATTCTCCTGAAAAGTTAGCAACATCTGGAACACACATGCAAGATAACATTCCTACTTTTACTCAGATGTTAGAACATAGCTTAAAATAGTTATATGAAATACTACATTCTATGTATAGCATTAGGAAAAACATGTCATACACACTACCCATAGGTTTAGTAGGTTCTAGCTGTCTTTGGCATAAGTTCACAAGATATTTACAACAAGTGTTCAAGAATGTTTTGTCAAAACACAAAGAGTGTGTCCAAATTATAAAAACATATCAAATTAAGACATTAATATGCCTCAGCATCTGCCCCCCACTATTTAAATGCTTGTCCTCAAGCATTATACTTCTTTTCCATAGCTTTAAAGTCTCCAACTAAGGTTCTCCCCTTTTTCCCACTTCTAAAGGTGTAGTAGAATCCTTTGCTACACTCCCAGTGATCACCTATGTGCTCCTTAACCAGCAGGTCTAGTTTAGTAACATTATTTTCATAAAGAGGCCAAAGAAGTGGAGGCTGAAAGGATAAGGGCATCCATAGTTCCTTTATGATCTGTCATCCCAGTTGTATGTATTTGGTCACCCTACAAACAGCTGCCTCATAATTAATAGGGCTATGTGGTTCTGCCTTTTTGAAAGCATCTGGCAGTCGGTTCCACCTGTTCCTAATCCCTAAAAAAGCTCTTTGCTATGTAAAATTTGGGAGTGTTTGGTAAACTCTATAAACCTTTTCTCTTTCTGCAAACACTTTAGCCCTAATCTCTGGTTTTGGTTTTCCATAAGTTAATCTGAACCAATCTCTTAAAAGATCATCAAGCTTATGTGATTCAGCCCATAGTGGCAAAGGTTCAGATTTTTCAAGATCTTTGTAGGCATTTAACTGCTAGTCATAGTTTGTCTCATTGTGCATCCAAGACATTAAATCCCTAAGGTGAACATCTCCTATGTAAAGCATAGGATTCCACTCTGTTTCATGTGGAATTATGAAATTATGCAGATAAAGTTCACACAACAAATTTTTCTGCCATGTGGGCAGAGTCTGATACACATTGTAAAAATCTTGAGCAGTTTTAAATTCACAATCAATATCCCTAATTTTCATCATTAATTGAAATAACATAAATTGTTCCTTCAGACAAACACAATACACCCTTGGTGGTGATCTATAGGCCATGACTTGGCTAGATATCTTTAAAACCTTATTCATCTGTTGTTTCTGTTTCTCAAGCTGTTCCTTGAGGGATTCAATTTCCTCATCTTTATCAAATATTATTTTCTACATTTGGTCTCTTTCTTGTTTCCACAAGGTCTTTTAAAAAATGAAGTGATTGTACAGACCAAATAATATAGATTGAATTGTAGACGAAGGAAATTCTTGAGCCATAGCTTTCTTCATTCATTCCTTAACAACTTGTTGGAAATAATGGGTATACCAGGAGGATTTATAAGGTATGATAGAAACATTAGTGTATACAGGGACTGGTGGAGAAGTAGGTTGAACACTTTCAGGGGCATTTTCTGGGACTACAACAGGATTTGGCTCACACATTTCTTGATCACCCTGTGGCATTTCACTGTCAGGCTTATTGTCACATGTTTCCACATTTTGGGGTTCCAACTGTACAGGAGAGTCATCTAGAATATTCTTGACCTATTGTTCTATATGAGGTTTTGATACTTGACCTCACATGCAAGGGCTTCGACATACAGGAACCTCTTTAACCTCTATTGTTTTGCGGGTCCATTTTGGTCTAGATGGTGCTGGGGTAGACGCTGCAAGATTAGTTGCTGCAGGAGTAGACCTTTTTCTCTTTGTCACTTGAACAGTAGGGTTTTGGTTTTTCCTTTTAGAATTAGGGCTCTCTTCATCAACATTATGTTTTCCTTTATCTATGGTAGAGCTAGGTATATCACCTTCTAAAATAGGCTCAACAATTTTATCAGTAGGAGGTAATGTTGGTTCTTTCTCTATTTCAGCTGGATTCTGACTAGGCCCCTCAATTTCTTCCTCATTCCCTAAATTTTTCTGGACAGGGTTGGCTTGAGGCTGCAAGGTTTTAAATTCAACAAATTCTGCCCATGATACAGGGGAAGAATCCCGAAGAGACCTTTCAACTAAAATTTTAAATAGGGCATGATGAGAAATAGAATTTTCATTTCCTTTTTAAGTTTTCTATGCACTTATACACAACATATGGTAAAGAAAATTGGGGACATTAACTTGAATGTTATGCCTTACACAACTAAGCAGCTTAAAATGATGAGCGTGTAAGTTCAAAAATCTGCCTTCACAGGTCAAATACCTAATGATATGGTTTGCCAATTCTGGATACGGTGCTCGGAGAGAGAGTCTCTTACACCCTTTCTTTGATATTTCCAATGGAGGGTCACCTGGTCGAGAAAACTGTGCCCGCGACAACCTGGCATCATGTTCATTTGGGTAATGCTCTCCACTAATTGTTAGTCTTGTGACTTCTGTTATCTGCTCCTCAATAGCAACCACTTTCAATCCCCATACTGTGGCTTCTCCTTCATCAAATGTCCTCATAAACTCCATTGCTACTTCTTCATTGTACTTTGTTAACTGCAAGAAGTAGCCAAGCCATCCACAAGCATTGAAAGTACGAACTGCTTCCACATCCGCTAGTAGAATACCATGGACAACCGACTGATGTCTCTATAATTGACCTCCCATCCTCAAAATGCCTAGTTTTAAATTTCTCTATTTTCACCACCCTAATATTTTTACCCCCTTAACTCTCTGCAAATACCTTCTTCTCAGAATTCAAAATGATTTTTCTGAGAAATGTCGATACCACATTCTCTTAACATAGCTCCGTTATGTTTGGCATGTAAAATGATGATTCCATTAATTATGAAGGACATCAAGGTTTTAACTGGGAGTGTTCTTTGTATAAATGAGTCCTTTTAAGTCATGTCAAACTGAGGAAATCTTTCCCAAAATTGGAATGAAAAGGTATGGCAGATACAATAAAGATTTAAAAATTAAAACAGACCGCAGCCAAAGTACAACATATAACGTGGACATGACTAGGGTGACGTGGAGATGACACTTGGAAATAAATACACTTTCCCTGCCCCCACAAAATTTTGACAAGTGTCCACACTTAAAAATTTTCGCACATGAATGGAAAACTGGCTTTAGGCTTATACGATACATTTAATGTAGTATTATATATAATTATTGAAACCTATGTGCTAAAAATGAGGAGAAAGTAAAAATGTGTATCTGAAAGTTTTAGATCAGCATCTATATGCAAGTTGATGAGTTGGCAAAGTCTGGTGATCGCAGAAAAGGTGTTGACGGCATGTTTTATTGAAAGTATTAAAAATAGAATTTGTGGGTGACGTGGAGGGTGAGTGGATGGTAGACAAAGAAATGAGATGAATTGATAAGAAGAAAATAAAAAGTGAGTGAAAGAATGGACCTCATATGGAATGAGGTTTTATTATGTGTTTCTCATTGAAGGCTTGTTATGGTACGGCTGCAGGAAGAAGGCTTGCACCCTCTACTGCAGGAACTGTGTCCATAGGAGTTGGTAAATTTCTTGGTTGGAACTGTTGCAAGAACTCATCCTTGGTCTATGGTTTATGATAGAGTCGCAATCAGTGGCCATTTACAAGTAGTTTGAACTGGACTGGATCAATGGTTGTCAGTTGTACTGCTCCATTATCGAATACATACTGAATTTCATAAGGCCCTAGCCACCGAGTCTGCAATTTTCCTGGTATCTCCTTGTATCAAGAATCATATAAAAGAGCCCAATCTCCCACTTGGAAGTGTTTAGTCCTGATATGTGCATCATGCCACTTCTTCCTTTGTTTCTGAATGAGCTCTATTTTTCCAAAGTTGTCTTTCTCATTTCATCTAGTGAGTTCAAGTGGAGAAGTCTCTCTTCTTATGTTGCATGAAGACAAATGTTTAATTCCAGAGCAGTGCGTAATGTTTTATGTTCGAATTCAATGGGCAACATTGTTGCTTTTCCATACACAAGTTCAAATGGTGTGAATCCAGTTATTTTTCCATGTTGTTATGTAAGCCCAAACGGCTTCAGTTAATCTGTTGCTCCAATCCCTCCTATGTATTTGCACTATCTTGGTCAGAATGGCCTCAATTTCTCTGTTGGTGACCTCTGCTTGTCCATTTTCCTAAGGGTGATAAGGGCTGGATTTTTGGTGCCTTATGTTGTATTCTTTCATAAGTTATGTGATCAAATTTGATGTGAATTGGGCTCCTTGATCTGTTACAAGTTCTCTGGGAACTCCATAGCGGGTGAATATTTCTTCATATAAGAATTTAACTACTTTCTCATCTCTTGCATTTTGCATCGCCCTGACTTCCACCCATTTTGTTAAATCATCTGTACATACTAAGATGTAGGATTTATCATTGAATGGTGGGTCAATTGGCCCTATGAAGTCCATACCCCACTTGTCAAAGGGTGTTATTACAACTTGTGGATTGAATGGCATCTCATCTGATCTTGTTGGCTGGCCCATTCTCTGGCATTTGTCACACTTGGTGGTACAAGTTGCTACATCCTTGTGTAATGTTGGCCAATAATAGCTAGTTGTAAGTATCTTTAATGCTATTCTTTTTCCTGCAAAATGGCCTCCACATGGTTCATCATGGCAGGCATGTAGTATGTCATATATTTCATCTTCCCTGACACATCTCCTCATGATTTCATCTAGTCCAGTATAGAAGAGATTGTTATCTATCCATGAATAATGAAAACTTTTCTCTGCAAGCTTCTTCCTATATTTTTGGGAAAAGTGTGGTGGCATTTTATTTGTAGCAAGATAATTTGCTATGTCTGCATACCATGGTGTATGGGTTGCTATGTGGAACAAATGCTCATCTGAAAATGTATCTTCAATTGGAGTTGGATCTTCATCAGCAAGTTGAAGTCTGGACAAATAGTCAGCAACTACATTGGCCTTTCCTGGCTTATCAACAATGGTAATATCAAAATCCTACAATAACAAGAGCCATCTTGCCAATCTGCCAGTTACAGCTGGTTTGTTCATCAAGTACTTTATGGCTGAGTGGTCAGTATGAACAAAAATAGGATAGCCAGTTACATAGTGTCTGAATTTGTTCAATGCATAAACTACAACTAAAAGTTCCTTCTCAGTTACTGTGTAGTTTAGTTCAGGGCCATGGAGACTTTTACTAATATAATAGATTGCATTTTCAAGGTTAGCAGGATTTTCTCCTAATACAGCACCTACAGCATAGTCTGATGCATCAGTATGGATATGGAATGGAATAGACCAATCTGGTCCTTTAAGAACTGGTGCTATGGTGAGGAGTTTCTTAAGCTGCAAGAAGGATTCATTACATGCCAGTGTTCAAATGAATTCAGCTTCTTTAGTTAGCAATGTATACAAAGGACTAGCTATTTGACTAAAATTTTGAATGAAATGCCTATAATAGCTAGCATGACCTAAAAAAGATCTTACATCCTTTGGTTTAGTAGGTATGGGCAATGTTAGGATTACCTCTATCTTGGTTGGGTCCACTTGTATCCCTGCTTCTGATATAAAGTGACCAAGCACTACCCCTTCCTGCATAAGCATCAAACATTTCTCACTATTAAGTGATAGGTTACGTTCTTTGCATCGGACAAGAACCTTTTCAAGAGTCTTCAAAGCCTCCTCAAAAGTCACTCCAAATGCTATAAAATCATCCATATATATTTCCATACAGTCATATGATATGTTAGGAAAAATACTTATTACAGCTCTTTGAAATGTTGTTGGAGCATTACACAGGCCAAATGGCAACATAGAGTATGCAAAAGTACCCCATGGGCATGTAAATGTAGTTTTATCCTATCCTCTGGAGCTATAATTATCTGATTATAACCATTGTATCCATCAAGAAAAGAAAAATATTTCTTACCAGCCAGAGTATCCAGGACTTGATCAATAAATGGTAAAGGAAAATGATCCTTCTTCATTGCCTTATTCAATTCTCTGTAATCTACACAAATCCACCATTTCCCTCCCTTTTTAAGTACTATAACCAGAGGTGAGACCCACCGGCTATCAAATATAGGGTATATGAAACCAGCATCAAGCAATTTTTGTAGTTCAGTTTTAACTATTTCCCTGAGTGCTGGATTAATCCGCCTCTAGGGTTGACGGAGTGGCAAGAACCCTTCATTGATATATATTATATGAGTGCATAATGTGGGGCTTAATCCTTCCATATCTCCATAGTCCCATGCAAATGCCTTTTCATGTTTTTGAAGAAGCTTTGTTAACTGTTTCAGCTGTTTGGGAGGCAGTTTGTTATTTACATGGAGATTATGACCTTTTGACAACTCAACAATAGTTGTGAGATTAACCATAGTAGCTTTAGAGATGGGACTTGTATCTAGTTCACATGGTAAAATTTGATGGATAATGTCTGGTTCCTTAGGCAAAAAACAATTCTCAGTAAGTTCCTCATATGTAGTTAGTGCCAACACAGAGCTATGAGATACATCCTTTTCTACCACACAAGTATTATTAAGAATACTCTGAATTACTGAATCTTCCTCCTGCAGCTTTAGAAAAAACTATCTATGTAACATCATAAGCTATACTACAAAGTTTAACTCTTCCTCTCCATCTCCTAAATCTGGCCATACAGGTGTGCTTAAATCTAGTTGGGGTTGTGTTGGAGGATACTGGACAAATTGCTTTGTTGCCTGGCCATCTGATATGGTCATATTTCCTAACCTACAACTTATATTTGCATCAGCTGTAGCTAACCATGGTTGTCCTAAAATGACAGGGTAACCAGCTAAGTTGACTTTTGGAGATAGAATCATGTTGGTGAACACATTTATCTTTCAACAAAAACCTTTCAAATGACTCTTGAATGCCCAAACAAGAAGACATAATCAGCAACCAATAGTTAGGTCATTTGTAATTAAAATATGCAAATGCCCTTTGAATTTTGGTATGAAGGTACAGCTCCCTCCGTCTGATATGCAATGAATTTATATTGGTGGTATGCTTTTCACTAGAAAACATCAAAGGCATCAACATCTACCCATAAACATGATGTAGATGTGCAAAGATTTTAAAGATATAAACAAAATGAATATGAGAGGCTGATACAAAGCCCACTTCTCTCACACCCACAAATCATAACTCATTAAATCTAAAAATAAGTATTCTTTCCAAACATAGCCTAATTCTGAAAACAAAGTTCCAAAATCAAGCACATGCACAGCTGAATAAGTAAAATATGATGCTGAAAAAGATTTTAATGAGACAAAGCTCAATGAAATCTGGAGGAACAATAATGAATTCAAAGATCCATAAACTATTTCTCCATTATTTCAATATCCAAGATGAGTTGTACATTACATATGCATAGAAAGAAAAATCTACTCTCTGTCCCTTACAACTACAAATGAAAACAAAAACAGAAAACTCTCCATCCCGCAGCACAAAGTCTGTAGAAAAGAAAAGCCTCCCCTCCTACCTATATTCACAGTTCTTATTTTACTGTAGCTCAAAGTCTGCTTGAGCCAAAATCTTAAAAAAATTGGAGCCCCTTTCAAATGTTTATGTGGTCTATTTATCTTCTCCACTGTTGATCTTTTTCAGTTATTAGAATAACTGATTCTTGAAACTTAACTGTCCGACTCTTTCCTTTCATCTTTTCTTGATAGCTTTTCTTTGACTTTTATGACATTCACCTTTTAAAGGTTTTTCACTTAATCAAATTTCATTTTAACATATTTGGACAAGTGGGAAATGAATACATTAGTCCAAAATAATAAATAAAAATTTTCTGCTGGGCGAATTTTTTTTATGACAGTCAAATTGGGTCTTGGTGCAAGAGCCATAACTAATTATTCCACCGTTGGATTTCCTTTTTTTTTTAATATGTTGGAGAGATCCTAATTTTTCCCAACTTGACTGGAGAGATCGAGAAAATTACGTCCGAGTCAAAATTTATTGAGGTCTGAGTGGAGGTATATAAAACTGCCAGAATAACCAACTTGTTGTGTTAATGTTATCACCAATGTTTCACATCTCTTGCACTTGGTGATAAAGGCACTTAACCATTCTTATAAAAAGAATATCAAATAGGAAAAGATAATTTTTTTGAGCCTTGAATTTGTTCACTATGCCTCTGAACTAAAATGAATCATGTTAAGCCCAAGTGTTCCTACATGCACTTCCCTACATTAATTTGAACCAATCTAAACCAGTGAACTGCACCTTTGAACCTGCGAACCTCCTGAACTAGTTTGAAACATTTTGAAATATTTTCAAAGTGGATCAACAAAGTAAACTTGTGCTTTGAACCTGCATTTTGAATTTTTGAACCTTTGAACCTGCACTTGAACCTAAACCTATAAACCTGTGAATCTTCTTATGCAAACTGAACCACTTCGAACCTCTTTGAACCTTGGTTCGAAGTAGTTCAAAGAGGTTCAAGAAATTAAACTTGAAAGTTTATTTTCAGGGTCCATGTGGGTACCAACATGGGCTCTAACTGTGGGAATGTTTTTGACACAAAATTAGAGAACTCCAGCTATCTCTGGGAAAAGATAAGTGCCTTATCCATTGGGCAAATAGAGTCACTAAGAAGAGGAAAACTGGGAGTTGCTTGCAAAGCGGGTGGAGGGGGAGCAGAGCTAAACTAACAAGCCAAAAATTGAAACTAAGAAAAGCATGATAAAACTAACAGAAGCAAGGAAACTAACCTAAAACACACAAAAGCATATAAACATGTACATGGTCAAAAGACCCTACCAAAATATGTACAAGACCAACTATGCGAATCCATTTACCGATTGTGAGAAAAAAGTACCTTTCCAGAATAATGGATTGTGGCCATGTGATGTGACTTGAAAAATCTACCACTTGGAAATTCCTTCAATGCTGGATGTTAGATTACTGGTGTGCAGAAATTTGTTAATCAAACAATCTTTTCCAAAAACCCAAATCTCATCATAAATCTCTGACTTTTCAGATTCCTCTAGCACAATGCTCCTCAAATAGTCTACAACATCAAGCTGAAAATGATAACATTCAAGAAACTCCAAAGCACATGCTGCAAGATCTTTAATAATTGCATCAAGATGACCATCATTCAAGAAAAATAATGCAGATTTCTCATCATGTTGAAAAAGAGAAATGACTTCGTCAAGCATAGGATCCTCTTTCACTGAAACACTGTCATCACTCTTAGCAGAAATCATATCAGAAGATGCTTTATCCATGCTCACAACATGAAGAGGATTAATATCTGAGTGCCTTAAGCTAAAATCTTCTTGATTGATAGATAGCAAAAACTGCTCTATAATTTTCTCATCATGGAAAGAAATGTTTTGTAAGCTATCCAAGGTTTCTGAGGGTTGTAACTTCTCATCAGCATGATTAGCATCTTGCACCATATTTATCTCAAAATTTTCTTCTCCAATCAGATTTTCAGAATTTGAAGGATTTTTACAAAAGCATGACTTAACCACATCTTCAATATGATCACCTTTATTTTCTATGAGAGTAAAAGGTTTAGTTTCAAGTTGCATGTTATTCTGAAATTTTTCACAAACAAAACTTTCCAAAGAAAGATGACTATTATCACTTTCATCCATTTCATTAAAAATAAAAGATTGTAGCTCCAGTAGCATGTTGTTCTGCAACCCTTTGCAAACCAAATTTTTTAAAGAAAGATTGCTATCATCAATTTCAATCTTGACGCTTTCCATCTCAGGAAAAGAGAGATATTCTAATGCAGATTTATCCTCCTTGTCTACAGGTAATTTGATGCTATCTTGATGATTAAAAAAAACATAGTTACAAGAAATAAAATGAGATGATATTATCGGAGGTTCTTCATCATCAACTACCAACTCTCCCTCAAGTTGTTGTGCCTATTTTTTGTGTTTGTGGAGGTCTTTCAATTTGTGAAACTTGATGCAGAGGCTTCTCCACAGTAGGATAGAGTTGCAGTCATCTTCAAGACTGATATTTTCTCTCACAGCCTGAGAGACACTTTCTTTAAAACAATCCATGAAATCATGCAGCACTTTATCATCCATCTGGTAGATTTCCATAAAGGTGGTATTAGGCCTTTCCTTTTTCATGATTTTTACAATTGGCATGGTCATCAATAGAGTCACCAATCCTACAAATACCAAGATATTTTACAGAATAACTAAGAAAATCAATTTAGCACTTATCTTTGATTTCAATCCCCAACAGAGTCACCAAAAATTTGTTGGTGAACAGATTTGTCTTTCAACAAAAACCTTTCAAATGACTCTTGAATGCCCGAACAAGAAGACACAATAAGCAACCAATAGTTAGGTCATTTGTAATTAAAATATGCAAATGCCCTCTGAATTTTGGTATGAAGATATAGCTCCCTCCATCTGATATGCAATGAATTTATATTGTCGGTATGATTTTCACCAGAAAACATCAAAGGCATCAACATCTACCCATAAACATGATGTAGATGGGCAGATATTTTAAACATATAAACAAAATGAATATGAGAGGCTGATACAAAGCCCACTTCTCTCACACTTACAAATCATAACTCATTAAATCTAAAAATAAGTATTCTTTCCAAACATAGCCTAATTATGAAAACAAAGTTCCAAAATCAAGCACATGCACAGCTGAATAAGTAAAATATGATGCTGAAAAATATTTTAATGAGACAAAGCTCAATGAAATCTGGAGGAACAATAATGAATTCAAAGATCCATAAACTATTTCTCCATTATTTCAATATCCAAGATGAGTTGTACATTACATATGCATAGAAAGAAAAATCTACTCTCTGTCCCTTACAACTACAAATGAAAACAAGAACAGAAAACTCTCCATCCCACAGCACAAAGTCTGTAGAAAAGAAAAGCCTCCCCTCCTACCTATATTCATAGCTCTTATTTTGCTGCAGCTCAAAGTCTACTTGAGCCAAAATCTATAAAAAATTGGAACCCCTTTCAAATGTTTCTGTGGTCTATTTATCTTCTCCACTATTGATCTTTTTCAGTTATTAGAATAACTGATTCTTGAAACTTAACTGTCCGACTCTTTCCTTTCATCTTTTCTTGATAGCTTTTCTTTGACTTTTATGACATTCACCTTTTAAAGATTTTTCACTTAATCAAATGTCATTTTAACATATTTGGACAAGTGGGAAATGAATACATTAGTCCAAAATAATAATAAAAATTTGTTGTTGGGCGGATTGTTTTTATGATAGTCAAATTGGGTCTTGGTGCAGGGGCCATAACTAATTATTCCACCGTTGGATTTTCTTCAGTGTTGAATATGTTGGAAAGATCCTAGTTGCACACAACTTGACTGGAGAGATCGAGCAAATTATGTCTGAGTCAAAAGTTATTGAGGTCTGAGTGGAGGTATATAAAACTGCCAGAATAACCAACTTGATGTGTTAATGTTATCACCAATGTTTCACATCTTTTGCACTTGGTGATAAAGGCACTTAACCATTCTTATAAAAAGAATATCAAATAGGAAAAGAAAATGTTTTTGAGCCTTGAATTTGTTCACTATGCCTCTGAACTGAAATGAATCATGTTAAGCCCAAGTGTACCTACATGCACTTCCCTGCATTAATTTGAACCAATCTGAACCAGTGAACTACACCTTTGAACGTGCAAACCTCCTGAACCAGTTTAAAACATTTTGAAATCTTTTCAAAGTGGATCAACAAAGTAAACTTGTGCTTTGAACTTGCATTTTGAATTTCTGAACCTTTGAACCTGCACTTGAACCTAAACCTCTAAACCTATGAATCTTCTTATGTAAACTGAACCACTTCGAACCTCTTTGAACCTTGGTTCGAAGTAGTTCAAAGAGGTTCAAGAAATTAAACTTGAAAGTTTATTTTTGGGGTCCATATGGGTACCAACAAATCATAAAATCTGCAGGGTACTCTAGAGAATCTAGGGCTACTACTATGTCTTCTATCATTCCATCAGGAGTGACAGTAGAACTATCGGCAAGTTGCAGAATTGTTGGGGTAGCCCGTAATCCTTCTATGTTCAACTTTTCCATAGTATCCTTGGTCATTACATTTATAGTAGCACCAAGATCAATCAAGGCATTTTTAACTGACTGACCATTTATAATCACATTCACAACTGGACTTCCTAGATCAAAATATTTAGGAATAACCAATTTTCCTAACATAATGTCAACCAATTGTCCTATAACATGGACTGTGGTTGGGTCCTTTTTCTTCCTCCTAGGCTTTTTAAGACAGGCTTCTCTGATAGCTTTGTCATAAACAGGAACATCTTTAATAGCTTGGAACAAAGGAATCTGGACATGCATGTTCTTCAGCTGGTCAATGATGTCAAAGGATTGCTCCTCTATTTGTGCAGGTTTACTTTGTATAAGCTTTTGTGGAAAAGGAGGTTCAAATGCAATTTGAGTCTGAACTGAACTAGTTACATTGGCTGGGTCAACCGCTTGCAGCAGAGAAGTTGTTGGTGTTGATGCTGCAAGAGGATCTGGTATTTCAGTTATTAGAGGTGGTTCAGGTACTGGTAAGGTTGTATCAGATCTCAAATGTATATCTACAACATTTAGAGCATAAGCAAGATACTGCTAAGCATCAGCAGCATACATTGGTTGTTGTGGCTATTGGTTATTTGGATTTGGCTGAGGTTGTGCAGGCAACTGAGTTTGTTTTTGAGGTCCAAAAATTGCAGGAGGTGGCATTAGTGCAGGTGTATTCGTTGGAGGTGGTAAAGGTGGGTATCCAGTACTGTTAGACCATTGCTGAGGTCCTCTCCATTGGTTTGTAGACTGCCAATTCCCTTGGGGTGGTTGCCATTGGTTTGGGAACTGTGGCCATTAGAGCTGTTGTGAAGGATAGCATTGACTTTGTGGATTATTTTGCCAAGCATTGTTCCAATTAGGTTGAATATATTGTGGAGGACCTTGGACACTACAGTTTTGCCATTGATTACTATATGGATTTGAATTTTGTAAAGGGTCTTGAGGCATACCTTGACGTGGGGCCCATGGCCGACGTTGAGCAACGAAGAATACTTTCTCATCTTCTCCTTCTATCTTTAGTTACTCAGTTGGAAGATGCTATTTTTCCACATTAGCGACCAATTTGCAATGACAATCTTTCTTCTATTTTTGACAGTGTGGACAGTACTCAGCTAATTGCTCCTCAGCTTCTACATGTTTCTTCTTAGTAGCCATTGTATCCAAATGTGTGGCGACATCATTGATGATGTCTTGCTTGAAATCAGACAACAAATTTGAAATTTCCATCTTTGAAATACCAGAGCCACTTCCTTTGGCTATTGTTGAGCGAAATCCCCTTCCTTTCTTTACTACTGACCTAGAGTAGTTCTGGCAAATCTTCTGAAGGTCATCCCATGAAGATTGGGATATATCTCCTTGTGCCATCAAATCCAATGCTTCAAGACAGTTTTCATTTACTCCTCTAAGGAAAATCAGCTTCTGGGACTCCTCTTGCAGGGTGTGTTGTGGGTTCTTTTGTAAGTTGAATAGGAAGTGAGATATATAATCTTCTAATGTTTCATCTTCCCATTGTGACATTCTAAAAATGTCATCACCTTTTGAATCATTTCCCCTGTAATATTCCTTATACTTGTTAAGAAACAGACGTCTCATATCATTCCAATTTGCTACTGCATTTTCCCCCAAGCCCATAAACCATTTTAAAGCTGACTCTTTTAATGTGGCTGGGAATAATTTTACCTTGTGACTATCATTATTATAGTCAAAGCTCCAGCACAGGATATCAAATTCAAACAAGAAAGTATCAGGATCCTCTATGACGAGACCATAAAACTTTGGTAATGCTGATGCAAGTATATTTTTTAGATTGGGGTTATTGACGAGACTTGGTATTGGAAATGGAAATGTGGGAGCTACCATAGCTGGAGTTATGGGATATTGAAACTATGGCTGGAAATTGGTAATTGTTGGGGGATTCTGAACAGCAAGCAGTCCTGAAGTGCTATTAGTATGGAAGCTAGCCAATATTTCCTCAAATGGACAGAGGTCAAATTTTTTCTGGATGTCTTCTTCTACTAAAGATGATGATGCAGTAAACTTTGGGCTTGTATCTAGAAATGGCAGTTCAGGTTCTTCGAATTCTTCCTTTGGTTTCAGAGGCTCCTTAGGAAGGAATCTACCATGGACATCTCTCCTTTGATGCATGCAAGAAATTGGTGACTTGTTAATCAAGCTCACAACTTTGCAGTTCCTAACTAACAAACTAATCTAAAAATAAATGACTCGTGAAGGTTCCTAGCTTGACACCATCCCTGGCAACGACGCTAAAAATGTATGGTTTCACAATAGATGAAGATAATCACACCATTGTCTTTCCTTCAAAGATAGTATATCTATTCTAAAGATTACCTATTCCATCATGAAATACACTTGAATTGTCAACCCAGGGACGTAGGACTTGAAATGGGCCAGTACAGTTTGTGCACTAAGTTCCTTTAGAGTCGTAACACCTATGTTGTAGGAAAGTAAAATGCATTGGAAGAGTCTATGCTATTGCTACAAAATAGTAAACACACCTTAACTAACAACAGATAATTGCAGGAAGCTTAAGAAATGAACCTAAACTAATTAACAACTCAGAACATCCACTATGATCATTTTCTGCAAGTGCTGTAGGAACTTCACAGTAACAATGTTGCAAGACTAATACAATAAATCTAACTGAAAAATAGGAAACTACAAGAAATGAATCTATTCTACCTAAATCTATTCCACCTCCCAAGTGGCCCCCCTTGGTTGGTTTCAATTAACTATGAACACAACAAGTACTTCAAAATCCTTCTTCCATTAAAATTCTTCTTTGATTACATAGAAACTAAATAATTCATGAAGAACAGAAAAAGTAACTTCTGAATCTAAATCAGCATTATCTATTTTCTCATTAGCTTACTAAGACAATCCCAAATCCATTATATAAAGGATTGGATGCTTATTAAAAACATACATAAAAGTCTTGAACAAACATCACCAGAAAAGAAGGCGGAAGATCAACCATGACATAGTACATTTACTGCCAAGCAACAGAATAACAACTTGCAAGAAATATAGCAAGTTGTATCCCCTATATTCTCTAGAACTCCTTTGCAGGCGCGGCTTATTCAACGGAACTGAACTGTGCTTTCTTTGCCATGACCGGTCTTCATTATCTTCCTCCTTAAATGCAGTAATCACCACTCTTTGCATCGCTCCTCATTCTCCTAAAAAGTTAGCAACATCTGAAACACACATGCAAGATAACATTCCTACTTTTACTTAGATGTTAGAACATAGCTTAAAATAGTTATATGAAATACTACATTCTATGTATAGTATTAAGCAAAACATGTCATACACACTACCCATAGGTTTAGTAGGTTCTAGCTGTCTTTGGCATAAGTTCACAAGATATTTACAAGTGTTCAGGAATGTTTTGTCAAAACACAAAGAGTGTGTCCAAATTATAAAAACTTATATCAAATTAAGACATTAATATGCCTCATCAATGATATTGGAAAAAGGATTTAGGATCAAAGTTCTTGTTGGATTGTTTGGAGTGATCAATTGATTTAATGGGAGGAAGCGTTAAGAAATTACCATTAATCAACTTCAACATCATATTATGCAAAGATTCAGAAAGAGGTGTAAAATTATGATAAGGTTTAAAATAAGATGATAAAGGATCCACATCTTTGGATGTTGTTGCCACTTGTGCATCAATGTTATTTGATGAATTCTTAATCTTTATGAAGCCTTTTGGTTTTTGAAACTTTTGAAATAGTTGGGATGTGGCATCACTCTTACCAACTGGAGCCACTAGAGTAGTGCTCTGAAATTGACTCACTTGAAGCTAATAATTATGAAGCATTGCACAAAATTGAGTAAAAGAGGAGAATTCATAAAGCAATATCCTATCTCTAATGTTTTTTTGTAAATTAGCAATGAAAATGAGTTGAGTATCAACATCAGGTACAGGATAAGAAATATGAGCATGCAAATGCTTAAATCTACCAATGAAATCAATCACTTTTTCTTTAACACCTTGTTTACAATGCAATAAATCAGTCAAAGAAATATTATGACCAATATTGTTTGAAACTATTGAATTAAAGCATTAGCAAATATTTGGAAGGAATCAATAGAGTAAAGAGCTAAAGAACAATAAAATTTCAAGGCCTTGTCTCAAAATTTTCTAGTAAAAAACATATCCATGAACACATGATCATGAGAAAAGTCACAACATAATATTTAAAAGTTTTTAACATGGGTCAAGGGTTCACATTTAACATTATAAGTCTCTAAGTGAGGTATTTCAATATATTGAGGGATAACGACACAGATAATATCCAAGGACAAAGGGCTAGCAATGTCACATGTAGAGATGTTAGATTTGAAGTGATTCATAGATATTTGTTTTTTGCAAGGATGAAATGGTTTGAGAAAGATTGTTGATAGTGGACTTGGTAGAGAGATTTGTATGGGATATATCTGAAGTGTTTGGACCATTAAGGGAAATGGAAGGAACATTAGAATATGAAAATGGGACATTTTTGTAGGTAGGCATGGATGAAGGATGTGAAACACATGGAACACTTGGAGGATAAACAATAGGATTAGGGATGCTTCCAAGACTAACATGGATAGGATTGGTGTTTGAAGCATGGATGTATTCATGAGAGGTGGAGCATAGGTAGAATCACTAGGTAAAGAGTTAGGAATGGGAAGGAAAGTATCAACACTAACATGAGGTTTAGTTAAACCTATATCTTGAGCACAATCCTTAAGAGGTTTAACATTACTATCAACAAGATGGGAAAGAGTTCTTAAGAATTTAATGCAAGTATTATCATAATGAATCAACTTCCTTAAACCTTATACTAAGAAAATAGCTTCTGAATTATAATTATCTTGACTTAACCATTGCTCAAATTTTTTAAAGTCATGGGAAATATTTTGCACTTGGATAGGAGGAACTCTAAAAGAATCATCTTCATTATGAGAAGAATGGGAATAAGGATTCTCAATCATAGTAGGAATGTGGGTCTCATCAAGATTCCTAGGAAACAAAGAGGACTTGGGATCAAATGAACCCATAAATCTATGACTTCTCCTAATGGGGATGTTATAGGTAGGGCTAAATATTATAATACTCGTGCACAAGAGATGAAAGAAAAGATAGATCTAAAAAATGCAAGTATGAAATTTGAAAGAGATAAATAAACATTCATTAAACTTATGTAACATTAATTGAGTTTCACATTGAATATAATGAATAACACATCTAACTATGAAAAGTGAGGATCCAATTGTCATAAAGGGGATCTAACGCCAAAATCAAAATGCAAATGTCATGAGTCGAGTTCACCAAGATTTACAATAAGAAAGGGGGAAGAAGAATGCACTTGAGTTATTTTTCCACCTTTTCCTAATAAACAATCGGAAGGAAGATGACCCAGTAGGCTCAAGTAGGACTTAAGCACTAAGTGAGTGCAATGATCATTTTCTATAATGATTAGGAATGAAATAGATTTAATAAAATGATCCAATTATGTAGGATAGATGACTAAATAAGAAATTATGGGCAGTTTCGATAAAGATGGACTGGCAGAAAATAGACAACAAGCTATAGTGACCTGAAACAGAAATCCAAAAGCAGAATTGACCTATAAACTAAATTTGAAGGTGTTCTAATAGGAGAAAAATGTATTGGGCATTTTTTTTCCAGGGAACAAGAAGCCTAGGGAATTTTTCTCCTTGGATTTTTTTCCAAAACTTTGACAATCAATCTTGCAAATCCCAATCTTTACGAAATAATTTTGATAGTTGCACCACTTGCACCTACACACAAAAAAATAGGGAGAAGGTTGTGGAAAGGGGTTTTGCTTGGTCATACCCCTGTATAGTAATCAACCTTGAAAATGAAAAAAGAATATAGAAAAGAAAAGAAAAAGTAAAGATAAAGGTAAATATTAGATCTACCTTGAAAATACCTTCATGAATGGATATTGAGATCGTACATATTCATAAAGATGTTTGAATGTAACTTTGTTCACCTTGGAATTTAGAAAGGAATCAAGGATGTCCTCACAAATGTATGGATATATGAATGCCACTCCTAGATCTTCAATATTATTGTGCTTGATTGATCACTTGCTATGAAAGAATGCATAAGAATGGAGAAAGGATCTTCTTACTTGCTTGATAACCCCTTTTCTTGGCCATTATGGGAGAGAAGCTTGCTATAATGGCAAATATGTTCCTTCAAAATACCTTGGATCCTTGGAGAAAATCTAGATCTTTGATGCTTGCCTTCAAATCTTGAATTCACTTGATTGTCAAATGCTTGAGTCTAGATGTCTTATCATGGACCATGGATGCCAAATTGAAGAGAGATAGGGTATTTATTTACATCTCACACATTTTAAAATTTAGCCAGGCTAACCATGAGATCTAATTTCCCATTGAAACACCACAACATAGCTTTGGTTCAAATTTGGGCCCAATCCTCAAGGAATCAAATGTCCTGGGCATTTTGTTCTTAGGAAAATGCATCATAATTTAAATGGGAAGTCGGGAAGATGGGGAGATGTCGGATCAAGGTGAGATAGGTAGCCAAATCAAGAATAACAAACATGAAATCTCGAGTCTACAAAAATGGGGCCTAATGGAGCATCCAATTATAGGTGCTAACTTTTTAGGATGGTACAGTACTAGAGAATTTGAAATTTTAAAACATTGTAAAAGTTAAATAATCTTTGTATGGTGTAATGTTTGGGTCTAACTGAGCATCCAATTATGGGTACTAACTTTTTAGGATGCTATATTTAGCTCACACTTTGGCGGGAGTATGAAACAAATTTATGCTCGTGATAAAGTACATCAATGCATTGGAAAAAATTCATCAAGGTAAAGGAGACAAGGAAACACCAAGTCCCCAAGTGACTTAGGTCCTCATAAAATTCAAAATCCAAGATAAAAGAGGCAATGCTCAAAAGATAGAGAGGAAAAGATAGAGAGAGAAAGACAAAGAAACATGACCAACTAGCTTAGTAAGGTATTGTCTTATTATGGATCATGTAAAGGGAAATATTGTGAAAGATGGAATTGATAGTCTAGCAGGCTATGAGATGTTATTCAACCCATCAAAAGGGGATCGGTCCTTAGGGAAAATGTGTCTCCATTAATAAATCTAGAAAAGCGGTCAATAAAAGGACCAAGAGAAAATGGTTAGTCAAAGGACCAAAAGAAAGAGGAAGGATCAGTCTTAAGATCCACTGAATAATGCTCAAGGCATGATAATGTAAAGATGAACAAAAGAAGATATTTGTCTCCTTAACTGTCTACATAAGAGATTACATTGAATCATTATGTGTGTGTGAAAAATGTGAAACAAGGAGCGTAGTGTATGCCCCCACAATAAAGCGATTGCAAACACCTTAACGGGAGCAATGGCCTTAATGGAGCATACATGCACCCACAAAATATGTTTCCACTATAAGATGCCCCTAAGAAAGGACAAACATAGGAAAATGAACACAACAAAATAGAACACAAAAGGGATCTACTAACTCTGGGGTCAGTATGATCATATGATAACTCGTATATATCAAAATTATTTCAAAATGAACTCTCATCATCCCCTAAAGCTAGAAGAACTACAACAATAGAATAAAGTCATATAAGAGATACAAAGAAGAGTCTTTTGGGGCCGACATTACAAAGACCAAAAAGAATGGTATCTACCATTTTGCCTCATCCCCAATCGAACAACACAAAATCACATTTATGATCAGTACCACATGCATGACATATCATGTATATGACATATAGAATAAATGATATACAAATAGAGGAATAACACAATAGGTTGATTCCTTTATCACCTTGGGACAAAAGAGAAACAAGGGTCATCTCAACAAATATAAACAAAACATAGAACAAGTAGCACATCACAAGGGAAGCACAGTAAAATGGAAAAATACAAAGGAACCCACCATACGTGATGAAATAATTAAGCATATCACCTCCCCCCATGTCGATCTATATCATTTAGGGAGGGTGTAAAACATGTAAGAGGAGCAACATCAAGTATGGTAGATGGAACAATAGCCCGTTCCAAACAAGTACCGTGATCTAAGGATGAGTCTCTTTGTTTGTCACTGGGATTAAGAGGTAATTTTTTTTTGCAAATCTAGCTAGTAAATCATGATTAATATCAATAAGCTCATACATATGATCAGAATCACTAGCATGAACATGTAATTTTTATTATCACCAAGAGTATCTTCATCATCCAAATTAATCAAAATAGGATCTCTAATCCAAATAGAATCATCATGTTTGTTCCATTTCATATTTTTAAGATTAACTTCCTCCCTTGGGCTATGCATAGGTTGATCAAAGGAAATCAAAATGTCTATGGGTGTCTTATGGGAGGAAAGGTTTTGAGAAGTATGTTCACAGGATATAGCGTGGCATTTACAGTGACTGTCACGGGCACAATGGTTACGTTTTCTTTTGTTTGAAATTTTATTTGGTTTAGGATCAACCAACATCATGTCCTTTTGTTCTTTAGGAGTAAGAACGGAAGGCACCACACTAGGTTGAGAGATAGAAATTGTGAAGTGTTTTTAGTATATAGGATGTGGAACTGAAGCATAGATGGGAGGTGTAGAAGTTGTAGGAATAAGTCTGGGTCCAGGGTAAGGAGATGGAACTATATGAGAGGAATTGCTAAGTTCACAAATCTTCTTAATTTTGTATTTTTGATAGGATAAAAAATAGTTATCTTTGAAGGTTGGATTGGTTGAGGCATGGAAGGCCAAAAGAAGTCAAGGTCAAAGTTCCCTTGAGTAGCTAAAGGTTGATAGAGATTATAGTTAATCATGATGATTTCTTCAGCATGGAGAAATTTAAAAAACTTATGAATAGGAGAGGCTATTTCTTTCATGGAAGTGAGCCAAGGAAGACCAAGCCTAACATGAGACTAATCAGAAATTGGGATGGCATCAAAGGTGACATCTAAGGTTTCTTACCAATTTCTATGGGAAGAGTAATAGAACTATCAGTAGGAGAGTTCCCTTGAGTAGCTAAACGTTGATAGAGACTATAGTTAATCATGATGATTTCTTCATCATGGAGAAATTTAAAACACTTATGAATAGGAGAGACTATAGCTTTCATGGAAGTGAGCCAAGGAAGACCAAGCCTAACTTTAGGTTGGTCAGAAGTAAAGATGACAACAAAGGTGACATCTAAGGTTTTCTTATCAATTTCTAAGGGAAAAGTAATGGAACTATGGGTAAGATAAGTGAAATCATTGAATAGTTTGATCATCACATAAAAAATTTCATAGAAATCACATTGGACTTATCTAGAGTAAAGATGTTCTTTATTTATAACATTCACTATGCAAGTAGGATCTGTAAGGACTCCGTGAGAGGGAAGATTCTTAATCTTCGCAACTATGTAAAGAGGACCATTAGGCACCCTAATAGTCTCACTAGGATCAAATGTAATGAAAATATCAGGTTTGGGTTTAAGTTCAAATCGATCAATAAGGTTGACAACATTGTTGGCTTAGGTACTCAGAGTGTCATAAGTCACAATGGTAGGAGACTCAACAACATGGGTAGATGAAGAAGGAATAGACTCAATGGTATTGGTTGAATGGCAAGGTAAAGGATTGGTATTGATTTGCAAGTTTAGGTTGGGAAGGGCAACGCATTTTTTTTCTTGAAAGTTAACACTCTCAATAGATATAGCATTAAAATCAATGAGGTCTTCAATAATAGTTTTCAAATGAAAACGCTTTTCAGTATCATGACTAGGTTGACGATGATATTGGCAAAAGGCTTTGGGATCAAAGTTCTTGTTGGATTGTTTGGAAGCATAAATTGGATTAATGGGAGTAAGTGTTAAGACATTAGCATTAATCAACTTCAATATCATATTATGCAAAGATTTGGAAAGATGTGTCAATTGCAAGAAGGTTTAAAATAAGATGACAAAATATCCAAAACTTTGGATGTTGTTGCCACTTGTGCATCAATTTTGTTTGATGAATTATTGATCTTGATGAAGGATAATTTTGGTTTTTGAAACTTCTCAAAAGGTTGTTATGTGGCATCACTCTTATCAACCATAGTCATTGGAGTAGTGCTCTCAAATTGACTCACTTGAAGCTGATCATTATGAAGCATTGAACATAATTGAGTAAAAATGAGAATTCAGAAAGAAATATCATATCTCTAATGTCTTTTTGTAAATTAGCAATGAAAGTGCATTGAATATCAATATTAGGCACTGGATAAGAAATCTAAGCATGCAAATGCTAAAAATCTGTTGTTTAGTGTGGAGCCTGATCAATCACCAAGTGGAAGATTGTTGGTCTTTAGTGACTGATCAAGGAAGTACTGTACACTTTTCATGTATCCTCGTCGGGGTTTGGGGTCGGGCCAAGCCCTAAGTGAGGATTTGGGGGTGGCAGCCCCTAATGGCGGGGGTTCAAGGTGGCAACCCCCAAGGAAAAAAAAATTGGGGATAGTTTTCGGCTATTTTGGGGCCGACATGTTGTAACTAACTCTAACCCTAAAGTGGCAAAAAAGCTTGTATTAAAATGGCTTAGGGTTAGGGATTTCAAGATGTATTTTTTTAGTATATTCTTGCGGCAATATTGAGTTGTAAGGGATTGTGGATTGTAATCAGGTTGTAATCATTGGATAATAAGAATATTGGACTCGTTGTTGGTGGACGCAACCCAGGGATTGGGTGAACCATGTTAAATCCTCGTGCCTTGTGTTCTCTTTTGTGTGGTTTATTATTTTCTGATATTGGTTATATTTGCATGTAATTGTTATTTCTATCTTGTTAATCCTAACAAAATCTACCAATTAAATTAGACACTTTCTTTAACACCTTGTTTGCAATGCATTAAATCAGCCAAAGAAATCTTAGGAACAATATTGTTTTGAAACTATTGAATGAAAGTATCAACAAGTTTCTAGAAGGAATCAATGGAATAAAGAGCTAAAGAACAATACCATTTCAAGGTCTTATATCAAAAGGTTCTAGTAAATAGCTTCGCCATGAACCTATGATCATGAGAAATATCACTACACAATGTTTAAAAGGTTTTAACATGGATTAAGGGATCACATTTACCATTATAAGTTTCTAAGTGATGTATTTCCATATATTGAGGGATAACGACACAAATAATATCCAAGGACAAAGGGCTAGAAATGTCACATGTAGGGATGTTCAATTTGGAGTGATCCTTAGAGGCAATTAGTGTTTGTACAGATGAAATAGTTTGAGAAAGAATATTGATAGTGGACTCGGTAGAGAGGTTTGTATGAGACACATGTGAAGTGTGTGGACCATTATGAAAAAAGGAAGGAACATTAGAATATGAAAATGGGGCATTGTTGTAGGTAGGCATGGATGAAGGTTGTGAAACACATGGATCGCTTGAAGGAGGACGAACAATAGGTTTAGGGATGCTTCCAAGACTAACATAGATAGGATTGGTGTTTGAAATGGATGTAGTCATGAGAGGTGGAGGATAGGTAGAAACACTAGGTAAAGAGTTAGGAATGGGGAGGGAAGTCTCAACACCAACAGGAGGTTGAGTTAAACCTAGATCTTGAGCACACTCCTTAAGAGGTTTAACATTACTATTAACAAGATGGAAAATTGTTCTTAAGAAATTAATCCATGCTCATCATTATGAATCAACTTCCTTAAACCTTCTACTAAGGAAATAGCTTCTGAATTAGAATTCTCTTGGCTTAACCATTGCTCAAATTTTTCAAAGTCATGGGAAATATTTTGCACTTGGGTAGGAGGAACTCTATTTGTCTTCATTATGAGAAAAGTGGGAATAAGGATTCTCAACCATAGTAGGAATGTCATTAGTAGGCATATGAGTTTCATCAAGATTCCTAGGAAACAAAGAGGACTTGAGATAAAAAGAACCCATAAGTACATGGCTTCTCCTAATGGGAATGCTATAGGTAGGGCTTAATGTTATAATACTCATGCACAAGAAAACAAAGCTAAGATAGATCTAACAAATGCAAGTATGAAATTTGGAGGAGATATGCAAAAATTCATTAAGTTTATGCAACATTAATTAAATTACACACAAAATATAATGAATAACACATCTAACTATGAAATGAAAAGCGAGGATCCAATGGTCATAAAGGGGATCTAACACCAAAATCAAAATAGAAATTTCATGCATCGAACTCACCAAAATGTACAATAAAAAAAGGAGGGACAAGAATGCACAAGAGATTTGTCCACCTTTTCCTAATGCATAATCAGAAGGAAGATGGACCCAATAGGCTCAAGTAGGACTTAAGCGCTAAGTGAGTGCAATAATCTTTAGTTGTAATGATTAGGAATGAAATGGATTTAGGGAAATGATCTAGTGATGCAGGATAGATGACTAAATAAAAAGACAGACTAGCCAAAAATAGACAACAATCTAAAATGACCTGAAACAGAAACCCAAAAGCAAAATTGACATTTAAACAGAATTTAAAGGTGTTCTAACAAGAGAAAAATATATTTGGCATTTTGTTCCAGGGAACAAGAAGCCTAGGGCATTTTGTTCCTTACAGTTCTGCCCAAAACTTTGACAATCAATCTCATAGATCCTAATCTTCCCAGAATAATTTTGACAGTTGCGCCACCTGTACCTGCACACAGAAAAATAGGAAAAAGGTTGTGGAAAGGGGTTTGCCTTGGTCAAACCCATGTATAGTAATCAGCCTTGAAAATGAAATAAGATTACAAAAAAGGAATAAAATATAAAAGTAAAAATAAATATTAGATCTACCTTGTAAATACCTTCATGAATGGGTATTGAAATCACACATATTCATGAAGATGCTTGAATGTCGCTTTGTTGACCTTAGAATGGAATCAAAGATGTCCTCACAAATGTATGGTTCTATGAATGCCACTCCTAGATCTTCAATGTTGTTATGCTTGCTTGAACACTTGCTATGAAAGAATGCATAAGGATGGACAAAGGATCTTCTTGCTTGCTTGAGAACTCTACTTGGCCATCATGGGAGAGAAGCTTGCTACAATGGAGAAGATTTTCCTTCAAAATGTCTTGGATTCTTGGAGAAATGCTAGATGTTGGATGCTTGCCTTCAAATCTTGAATTCACTTGATTAACAAATGTTTGAGTCATGTAGACATCTTATCATGGATCGTAGATGCCAAAATGAGGAGAGATAAGGTATTTATATATATTTCACACATTTCGAGATTCAAAATTAAGTTGGGTCGACCACATGATCTAATTTTCCATCAAAACACCACAATAGGGCTCTAGGTCAAATTTGGGCCCAATCCTTGAGGAACAAAATGCGGCATTTTGTTCCTAAAAAAAAGCACCATAATTTAAATGGGAAGTTGGGAAGATGGGGAGATGGCAGATCAAGGTGAGATAGGTAGTCGGATCAAGCATAACGAACATGAAATCTCGGATTCACCAAAATGGAGCCTAATTGAGCATCCAATTATAGGTGCTAACTTTTTAGAATGGTACAATATTGGAGAATTTGAAAATTTTAAATTTTGTAGAAGTTAAATAATCTTAGTATGGTGAAATATTTTGTTTATTATCTATGTAGTTATTTATTTGTGTGAAGAAGTTAATTGTTATTGAGTTATTATAATTTGTTACTTTAAATTTTGTAGAGCTCTAAATATACATAGAGAACCTTGGAATGGCATATTTTTTGAGATAAAGCAACTTATATTTTTAAGATGCATAAACTTATATTGAATGTATAGATGAATCATTTTGAAATGTATATGTACATAGACAACCTTGGAATAGCATACATTTTTAAAATACAATTTATATTTTAAATATGCATAAAGATACAAATTATATTTTAAATATGCATAAACCTATATTGAAGGTATAGATGAATCATTTAGAAATGCATATGTAAATCCCTTTATAGTTCTTGTGAAGAGAAATAAAAGCATAATAATCCTATGAGGAATTTAAAGAATGAATACAAAGTAGGAGATAATAATACTATTCTTTATCATAGATCTCTTTTTAGCTTTCGATAACAGAATTGAAAATCATTGCTTTGAAATAATATGATTTAAATTCTGTCAAAGTGAAAAAATCTAAGTACAGTGTAATGTTTTGTTTTATTATCTATGTACTTATTTATGTGCGGGAATAAGTTATAGTTAATGAGTTATTAATATTTATTACTTTGAATTTGGTAAAGCTCTAAATGTATGTAGACAACATTGGAACAGCATACACTTTTGATATACAGCAAATTATATTGTAAAGATGCATAAACCTATATTGAAGGTATAGATGAATCATTTTAAAATGTATATGACAATATACAACCTTGAAATAGCATACATTTTTAATATACTGCAACTTATATTTAGAAGATGCGTAAACTTATATTGAAGGTGTAGATTAATCATTTTGAAATGTATGTGTGCAGATGTAAAGCCCTTTTATAGTTCTAGTTAAGAGAAATAAGAGCATAAAAATCATATGAATAGTTTAAAGAACGAATACAACGTACTTTTAGGTGAATTCGCTCAATACTGCAACAAACCAAAGATCACCCCATCAGAAACACAATCATCAATCTAACAAAGGCAACAAAAACATCATCGTACAAACACAGCATTGAATTTGATATATTTTGGCATTTCTAATGCTCTTTTTAGCATTTTATCTCTCATTCTTGATGTGTGGGATGGTACTGATGAGCTATGAGCCTACTGATAAGAGAAAGGAATGCATGTAGAGCATTGGAACGTTTGGAATCCTTATAGCAAGCCCTTCTTGGTTTCATTCTTGCATGAGCATGCGAAGAAGCACAGTTTTGGAGTTTCTGAGATTAAATGTACTTTTTGGTAGTTGTTACAGCTCATAAATTGGCATGGTATCACTTGACAAAGACCAATAATAGTGGGATGAGAAGCTTCTCCAACAATAGTTCATGTGTTCCAATTATGTCTATTTTTCTTTTGCTTTATTATGCTCTTTCATGAATGTTGCAAGTTTGATTGAACTACAAGCATTTGTTGCTTTAAGAATTGCTAATGGTAAAAACAATGGTGGACATGTGAACAATAATATCCCTATTTATAGATCAATTCAAACTGACTTCTAAAAAATGAAGATGGGAAATGATGGAATGTTCTTTTAAATAATAATTTTCCTTCTAATAAAGGAAGATATTACAATAGTTTAGAATGCAACAGTTTGGCCATTCTAAGGACATCATACATAACAATTGGGCAGCAAGCATCACAGAGAAGTTGATGGGTTTTATAGAAGTCCAATTGAGGCATTATTAGATAATTGCAATGGGATGAATTTCAAACATACACATCAATTATTTGCTAATAAAACTAGAACGCCAAACATGCACACTCATACTGATATTAATACACATGAATGCTGGAAACTAATTGCCATTGGACATGCTAAGTGGTATGGTACTCATTTTCTTCAGTAACTTGGTTTCAAGGGCCCACAAGAATTAAAGAAACCAAAAATTGATGTCACTTCAACTGTTTTGGTTCCAAATAATCCAAAATTTTAACACATTCCTAAATGCCATTCATTTTTTATACGTTTATTTCAAGCTATTGATACGCAATTCCTAAATATAGTTAAGTTTTTATTAATTTGAATGTGTCCATAAAATTAGAGAAAATAATCTGCAAACCATGCATGAAGATGCTAGGTGTAATAAGACATCTATAGCAGATATATATAAAACTGTTTCTCCCATTTGAGGGTATCCATGTTATGAAAAAGGAATAAATGCATGCATAGAAGGGAACCATTAACTTTTATTCATAAAATAAGGTATATATAAAAAGATAATATTGACAATTTTCCTGAATTGTCAAAGTTTTTCATTATGACTTAGCTGAGAAATATGCAGTAAAGGGGTTATATGAACAGTGATAACAGCTAATATTAGATTTTGATATAGTCTTCTTTTGATCCCACCATATATCTCCATTAGGTGTGCTTACAGTTGCACAACTTACAAAACATTTACTTCTGTACATTGTTTTTATGATTTGATGGTATGACTACCACAAACCTTCATTGGATGCTTTCAGTTTACATGTTCTATGTAATAATACTAATCAGTTTCTGGATTCGATGGTAAAAAAACTCTACACAATCGAATCCAGAAACTGATTAGTATTATTCATGGATTGTGGAAATCTAATAGATTTGATGTTCTATGTATGCAATAACTTCAAAGCTTCCATAGAGCTACAATGCAAATCACACATAACAACCTAAGGCCTTGAGCAAAACATATACAACAGTAAATAAAGAAACGATACAACATACTCCCAAGAACCAACCGACAAAATACTCATCACCAAAGTGTGGAATTGCTGAGTGTATGCATCTGCATGAACTAGTTTTGCATGGATTGTGTTTGTACTGTCAGAGTGATCAAACTTACACACATCCATCCGGTGACAGAAGATCCAAACTTCATGCCTGGATGCTCACAGAAATTAAATATATCATTACTGAACATTCTACAAGTTAATTGACAATGTACATTTTCTTTGCTGACTCTGACAATATCATTAATGGAAATATTGAAAGTTGACAATCAACCTACATTTCATCCCATTTTGAGGCAAACAAATAGTGAAAATTTGTAGGCTATTGTTTGACTTTCAATTACACATGAATTGCTAAGAATTGAACTTCATCAAGCCTACTGTGGAAAAGAGAGTGCATTGATAATCTCCTAAATCATTATCATTACAGTGTCATATTTGCAGGAGGAAAGGATGTTCTCATCACTCTATGAGTCCATTTTGACCCTCTGATTGGAACCAGCGACTGAAACATGAAAGGCATCCTCGGGATTTGTTTACTGATTTTCCGTTGCCATCTTCACTTTGGTCCCCCTGCTTCGCCATTAGGGAACTTGTCCCTGGAGATTCTGGTGGCAGAATGCTGTTCTTTGAAGCAATAACTAGAGGTGGAGGCATGTTTTCAGGACCTGAAAGGGATGAAAGATACAAACTAAGCCTACGCACTATTTGGGTGAAGTTGGGACGGATATTTGGATCTTCTGCCCAACAGGCTTCCAAGATTGAAGCCAACTCTTCGGGAAGATCATCTGAACTCGGTCTCACGTTCTGAAAAAAAATTATATTTTCTCAGCTTTCTTATATCTCATATCATCTAAGCAACATCAGCCCACATTAGAGACAAAAGAAGGCAATAAATAAAAAGTAAAACCCAAATCAAATACCTTAAAAGCAGCAGCATATGCTGCTTGGAGATTTGACATCCCTTCAAATGGCATGCGATTTCTCAAAAGCTCCCACAAAACTATTGCAAAACTATATGCATCTACCTTGTGGTTGTAATGTTTTTTTTCTCCATGTCTTAATGTTACAGTGCTGTACAACTGCACATTTTAAATAAACTAAATAATTCCATCTTTCAGATTATTAAATCAACCAGTTAAATGTCCAGAAACAAATAAGAGAAAACAATTAAGGACCTCAGGAGCCATCCACCGGTAAGTGCCAGTTTCTGCAGTCATCATTTCTGTTAGTGTCTCTTCTCTTGCCAGCCCGAAATCGACAAGCTTTACTCTTTTATGGTCGGCTGTCAACAGCAAATTATCTGTAAAGAATAGGCAATTTCAGTCAGCATACTTAGCATGAACTCTTTATAAGTCCGTCTCAAATATGTCTACGGCACAGCATAAGCCACTGGAAGCTGAGAAGATCGTTAAATATATCCAAGACATTATAATTGAATCAGATATTCACAGATAGATAGCGATCATCACAAAAGACAAATGGTATACAATAAAGCAAACATCTTTTGAAACCTTCAAAAAATCACTCCAACAGACTTGAACTGATATAGATGCACAGAATACTCTACACGCAATTATGAAGTTTGTTTGATAAGCAATTTGCTATAGTGAATGTCAAATTTAAGTTTTTGTTTAGCTGGGATTTCCAATATGTGAATATTTCTAATACTCAGAACAATCACCACAATGCTTATAGTTATTTTCCATGAGTAGCCATTTCTCTAAGACACTTGACTCAGGTACATCAGTAATTTAATCAAAAGCCAGGGGACCCATAAAGCACACAAGCAACTCCAAGAGTTAGTGGGGAAAAGGAAAAATGCTTTTTAGAAAATCCACAAATTTGGGATTTTCACCCATTAGCCTCTTTCCCAATTGGCAAGGCTTTTGGAGAATGTATGCACTTCAAGCCTTCCTCATCTTGCAGTTGACATCGATGTGGGATTTTACCAAAACCCAAGATCATTAGACATTTGTTAATTGTAAGTATTGGAGACTTCCATAGGGTGGTGTTGTTTTAGTATTTTGTTTTTTAATGAGATCTAGCACTATGTGGGAGCACTTCTATTACCAAGTCATCACCATAGCAACTATTTTCCACAGTTAACCATTTCTCTATTACCCTTAATTCATATGCATTGGTGAATAATTACGTTTTACTATTTTGTTTTTAAATGGGATCTTGCACGACGTGGGACCACTTTATTACCAAGTCATCTCCATAGCATTTATTTTCCACTAGTAAAAATTTATTTATTTATCCTTAATTCACCCTGCCCAGAGGCCTACAAAGTGGGTAGGTGCCTCAAATCAGTATAGGGGAGGAATGATTTTTTTCAGTAAATCCACTGCTTTGGGCATTTCACCCACCAGCATTTTTCCCATTTATCAAAGCTTTTCCTGAGCTTATGCCTTAAGATTTCCTTGTCTCACAATTATTAAGAATATGGATAACCAAGAACAAATTGATGGAGAACATAAGGGCTTCCATACAACAGTTTTGTTTAGATATATTGTTTTTCAATGCGATTTTTCACTAAATGAAAGTATTTTAAATGCTCAAGTGATCACCACGATAGCTATTTTCCATGAGTAACCATTTCTCTATCATCTTAAATAACATGTACATTGGTGAATAATCACAAAGGCAGGTAAAGCGCACAAGCACCTCTTCACTAATTGTTAGCATAATAGTGTAAATTTTAGAATATAGATGCCACAAAATCTAGATGTAGAAGGTTCAGAAGTGATCCAATCACAAAGGAGCAAGAAGCGGCCTTTGAACAGTATGTATGTGACAAGTTCAGCGCCAATTAAAGCAGAGATGTTCAACCAGGGTCAAACCCATCTTTTAGAAGACCCCAGGATAATTCAAGAAGCTGAAAAATTATTCGCCGGGGTCCTATCCTCACAGATTCTAATGAAATATGGACTTTTCCATTTGATGCCTTGCTAAATTCTTGCATAAACAATACCCACTTGGGGTTTTGTAATAAAAATCTTTACCTCCTATGTTCCTTAGTTGAGTGCTTAATGGAGTTGAGTGCAAATAGAGCTATGAATAAGTAAGATGTGGAGCTATTTGCAGGCATCAAAAACACTCTTGTAGTTGATGAGTGTCCTCGTTACCTTTGAGAAGGCAATGAGCTTGTAAACTGTGAAGGAGCTAGTGGTTAGAGAAGGCAAGGCTTTGATTCTTTTGGAGTTTTTCGCATATTATCTACAGCACAATCTCTTGTATACATGCTTTGTTTTCTGATGTTCTATCAGTTCTTGTCCTTTAATTCATGTGTTCAAAAACTACAATTTATTTCAGGCTTTCAGCACTCAAACAACTCTTGTATTTGTATGTTGACCATATTCTTGAGCAATTTTCATAGAGGCAACAAACTGAAGGTGACTGAATGAGTAAGATTCGTGACAGTGAGTTTGTTATAGAATATATGCACTAATCACATATAATTGCAATAGCACCCACATGTTTGGACTACCCTAGTCATTCAAAATAGATCATTGGTTTCTATAAACCCAAAACAACTTAGAAGAGAACATAACCCTAAAGCTGGTTTGTTAGTGATATGGCCGTAACCTTTTCCTGGCACACAATAGACCCTATAATGGCCAATAAATGGACTCAATTTTGGTCCCCCAGAGAATTTGTTTTGGTTACTATTTTTAGAAGTTACTTTATGTCAGACTGTAACCGTAGCATGGATCATTTGCTTAGTGTATTATTGAGCTTATAAATTATTAGGGTTTCAACAATTAACCACATATTTTGTGTACCTCTTTTCCTTGCTATTGTAAATTCTAAAATGATGTGTTAACACATTGAATCAAAGCTAAGGAGCTGGGAGCTCCCCATTATTGTCTCATTCCAGTGCAAAAAGCTCATTTGAGGACTGTGTTGCTCCACCCATCCAAAGTGGATCATCTGTAAGGAAATGGCATTTTGTTGAACTAGCATTATGACACTTCCCCAGAGCTTGACTGTGCATGCTCTTCAGGCCAGATTATCTTTTCTTTTTCCTTTTTTATATTTTAATTTCACATGGAGATTCGTCATCATTTTTCATTCATTCACAAGCAGATTACTCTGTTTTGTGTAGTTGAATAAATGAATATGAACGTGTTTGTGTCATCTTTTGAAGCAAGTTTCTATTTCATCTTTATGGCAGTGCCGACGTTTACCCTACCCATGCTGAAAGTATTTAGGTTTATACTCACCATAATTTGATGTCCCTATTCGATGAATTAGCTTATGTTGGCCCTATCCTTATTTTCCTAATAAGGATATAAAAGTATTTTAATAAAGGAGCCATAGTTTGGTGAAATAAAAGCAACAAATAAAATAATAGCTTGTGGGGGCACAGATTTCTGAAAAGACATGTTATAACACCCAAGATATGTAATGTCCCCGACATTATTAAATAATTTAATTAAATTAATTGGTTGTGGTCTCAAATTTAAATAATATCATACGGACTACTTTAATTAATTAATTTAATTATAAAATAAAATATAATAAAATAATAAATAATAAGTCATGTCGGCCTATGGTAACCTTCTGGAATCTTCTTGGAGGCCTTTATAAGGAGGTGGTTGGCATTGTAGGAATCCATCGTGGAGTTCATGTTTCTTGTGTATTTGCAATTCTGGTTGGATTTGAGTCTACTGGTGTTTCAAAGGTGCAAAATCCTCCCTAGTCTAGTGATCACAGTTTCGGTGGGGGTCACTCCTCACCCTATTCTGCTTGTTGGTCCAAATTTGTTAAGTCTTCAGTTGAAGACAAATTTGATGCAACTTAAGATATATCTTTATAATCAAAAATACCAACTCTTTGCTCTTGGCGATTCATTCTAGTTGAGGTTGTGTGCTTGTGTTGATGATTTATTAATTTATTAGTGATAATATATTTTGCGAAGGAATGGATTATATACTTGGGCAATCATTGACTATACCAGACAAACAAGTGAATCATTCAGTTTCATTGTCATACAACTAATTATTATCCGTCTCCTTGTGTTGTTGTGGGGATCATGATACTTGTCGTACGGGTGTAAGTATTGTACGAGTGAGCGACGTACGGAACACCTTGTCGTACGAGTATGAAGGAAAGAGGAGCATTGCCATCGAGAGTCGGTTGTCAACACTCGAGTTCCATATGGGATAGATCAAGAATGTCTTGTGGATCCAAGCATCGTACAGTTGATGTGAGACCAAGTGTTGTGCGGTTGGATGTGAGACTAATAGTCGTACGAGTATGGTGAAGTGGGAGCCATACAAGTTGTGGTGAGTTGTCATACGGTGGAAGGTTGGTGTACAGTCTGAGGGACATTGTGTACAAAGAGAAGACTTCATACTACCATACAAGGGTGAATTTTTGTGACTAATTTGCATTGGTACATTACAAGACACTTGACACTATTGACAGTTTCTTAATGGAAAATTCCATAGATGTACTATTGGCAGAGTACTCTCTGAGTTGCAAAAACTGGCCGGGTTTTCTGGCCTGGCGAGTTTTTACAATTTTTAGTGGCACCAAAAAATCGCCTAATTGTTTCACAAAAACTCTGCTGTTTTTTGTTAAAAACTTGGTTGTAGTTTTATAACAGCACTTAAAGGCAAAAAACGGCCCAAATTAATTTCATTTCTCATTTCTTCACTTGTATTTTGCTGAGGGGGAAAATAGTCTTCGAAACACTTGTATTCCAAACACTTGCAAACTGATTTCTATCGATTTGAAGCGGATTTGAGGTGGTTTTTAAAGAGGATGACATAATTGATTTGGAGAGGCAGGCGATGGAGGAGGGGAGTGGATTTGGTTTCACACTGGATGACATTGAGTTGACTGAGTAGTCATTGCTAGTGTCAGGAGAAGCTAGAGGCAGAGCTACATCCAGGATGGAGGACGGGCCACAGACTGAGTTAGACATACCGAGCGAGGAGGCACAATCATGCCCAGTGCAAACTTCTAGGACTAGACCCTCTAGTTCTACATCTCCCTTAGTTTTTACTAGAGCTGGGTAGAGGAAGATGTAATTGTAACGATGTATTTACTTTTAGTTTTACATAAATTATTTACTATTTTGCTTCCAACCATCAGCATTCCTCACGAGAATGCGATTTTGTACCCACTTTGTGTTTAAATATATCTAGACTAAGCTTGTTTCTTTTGTGTTATCATTTATTGACTCATTGGATGCATCTTCTCATTGAATTTTGCAAAAAAATGTATTTCTAATTAAATTTAAGCAATTTTTTAAGTTCTTGAGTTTTTGCCGAAAACTGGCCAAGTTTTTCCCAAATTTTTTTAGGCCTTGGCGAGTTTTTGGCTTTGGTGTGTTTTCCAACTATGGAAAATTCTATTACAACTCATTAATGAGGAGTTACAAGTTGGTATTCATGGCAAAGTGGAGGTTATTTTAAGGAAAAATCTCATTAATGTTTTAATGTTATCTTTGAGAGGCGAAATTGGGCATTGGAATTTGTGACCTAATAGTGCTATATATTGAGGTGTTTGGTTGCCTTTGAAATAACTATCATTCATAGCTTCAGCCTTGAGTTCAAAGAAGCAAAAAAATGAAAATAAAAAAGAACTGAAGCAAAGGATGAAGTTTGAACAAACTAAATGCATTACCTTTGATGGCAATAGTAACATATATCTACTCAAGCTTGGTTGAAAAAGTTGCAAACCTACTTCCCACTCAACCCTATGGTGGAAGAGATGCCATCCAATTTGCCACATTACATTTGAGGGTGGTGCACATGATTGATGGCACCATGATCTAATCGCATAAGGGCATAAACTTGTGTAGACTTATGATGATTTTAGCCAAAGGTGGTTGGACAAATATTGAGCAGCAGGATGAAAAAAGTTATTTCAAATAGCTTGCCAAAATCAAATGACAAACCTTAGTAGATGCATCACCATGGTCTAATCACGTAAGGGCATAAACTTGTGTAGACTTTTGATGATTTTAGCCAAAGGTGGTTGGACAAATATTGAGCAGCAGGATGAAAAACGTTATTTCAAATAGCTTGCCAAAATCAAATGACAAACCTTAGTAGATGCATATGTAGTAGAATTCCAACAAATTGCATTTATAGTACCCTACATTTTAGAAAAGAGGAACATTTTTCTCTTTGTTGAAGGTCCATATGAACCACTCAAGGGTCTAGTTAAAGACTTTGCACAATCATCACTTTAGAAAGCTATTAAGAGGGCTTTAACACTTGAATTGTATATTCAAAGGAACAAAATTTATTAAACAAGACCACCCATTATTTTACCATAGAAGGGAAAATTTCATAAAGGAAGATTCAACTCACACACTTAGAAAGCTACACCACAGCACTTTGCCATGAAAAAGTTGCAGGGGACAATGGAAATCTTGTTAGAAATGCCCTGGCAACAGCCCAATCCATTACTTTGAGGTGGAATCCACTAAGGAGACTAATCCTGGAGAACCAAAGTTACAATAAGTACAAAGGAGTAGATTGTCGAGCATGAGCCTAAGAAATTGGCATATGAAGATGTAGACACCATTAACAAAACACGTGTGGCTCATTTGAGGGCACCTCAATATCACCCATTCAAGGTATATGGGGAATCATCTAGCCAAGAAAACACAATGCCAATTGATAGTGGAGCTACCCACAACTTCATTAATGAAGGCCTAGTGGTTAAGAAAGGATTGCAAGCTAAGACTTTGTAGTATTCACTATCACAGTCACTAATGGATTCAGTATTCCATGCACCATGGTAATTCTACGATTCAAGTTATCATTTGGCTTATAAGATGTTAATGATTTATGTATTGTGGGACTGAGAGAAGCACATTTGATCCTAGGAATACAATAGTTACATTCGTTTGGAGAATTTCACAAAATTATGAGTCCATGGAGCTATAATTCAAATCTCAAGGTAATGATATGATACTTAAAAGTATTCCAAATAGGTCACCTTAAACAATCATGAGCATGAAGAGGACCTCTAAAAGACAAGTTGCAGGGGCAACCAATTGTTTTGAGATTAAGAGCATGTATACTAGTTAATCTTGTGTAAGCACCACACTCATCATGTTGGGATTCAAACCATTTTCGATAACCATAGTATTGCATTCAATGCTATCCCTCCAAATTTTCCACCAAATGGGAGGTTCCAAATATCATAGAGTTGAAGCTTGACTCCAAGCCAATCATGATCACCTTGTACCACCATCCATGTACAGAAAGGACTACTAAAAAATATAGAAGATAGACCCCATCAAACCTAGTTCAATCCCTTTTGGATCATGTGGTACTTGTGAAGAAACAAGATGGTACAACTAGGATGTGCATTGACTACAAAGCATTGAACAAAAAGATTATCAAAAAAAGCTATCATGTTACCAAGATTAATGAGCCTATTGATGAGTTTCTCAAAGCAATCTACTTCCCAAAGATTCGTCTAACATCAAGTTACCTTCAAATATGTTTTGGGGATGAGGACATGCACTAGACAACTTTCAAATGGCACTTTGAACATTTTGAGTAGGGTAACACTTTGAGTAGGGTAGCAATCAAAACTAAATTAATCACGGTAGCAATACTTCATAAACTTAATCAGCCATAAAAGGAAGATCAAGCAAGTAGATGCACAAGAACAAACAAGGAAACCCTTGCGGTAGAAAACCACGAAAAATTTTGCTTTCATATTAGAAACTGTTACTAGTAGTTGCCGTTGCACCAAAAGATCGACCTGTTAATGCCCGATACAACCACTAGACTTATAGAAGACACAAGAGGCGGTTAAGCCATGTCACGAATCCCAAGGGGAGCGTTGACCATGTTTTCAACAATCTCCCCCTCAGCGTTATCCGAGCGGATTCGAACCTGTGACCAAGCTCTAATACCACTTGTTACAAGTAGTAGTTGTCGTTGCACCAAAAGATCGACCTGTTAATGCCCGATACAACCACTAGACTTATGAAGACACAGGAGGCGGTTAAGCCATGTCACGAATCCCGAGGGGAGTGCTGACCATTTTTTCAACAGAAACTTCTTACAATCTTTGTAGGCAACAACCCATAGGAGACACCAATCTCCTTTTGATGATCCATAGGCACCAACCCACTGGAGACACCAATCCCCACAACTAAGCACCAACTCTAAAAGTGACACCAATCTCTTTGAAGATGAGGCACCAACCTCCAAAAGGCTAAATTAATAAGTTTTTTATCTTCTTCTTGAATCAGATCTGATCCACTTCCACATTTCTGCTCAAAAGGCTTCTCGAAATCTGCTCATAAACTTCAATATTTTCTGCTCATTGGTCTGCAATAATTTACTTCAGAATCTGCTCATTTTCTTTGATAATTTTTACTCATAAGGTCTACAATAATTCACCAATAATATCTACTCATAGGTCTCCAATAATTCACAAATAATATCTGCTCCTAAGGTCTGAAAAAAAATCTTCCCATAGATCTGCAAGTCTTCAAAAACATCTACTCACATATGCTCCTTAGATCTGCTCTAAGCTCTGCTTAACTCTGCCTTCAATAGGAATGATATTCAACAAATTGTTTGGTTAGGATAACCCTCAAGGGTCTTGGTGGTACCATAAATTCTAAGATTCCAAATCCATTATCAATAAGCAAGTTTCTCCATACTAAAAAAATCAAAGGAAGGAAGCTTTATGACAAATAAATAGAATTAACTAATCGAAGCCTTCAGAAAATGCTGGAATTTCGACCTGCTGCAAAGATGATGCCGACAGAGCCTAAAGATGGTCGCATTTTAAAAATCTAAAAATGACCCAATTCAGGAAATCAAATTTCCCATCTTCAATAAAAATCTTAGCTTTCCATGAGGTGTTTTGGTATTTCGACCAGACCCAAATCCGAAAGTTAGGTAGTTATTTTTTAGTTAGTTAATTGTTTTTCAAAATAATGTAATAAGGGTTGTGTTTTTTCACCCTAAAGAGGTGTGAAAGCCACTCAAACACATATATACATAATGTAAAATGTAGAGAGAGGGAGATAAAAAAAGAAGCAATTAGAAGAAGAATATTTGTAAGGGAAGATGTAAATATTAAAGCATGACTTTAATATAAATTCAAATATTATATTTCAATAATAAATAAAAATAAAATGTTCTTTTTGTTTATTTTTTGAGGCAAAGAGATTACAACTGGCATGTTGATTAGTCCTTTATGATCAATAAAGAAATAATTGAATTCTTCTGACAAGGCTTTCTTTTGCATTGGGTATCTTTCGCATTTTGTGTTCAACAAACAGGGATGATGTGAGATATACATGTGTTTCCTCCTCTCTGGCTGATCGGACTTCCCACCTAAGAAGTTAAATTCCTTTTGGCTAGCATAGAATTGCATATAAAAGGTATTTGTTGCAGAGCTCAGGAGTAATTGATGATATTTTTGATAAATATTGTCTCATAAAGTTGTATGTAATAATCCTTGTTATAGTTGACTCTATCGCCCGGATAAACAAAGCCACTGGTCATTTAAAATCATTGGAATATAATTATTGGAGTTATTAATTGAAGTCATAAATCTATATACTTCCTTCTTGCAAGTATCTAATCAATTATTGATAAACCTTACACAAACATTCAAATCATTTCAAGTAATCACATAACTTTATATTGATCGAGTTTGAGGATTTTGCCAACCGGAGAACTCATAAGCTTAAATTCGCTATAGAAAAGCCTTGAATAAAGTGATCAGGTTCGAGGTGAAGGTTTACCCGCCTAGGTGTAGCGAAGCCTAAAGTGCAGGGGAATTTGGATTATTCCCGTTCGTTGGCCAAAACTAATTTGAAATCCTATTGGAGAATTGGAAGGCTCTTGGATTTCCAATCTGTGGTTTTGGGAACCAATAGGTCTTTTATTTATACCCTCCAATATGCACCTTACATCAACAGATACATCTCTCCACAATAGATCTACCAAGGAGCATAGTTAAACATTTTCATTTGCTCCAAAAATGGGCACTCAACTCCACAAGGTTGGCCCAAACATAACACTATTTATTTTCATTTTAACACACCAAATAAGGCGCTTAGGCATGAGGTCGGCCCTTAGCAAAGATGTATTTATTTAATTTTAATTTTTGTTTTCTATGCAAGTCAGTCAGCATAGATATAATTCCAGTGAAACATGGGGATGCATCCCCCCCTACCAGAGCCCCACGTTTCCAAGACGGGGACAGGACAAGGCATCCTCCTGCCACTGCCACCAGGATATCCGGAGATGACGGAGACAGCCAGGAGTCTCCAAGACATCTCAGGGAGTCCAGGTGTCCTTTGAGCATCTAGGGACTTCATTTTTTATATTTCCAAGCAAATCATATATATATATATATATATATATATATATATATATGGCTGATTGAAGGATATTTTCAGATCATTTGCAAACCTAATATGGGCAATTTATAAGGTTTTATAGATGCTATTGCCTACATTATTGCTGATTATGCTGGCTACCCTAAATAAAAATCAGAACTGGGGTTTCTATGTTGGTGTTTCCATGTTTATTGCTACTGTCATATTTATCCAGCCATTCATTATCCAATTCCATTTTCATATATAGTTATTTCAATGTATAATTGTTTCATATAATCAGTGGTGAATGATAGTATAACTGTCCATAAAATATCAGTCATTATAAGCAGTCATATTTGACAGATACAATTCATATCTTAGTATTTAGTATTTGCAAATTTGCTATTTTACTAATTTGCCAAAGTTTCATTTGAAATGTAATTTATTTTACATCTTTTCATAAGTAGTTTTTCAAGTACTATATGTATATCAGCACCGCTCCCCCTCCGCCATGCCCCCACTGTCCCCAAACTTATGCCCTTTGTCCCCCCATCACCCCAGTGGGGAGTGGAATTTTGTATAATTCAGTCTAGGGCACCAATATAAATGGAGGCTGGATAGCCAAAGAGGTCAACAGTTGGAACTCGTAAAAAACAATAAACAGCAACAACAACAACTATCCTTATTTCTCCTTCATTTTCCTTAGCATATTGTTTCTCCTTTGATAGCAGCAATGTGGCAATAATAATTTGACATCAATGACAACAATATTTCCAATATACTCTACATTTCATTCCCGTCATTTTCGTTGATTGGAAATTTGGAAGGTTTCCATCATGGCAATATATGTTAAGAATGCATTTGTAGAAAAAACTATGAACGATAACAAAATTATAGAGGTAGATGGCCTCATTCTATATAAGGATAGAATCCTCCTAGTACCTAAATCTAAAATGAAAGAGAAGGTTTAAAGCAAAGTTGAAAAACTTGGACTCGGCAATAACTTGGTCGGCCCAAATTTTTTGAAAAACTCAGACTCGCCAAAAACTCGGTGAAAGAATCAGCAATAAATCGTCACTTTTATCGAACATATGAAAAAATATAATTTCTTAAAATATTCTATAAAAAAACACACATATACACCAATAGAGTTCCACATTCCATTGTTTGTGAAATCTAACTCATATCAAAAAATATTTTAAAGTTTTCATCCTAAGTCACGAGGTTTGAATTCGACCTAAGATTTGCTTATATAGTTTGAATTTTTAAAATATGTAAATAATAATTTCATTAAATTACCAAAATAATTTAACATTTTAAAAATAGATTTAAAATAATAGTATAAAATAAAATAGATTTAAAATAAAATGATGAAATTTATTATTTATTAGAATAAAATAACATTATATTAAATTTAAAAAACTAATTTAAGTTTATGACATATAAATTAAAATTATTAAAAATTAAACTATATTATGACTTTTTAATTGATTATAGCATAGATCAAAATATCGCCGACTTATCGGCGATAAGTCAACTTATCGCGATAAGTTTGGCAGGGCGATAAAACTTGTATACTTATCGCCTACCAAATTTATCGCCGATAAGTTGCACTTATCGGCGATAAGTGCATTACTTATCGTGATTTATCACGGCAGCAACAAGGTTAAAACACAGACGGCAGTTTAAACGCCAGTTTGTTTTTTTTTCGACTACCAATCATTTTTTGTAGAGAGAAAACATAGCAAGAAGGGTTTTGGAGGAGAAACATCAGCATTTGACACATTTTGAATCGATTCGGAGTGGATTCGAAGCAGATTCGAAGAGATTTTTCAAGCAAATTCAAAATCACAAGTAGGTTTTCAAAAGTCTTTCCCTTTTTTTTTAAAAATCATTTTTTCTCATATTAAATGCATTCAAGTTTATACAAACTATCTAATATCATTTCCAATCTACTCTAACTTGTTTTAGAACGTAATGAATAAGATCTAACACCATTTTTTAGCAATTTTTGCAAATTTTTCATAGTTTTCTCAAAAATTTCATAACCTTTCAAATTTTTTGGTTTTTTCCTTCAAGTTTCAGCTATGTTTAAACTTATTTAAAGTTTTAAACTAACTTAGTTTGTTTCTAAATTTCTTTGTTAAATTTTTTAATTTGTGCCCTCATTTTGTATGTGACATGCAGTTTGATTCTTCATCAAAATGGCAAATAGGGATTCCTCTACAACTGGCTCAGCTGCAGGGTCTGCCAGTACCCCAGTAGACGCATGTCCATTGGGATATGTAGGAACGCGCCCTAAAGGGGCTAGAGACAAGGCATAGGCATATGCTTTTGAAGGACCCGAATATAATACCGTGATATGCATAAGATGTGAAAAACTAGTTAGTGGAGGCATATCTCGTTTGAAATACCACCTTGGAGGGATCACAAAGCATGACACAAGGATTTGTGACGCCACCACCCCTGAAATAATGAGAGAGATGAATACCTTGCTCGCTGTCCAAGAAGAGAAAAAGTTGCAAAGGGAAAGGGCAAAATTGGCCATGAGGGCAGCCATTTCTGATTCGCAAGATATCTCACACTGTCTCATTTTTAAGAATCATTTATAATTTTATTATTTTATAATCATAATGAAATAATGTGGGTTGTGATTTGTGACCAGGTATCCCATCCACCCTTGAAGAAGATGAAGTAGCACTTGAGGGCATAGTGGGCTCTCATCGTGGCCCACGGATCCGCAAATCTACCTTGTCCTCGCCTTCCACTTCCGCTGGTTCTAGTAGACCAGCACCACGCTCATCTCCTATAGACAATTTTTTTGTGCCCAGAAACACACCTGGAGCACAACCATCACTAGAGGGTACTGGGTGGAACAGCAATGTGCATCAGCAAGTTGACATTCAATGTGCTGATTTTTGGTTTTTTAACAATATCCCCTTCAATGTTGCAGCAAGTCCCTATTGGCTGAATTTTGTGACAGGAATCACTATAGCGGGAAAGGGCTACAAGGCACCTACTCCTGCAGACTTGAGTGGGAGGTTTGTTCACTTTTACAGTTTTACAATTTACTTATTTTTGTTGAATGTAATTTTTTTAAACAAAGTTCTGTACTTAAATGTTATTTTTATTTTTTTCTTGTAGATTGCTCAAAGATGCTATTACTAGGGCCAATGAAGTGGTAGAAGACCAAAAATTGCAATGGAAACAATTTGGCTGCTCTATACTTTCAGATGGATGGACGGATGGAAGAAACAGTACTATCATCAATTTTTTAGTTTCTTGCAAGGATCAAGTGGTCTTTCTGAAATCCTTGGATGCCTCAAACAAAATAAAGACAGCTGAAACTTTGGCTCTAATGTTAGAGCAAGTTGTAATGGAGGTGGGGGTTGCTAATGTGGTGCAAATAATAACCAACAATGCAGCGGCATATGTGGCAACAGGCAGGATCCTCCAAGATAAGTATAGCACACTTTTTTGGTCTCCTTGTGCAACGCACACCCTTGACCTTCTTTTGGAGGACATAGGAAAATTGGATTGGGTGAAATCGGTTGTAGAAGATGCAAGAAAGATAACAAAATATATCTACAATCACCCTTGGGTTCTCGCTTTGATGAGAAAATTCACCCATGGGAAGGAGTTGGTTAGACCTGCAGCTACAAGGTTTGCAATGATTTTCTTAACGTTGCAAAGTGTTCTTGGTTCTTTGAATGCTTTGAAGCAATTGTTTGTGAGTCCACCATGGTTAGACTCAAATTATTCAAAGAAGGCTGATGGTCAAAGTGTTGCATACATTGTCTTTGACAACCACTTTTTTGAAGATGCTACAGAAATTGTGAAGGTATCTTTGAAACTTCAAAAGTTGAATATTTAGTTTTTTTGTATTCAAGAATCAAGTCTTTCATTATTAATTTGGAACTCTAGTCTATAATTAATGATAATCTTTTTCTACTTTTCAATTGTAGATGACAAAGCCCTTGGTTAGAGTTCTCCGCTTGGTAGATGGGGATCAAACCCCAATGGGGTATCTTTATGAGGCCATGGATAGGGCCAAAGAGGCTGTAAAAAATATGTACAAGGGGAACAGCCTAAAATTTGACCCCATATGGGAAATTATTGATAGGAGGTGGAACAATCAACTCCACCAACCCATTCATGCAGTGGGGTACTTCCTCAACCCTTCTTTTCGCTTCTCTCCATCCTACGGGGATCCCAATGGAGAGGTCATGGAGGGCTTTATTGATTGCATGCAGAGGATGGTACCTGAGGTTGAGGTGAGAGACCTCATTGTGGCCGAGATGGAAGTGTATCAGAATGCAACGGGCAAGCTATTCTCCTCAAACTGTGCAAGAAGAGGAAGAAAGACTCAAACCCCAGGTACAATATTTGGATTTTTGTTGTCTTTCACATGCCTGATAAGTAGATAAAAACTAAGTTACTAAAATATGTTTTCACCTTTCTTTGTAACTCTTTAATATTTATCTTGCAGATGCTTGGTGGCGAAATTGGGGTGAGAATGTCCCAAATCTGCAAAATCTTGCCTTGCGCATCTTATGTCAGCCATGTAGCTCATCTAGTTGTGAGCGTATTTGGAGTTTATTTGAGGCCATTCACACGAAGAAGAGGAACAAGTTAGCACAGAAATGCCTCAATGACCTTGTTTACGTGCAATATAACCTTAAGTTGCGCATAAGAAAGGTAGAGTTACTAAAAGCAGGGCCACTTGATTTGGATGACATAGATCCGTACTGTGATTGGACATCACAGGAGCAGCCTCCATTATTCACAGAGGATACCATCTATGATTTGGAGAGGCAGGCTATGGAGGAGGATGGATTCGCAGCAGGATTGGATGACATTTAGGAGGATGATCATGAGAGCAATGAGAGTGAGGAGCTGGAGGATACAGATGATGAGGAGTCATTGCCAGTGTCAGCACCATCTACATCTAGGGTGGAGGTCCAGTCACAGCCAGTTGTACAGAGGGAGGTGGCACAACCATAGCAGACTACTAGGGCTAGACCCCCTCCCACTCCCGTAGTTTTTAGTAGAGGCAGAGCTACTAGGAAGGGGAAGAGGAAGATGTAGACTAGTTTACTGTTTGATATTGTACTTGCCAACTTGGCATATGTATTTGCTTATAGTTTTACAAAGACAATTTGTTGTTTTTAGTTTTCTTCAGAGTTCAGACTATCAGACTATGGCTACCAGCCATCAGCATTCCACATGAGGATGCAATTTTGATACATATTTGCATTTATATATATCTAGATCAGCTTGTTTGGTAACTTTGGTTTGTTTACTCATTTACTAACTCATCAGATGAATCTCCTTATTGAATTTTGCAAAAAAAATGCATTTCTAATTAAATTTAAGCCATTTTTTAAGTTCCCGATAAGTTCGCCGATAAGTTCCCGACTTATCTCCGATATATCCCGATATTTTTTTTTTTGCCCTCGGCGATAAGTTGTCGATAACTATATTTTGAACTATGGATTATAGTACTTTAAAAAATACTATTATTTAAATGTATTTAAAATCTTAATTTTTTAATTTATAAATGTACAAATAACTAATACGTTAAATCTTATATCTTAATATAAAATATATTTCAAACTGCCCGTGGTTTCTAACGCTGCATGAGCACAGTTTCATTCCTTTCGGCCGGAATCCGTGTGTCGCACAAACAAGCTGTGTCGTGCCCTTTCTTGATTCCACGTGTCGTGCCCTAGGTTGCACAAACAAGCTCCGTCAGCTCTGTTAGCTGTGTGCCGCGCCCTAGCTCGTAAAAAAAAAATTGTTTTTTATTGATAGCCTCTTTACGCAGTTGTTTGACCGCAATTTTGACCGGTTTTTGGCAATTTTTTGCTCAAAAAGTCGCTGCGATTTTTTTCATATATCGGCCATGATATCTTCTGCGATTAAATCATTCCAGATTCTGACTTGCGATATATCGCAGCTATTTTCAACCCTGGTTTAAAGCATAGCTCAGACTCAAACTCGAAGAGTACTCGGCAAGCCCAAAATTTTCAACATGGCAAAAACTTGGCAAATACTCAACAAAAACTTGGCAAAATCAACTTAGAAAGTACTAAAAGTTAAAGTCTCTCATAGAAACATATTTATTTTGGTAAAATTCAATTACAAAAAGTATTAAATTAAAAATTGATATCTCAAAAGAGAAAATGCAAAGTTTTATAGCCAAAACATGTAAAAACACATTTTAACCAGTGTTTTAGATGTGTTGACATTTTTACCCATGTTTTTTTGTGTCTATAAAAACACGAGTTAAACTTGTGAAAACTCACCCAACAAAAACAATAGAGTACTCACATAGTTTGCAAACTATTGTTTAAAGTATTGCATAATGCATTTATGGAAAAAACACCCAAGACTCTACAAGTCTTACAAGCAAATAAGAGAAAGGTTCTTTAAGAAGGGCCTTAAGAAGTATTCAAACACACCAAAAAAATGCACAAATTGCCAGCAAAATAAAGCAAAGCATTTTTTCCTGCAGGTTTGCCACAACTATTACCTATTCCCAACCAAAATGGGAAGGTGTATCCAGATTTCATCACATGACTCCTAAAGGTAAATGGCAAGGGTCACATTAATGTCGTAGTGGATAGATTAACTAAATTTACACACCTTTTTGTCATACCTACAAGATTCAAAGCATAGCAAGTAGCTTATTTGATTTTCAAAGAAATATTTAGGCTGCACGGTTAGCCTAAGAACATTGTCTGCAACAAAAATAACAAAAATAATAGATTCCTCAATGCCTTTTGGCAATTGTTTCATTTGACGAGTATCAAATTCACTCGTAGTTCCAATTATCACCCACAAACAAATGGACAAACAAAAATAGTGAATAAGTGGGTTGTAAAATATTTAAGAAACAAAGTCACAAACAGAAGGTAGCACGGGTCAAGTGGTTGCATTTTAGAGAATATTGCTATAATACTACCAATCAAATGTCCATGGGTATGACTCCTTTTATGGCTTTGCACTAACCTTCACATATTTGGTGTTCATTAATAGTAGGGTACCAATAACCAGTGACGTGGTAGGGCATAACCAAGATATTTTGAAGTGGATTGTAGGATATTTAAGAAACAAAGTCACAAACAGCAGGTAGCACAGGTCAAGTGGTTGCACTTTGGAGAATATTACTATAATACTACCAATCAAATGTCCATGGGTATGACTCCTTTTATGGCTTTGCACCTTCACATATTTGGTGTTCATTAATAGTAGGGTACCAATAACCAGTGACTTGGTAGGGCATAACCAGGATATTTTGAGGTCACTCAAGGATCGCCTTGTCACGCCCCACCAAACTGAGGATAAAAGGGCCTTAGTTAAAGACAAGACTGCAGCTCTTTTACTTATAATTAAATTACTCTATCAAAAGGTGGCTGACTTACTTCTCATTTACCAAGTCAAATTCGTATACATTTAAATCATTAGGATCACCCATGTTTTAGCATTCTATTGTACCACTGCCAAGGAGGAATTATATGTGTTTTGTTAACAGACTAATAAACTAATTCTTGGAGGGGAGCTCCCTGCAGCGCAGCGGTAAATTGCAAGCCTCTCATATGGGAGGTCTTGGGTTCGAGTCTACTCGAGCCCCATGTTGATCACGGCTTGGCCCATTACCCATCAAAAAAAAAACTAACTCTTGGCACACTTCCCAATAAGCACCCTAACAAAGGCATACAAATAAAAGTTTGACCACTCAAGCCATGTATAATAGTGATTCACAAGAGCAACAATTAAAGGTGATTCTAATGTAGCAGCAATTAAATATAAAATAAGATGCCATTAACTGAAGGCATGGGATGAGTAAAGGCTACAATTCTATATAAGACAAAGATGACAAATAAATGACAGTTACATGTTTAGTTAAGGCAGCGATCAGAGAGTACAAAGAAGTCATTAGTAAAGGATAGCGATTATTTACTCTCAAAGGTCAGAGATCAAGAGACAAGATCATTTAAAAGGATGCCTCTTTTCAAAGAGATGTGTATAAATTGGTGTCCAAGACATCAATGAGGAGAGAAATGGGATAAGGAATCACCAAGTCTGATTCTGAATATAATACTGAATAAATACAGCAGTCTATAATGTTTAGAAAAGTGATTGATATGCAACATGACCGCATTTGCTATCTAGTTGTTTATAAATCAGTTAGGAAATTTTAGGTTGTTTATTTACTAAAATTGCCAATAGATCAGATCACAGAATTTTAGATATAGGTTGCATTCAGAAGTAAAGCAACCATTTATATTTAGCAGAATAATTGGTATGCAATATCATTAATTCAATTATTTAATCTCTTATATGAATCATTGATTTATTTATTTGATTAACTTAAGAAGGCTGAGTGGTTAACCCTAATTGAATAGCAGATCAAGTAGGTTTGTCCAGCAGACTGACAGGATTAATACTCTGATACCAATTGTAATGTGTACCCTTTTGGGATAAACCTGATTTTGCCAAAAAAAATAACAAATCCAAAAATACAACATATTTACAAAAGTAATCTTTTACTAAATTACACAATAGCAATTGAATTCAGAAGAATAATCAAGTAATCATTAAACACAACAGAAGATTCCTCTTTGTAAACATGCACTTTATAGCTTCAACAATATTAGAAACTTGAGGGGAAAACACCATAGGATAGATAGAAAGGGGGAGAGCTAGAAGAGATGAGAAAGTGTTGGCATCAATGACAAAGGGGGAGATTGTTGGAAGTGTTGTCATTGATGTCAAAGATACAAAAGATGAAGTTCACAATCATCAATGTCAATGAAAGAATAAGGAAATTGTTGGAAAGTTTGGTGAGAATGTATGAGCAAGGTTGTTTCGTTGAATCATCATCATTATCATTAATGTCGGATGAGAGATGAAAGTTATGAAGAATCTATGAGTGGCATGGCTTGATCATATTCAAGATTACCTACAGGTAGTGATTAAGATAAGATAAACAAATACAACAATGCATTGATAAGTTAATAAAAGTCTTTATAGAGGCAATAATGGAAGACAAAGTTTTGATTTTTTTAAAGTAGACAAAAAAAACTGTCTTCCATTATTGCCTCTATAAAGACTTTTATTAACTTATCAATGCATTGTCGTATTTGTTTATCTTATCTTAATCACCAGCTGTAGGTAATCTTGACTATGATCAAGCCATGCCACTCATAGATTCTTCACAACTTTCATTTCTCATTTGACATTAATGATGACCATCTACAACTGATTGCCAAACATCAAATCCAAGGGCATTCAAGTATGCTTCCATCTTAATGCTCCAAAATGCATAATTTGTCCCATCAAAATTTGCTGTCTTGTGAGATGCATAATGAATAGACTTAATCATATTGTATACCAATTATTCTGCTAAATATAATGGCTGCTTTATTCCTTAACGCAATTTATATCTAAAACTCCCGATCCATCAATTGGCAATATTTAAAATAAACAACTTAAAACTTCCTAACTGATTTATAAACAACTAAATAGCAAATACAACCCTGTTGCATATCAATCAATTTTGTAAATATTATAGACTTCTGTATTTCCTCTGTATTATATTTGGAATCAGACATGATGATTCCTTATTCCATTTTTCTTCCTCATCGGTGTCTTGGACACCAATTTCTTATTCCATTGATATCTTCGTATATAATTTGAGGAGACATCTCTTTGAAAAGAGGTCTCCATTTAAATGATCATGTCTCTTGATCGCTGCCCTTTGAGAGTAAATTAATGACTGCTTTATACTCCCTAATCACTGCCTTAACTAAACATATAACTGCCACTTATTTGTCGTCTTTGTCTTATATAGAATTGCAGCCTTTTCTCATTCCATGCCTTCAATTAATCGCTGTCTTATTTTATATTTAGTCGCTACTGCATTAGAGTGACCTTTAATTGTTGCTTTTGTGAATCACTATTATACATAATACATATGACTTGAGCAGTCAAACTTTTTTTTGTATGCCTTTGTCTTGGGCACTTATAGGGAAGATGGCCGAAAATGAATTGATTAGTATGTTAACAAAACACAAATAAATGGAAAAAGAAGAATAGTAAAATCGTTACAGATATTATATGTAGATGGCTAGATTATTAATATAGCCAATTTATGAGAACGACTTCACAATGGAAGTCAAAAGTTGTTCAATCCCTCAAATTAAAATAGGATATAATTTGTTATGAATCCTCAATCCAAATGGCTCTAGATAGAACCCATGACAAGGTCTCAAGAAAATAACCATGTTTTTGCCCGTCTTCCCTTTGGGGGTTCACTGGTTTTTTTGTGGTCAGAATTCAAGTTACCTAGGTAGGAACTTGATTCCCTTATTGCAATCTCAACAAATACTTTTTTGTTTCACAAGGAATTGTGATGTGTGTTTATGGGATTGCATATCTATCCATCAGTTCTTATTTGTGGTGCATTATCTTGAGCAATGTTGGTAGTGGCTAAAAAAGTTTGATGAAAAATGAGTTGCATGCCTTTTTCATTGGGGATTTTCCAGAAGACATTGTTGTATTTTCCTCCAATTTCTTATGAAGGATATTCAAGCAATCAAAATGGAAGAAGCATTAAATTGTCTGGCCATATTCCAATTATATGGTTGATAATCGCCACAGAAAAACTCAATCCATGAATAGGAAGCCCTTCGCAGAACTAGGTGCAGGAAACAGTCTGATGAAGAAAAATTAGGAAAGAGCATTGCCTAGGAAGTTCCTATAGAGCTTGGGCACATCTAGGAGACAATAAGTTAACCCATACTACATCTAAATTCACCATACCTAAACGTGGGTGCCTATTGCTAGTGCCACACCAAATTGAAGACATGCATTGGATGAATAAATCAAGGTTACCCCAAGTTTCCGGGACAGGTACGGCAAGGGACAGGGGGATGAGTTTCTAGGACAACAAAAGTTTTTGCCAATTTTGGGACAGCTGGGGGACGGCTATATAACAATAGGGAAAATTAAAATATGTAGAGAAATTTAAATATCATATGAAAACACGGATAAAGCATGCACTTATACATAATAGTACCTTGAAATATAAGAATTAGCATAATTCATATGCCAAACTTGTGTTATTTTGAGAGTCAAAGTAAAATTTTCTCTAGAAGTCAAAGTTAAAGTCCCCTAAGCGTCCCTTGTCCCCAAGACGTTTCCGGGACGGGGATGGCTGAAAAAAATAACGACATGTCCCCGGGTAATACTGCATTATATGGTATCTATAATGTCCCCTTTTTGATATAGGATTTAGTAATAAACAATAATGACAAATTTAAAATATAAGAGAATAAAAGTAAATCTTATACTAAAAATATAAAAGAATAAAATTAAAATATAACATAATTAAAATTTAGTTAAGTTAATGAAGGGTCAAAACTAAAAGGCACGAAATGAGAAGTTGTGACTCCCTCAAACATGAGATAAAAAAAGGGAGGAGGGAATTTCATTTGAAAGGGAGAGAGAGGAAGGAAGAGAAAAGGGAAGGTGGAATCAAGAAAGAATTAATGGAAGAGGAAAAAGGAATGAGAAGAAAATAAGGAAATGACTCCTTCAAAAGACATAGATTATGAAGGGTTGTGACTCTTCCAAAGGGTGGTAATTATGGAAGGTTGTGACACTTTCAAAGGGCAGAAATAATGAAGGGTTGTGACTCTTCCAACGGGTGGTAACTATGAAGGGTTGTGATTCTTTCAAAGAGTGACAATTACGAAAGGGTTGTGACTCTTTCAAAGGGTGGAAACAATGAACAGTTGTGACTCTTCAAAAGGGTGGTACGGGTGAAAGGTTGTGACCATTGCAAAGAGCAGCCATGATGAAGAGGTGTGACTATCCCCCACATTGGAAGATATAAAGGGAGAAGGTTCTATTTGAGGACATCCAAGGGAGAGTAATTTGGGGACTAATATATTATTCTCAAAGGCAACGATGAAAAGTGGTGACTCCTTTCTTATGAAAGGTGGTGACCCTTTCGCCAATAAAGCATAAAGGAGATTTCATTCCAAGCATTGGAGAATTTATCAATCATCATCCTTCATCCACCTATCATTAATCCCTCAAGAAATCACATAAACAATCAAACGGCAAGATCAAGCACACAATCATTAAATCCACATCAATGATCACTCCTTGGGATCAAGAAAACAATTCAGCAATCAAGCATCATTCTATCAAATCAACCTTCATTTGATCATCATCCACCAATATATCAAACAAGATAACATTATATCCTCACTCTTTAGTCATCTAATCACCATTACTTAAGCATAGCTCACCAATACCTTGAATCATCAAATCGAAGGAATTCATTCGATCAATCAATCATTCATATCAAATAGACAATAGAAGCAATCATATAGCAAGAGACAATCATATACAGTAGAAGGATCAATTTATAATCTCTTGATGAGAGTGATTTGAAAGAATCAATATACTTAAGCATTTATGAATAAATACGTATGGATGAGAATACATAAGCATTTATACCTGATTATATGCAATTAATAAATACTTGAATATAATATCTATGTATTCATCAATATGAAATTTCGCAATAATTGTTCATGTTGAGGGAAGGAAGGGAGTGCAAGGGGGAGAATGGCAAAGAATTCACACTAGCTATGGCACTTCGTAAAGATGGTTGAGGACCATTGGTTAAGGACCACGAGGGCACCTCATGATGATGGTTAAGGACCACATGAGGCCAAGGAGGATAAGGTCCTGCCTTAAGCCTAGGGTTGAGGATCAAGGACACCCTATTGCAGCTCTCCTACTAACCCCACATCAATCAATTGTTGAAGTGAGTCAATCATAAGAAGCAAGAGGTTGACGTGAGGGAGGAGAACAGTGTAAAGCTGTCACTAGGTACGCCACCTCATGATGATGGTTAAGGTCCATGTGAGGCCACAGAGGATAAGGTCCTACTGTTGGGCCTAGGGTAGAGGACACTTGGGATACCTCATCATGTCTTCCAATACAACCCTCATTATGGTTGAGCTCCTATGTAATCATTAAGATTCATTGTGTAGATTCATATGCATATTTCCTAACCTCAGAGTTGGACGTATTTCATGAATTATATCTACATTGCATCTAATATGGTTGCGTGTTGTCTCCAAACATGCTTATCTCACCCTTTTCTTAAGTAAGGATTATAACTCTAACTATATTTTGCTATTTATTTCATTTGAATTTGTGAATTTAGGGCAAAGTATAAGGTGGTCCAAGAAAAGGACATTACAGTATCATTGGCAATTCTTATGGAGAGAAGAGAGATAATAATATAGAAATCCCAAGAGTACTGAAGGCACATCAACACCACTCTCTAGGCCTGGATCCCATTCACCTCTGTCCCTTGCAAAATTTCAGATGTGTATATATGGTATGTTTTGTTCAGACATCCAATCTCGGTCGAAGCGTATTTATTCCAGAAGATAAGCACCACAATCTACAAAATATGTTCAATATGTTCAACTCTCCATTGTGGAGACAAATGTTCTAATGCACCTCACATGTCACAATTCTGTTATAGCCAATACAGTGTAGAGAGGATTACCAAGAACCTCTTGGATAGAGCTTAAATCGAGCCAAAGGAAGCAAAAAGATACTTATCACGCAGCTGGAACTTGTGTCTCTGGCATGCAAGGATGAAGTTAACATGTCTCAGTTTCTTTTTTATGTGTGTAGGAATGGGTGTAACACGTTAAACTGTCAATGTTTTCAAATGTTGAAGTTTAGTGGAAGATCTTGATTTCTTAAATTTGCTGTTTATCTTTGGTTATCTGATTCGGTTATTCTCTGTAGCAATCTGAACATGTAATGATGTCTGTGTTTGGGCCCTGCGGTTCCAGCTATCCTCTTGAACAGTAGTAGTAAATGCAGTTTTTATGGCCTTAGTAGTCTTGGTGCTTCCATAATATATAGATGAATCTAACAGTACAACAAGTTGAATTTTTTATTATGTACCTGATCTGCAAGCTATTATATGAAGTCTCACTTTTTTTCCAGCGAAACTGACAAAACAAATTGGGTTTTAAAAATGCACGAAAGAAAAATAAAGCCAGCTAGCAGTATTCAAACATGTCTAGATGCAAACTCATTTGTATTTATGCTCCAATTTAACAAAATTTAAGTATTACAAAAGAATATATTTAACATAACGAAATTCAACATATTCTATACACTTAGACTTTGTGCATGTCGGTCACTTTGTTATGTTAATATTATGTTAATTAAAAGTATTTAGTATCGATTAGTTTGTTATGTCAATATAAACAATCCATCCCCCAAACAAAAACAGAGTAATTAGCTAACAACAGTGAAGCGCCATATGACAATTTCTATAGAAATAAAGCTTGAACTTATCTTAACCTCTTATGATTAAAACCATTTAGGATTGTCTTTCTAATATTATTTACTATAGGATTATCTTTCTAATATTATTTACTATAGGATTTTCTTTCTACCATTATATATCATTAGCAATGCAAGAAATTTATGGCAGACATATTCATTGCTCAAATATATGTTCTGGCTATCTTTTCACTGCTTAATCTTATTTTTTGCAAAGATTTAATTTCTTCTATTGTGGAGAGCTAATGCAAGCTCTAGAAAAGAAGAAACGGTTATGTTTTCAAAGGCAGGAGGTGGATCCCAACCAACTACTTCATGTGCAAAAAATTTCAAACATCGTTTTGCAAATTTCTATACAGTTAAATTTGAACTCTGGCAAGAATTAGAATCTGCTCAATAACTATACTTCTGATATAACTCATTAATGTTGGGGGACATACCAGGGGTGGTAAAGATTTTAATAGAGGTAGAACACCCTAGAGATGACTCTAATGCAAGAATATAGCCTTCATAGAGCATCGAAATGTGGAATAACCATGGTACTGGATGGAGATTCTTGTAAATGGCAGTTTCTTCTCCTGAACACAATACAGGGAATTATGCTATTCCAGGTTGGAACAATGATGTTAAACAGCAAAACCAGATTGGTAGTTACGGAAATTCATCTCTGGCATTTAGAAGACTTTTTGCCTTTCGTGTTTGTTGATGACGCTCAACAGTAATGCTCCATTGTTGTTGTTCTGACATGCTTCTTTTGAGCATCCATCTTTGGATCATTCAGAATCAGCATCCTTCCCACACCTTACACTTACATTATCTTCAATGAGAGATCAAAACTCAACAATATAAAATTCATTCAACCATGGATACAGGTTTTAATGTTATCAATCAAATAAGCCCCTTCTCCTGCTGACACTATGATCCTACACAATGCTCCACCAAACCTTCATCTTCAGAACCTCTGAAATTTCACTTATAGTGACGTCTAAAATCTTCTATCTCAATAGAAAAATTAAGCTTCGTTTGGAAAGTGTAAATTCCAAAGATATTAGATGTTCTACATTGGAGTGGCTTAAATGTTAAGCATGAACCATGTTGCCTTCTTGGATTAAGTAACCACCATTATAAATTTGTTTAGCAACAACCATACTAGATTGGCAACATTAGCAAGAGTCACAAAGTTGATCTGAAAAATGACCATCCACTTAACCCAGATAACTCTCAATGCAAAATAAAAAAAACTTTTCACAATAACTTAATTATGGATTTTCCTATTTTTACTTTTAAGGACATTAGAGTAAATTAATTTCCCACTTATCCAAAAAAATCACATTCTCCACAGAACCAAACTCTAAAAGAAATCAAAGGAACTTTACACAGAAATAATATTCTTTATTTCACTCCTCATTTAATGCAATCATATTACATATTTATAGGATTATCATGTCCTAATTTATAGGAAACTCCATAAATAACTCAATACAAACGAACATTCATACCACTATAATATTATTAATCTGTTTAGCGACCTATAACAAACCCAACAAATAATTATATGCATTCTCTAATGCATATTCCTAACAACCCCCCATAATGCATCATCTCCAAATGAGGATAAGTGGATCAACAATCTTGATGACCGTGTTCAATAGTTCATCGTAAGGTATAGTACGGTCATGACAAGCAATAGTGGAACTAGCCTCACCATGCTCGTTATACTTTTGTCCAAGGATAGGAACAAACACACCTATCCAACATTCGTTATGAATAGGGACACACACTTCTATTCACAATAATTATGATTGAGGATACACACATCCAATCATAATTACTCAACAAAAATGTAATGTGGGACAAAAACTTCCAATCACATACACATCTTGTGAATGGAGGACAAACACATCCATTCACAAAGAACCAACAATTATGATTGGGGACAAATTTAGAAAATGTATTCCCCCTCACTATTTTTGTGCGAAGGATCTTCAATAGCTACTTCAAAAAGGCACTCTTCATCATCATCTGCAGCCAATGCCTTACTGTATTTAGCTTGTCTTCAAGGAGATCCTTGGCACATTGAATATAATTCATGATAATGTGTCTATTTTTCTTGCAATAGTAGCTAAAAATTGTATCCTTGAAAAAACAATTTCCCCTTGATGTAGAAGAACTGGATTTGGATGAACAATTAAACTTGTTTTTTTCCAGACATTGTAGTTTCTTCTATAGTTGAGTCAATTTTCTTAGCTCCTTAATCAATTGAAGTAAATATTATATTTTCAAGGGTAGCATCTACTTTTTTCAATGTGAACACAATATTACCATAGCTAGGAGGCATGTTGACAAAATAGTGTTTGCATCATCATCATCTAGTTTAGCTTTTATCCTAGCTAGTTGATCCACTCACTGATATGTTGAACAATATTGGTAACTTCCATAATTTTCAGCCCCAACAATTTACACTTTAAGCACATTTTTCACTTGATGCTTGTGATCCAAACAAAGCATTCACATCATCCTAGACTTCTTTGTCTTCAATAAGTAAATATCGTGGAGATATGCATCTGAAAGTTCAAGACCAATCAAAGCTATTGTTCTTTGAAACTTTGCAGTCCATTTTGTGCTTCAATCAGCATTAGTTGGCCTTGTTATTGCTCCACTTACCACATACCATAGATCCTTTTCCATAAGGATCAGCTATAGCTTGATTTTCCATGTGTGGAACTCTCAACCTTCAAATTTCTCTATCATTGTGTTCCTTTTCTCCATTAAAAGAAACATTATTTGACCACCTTGTAATCTAAATAATATTGTCGATGTCAAGTTCCACTAATAATAAACCTTGAGATGATTGAGAATACTATAAATTTAATAAAAAGTTAATAAACAAACCTCCCCTTTTTAATGTATAGAAAATAGAAAATATAGAGAAACTAATGCACAACAATTATTTTGAATCATAGTCAAGACCAAAGAAAGAATGTACTTTCATGGGACATATGGCAATCGAGAGCCCAAGATAGGACATGCCATAGCAAAGCATATGGATGATGACCTCGGGTCAAAGAGATAACAATCAGTGGCGACTTTCCTCCCAACGAGCTGCCTCCTCCAAATGCCCCAACTTACTGTAATTTGAGTATTCTATCTACAAAATTGGCCTCACAAGATGGAAACAACTAAAAAATGCATATGTCTAGCATAATATCTAGCAATGAATGCCCCTATCCATTATCGTGTCTATGGAACTTCAACCTTCCCAAGGATCGAATCTCAAGCAAGCTATGGAAGCAAAGAAAGAAGAAACAACCAACGTCACAAGTGATGATTATGTGGTAGTGACATCTAGAAGCTGCATTAGCCCTTGGTAGAGATCAAATCAGTGCATAGTTCCTACTTTTTTGTCCCTAAAGTAAGTGATTTCTAGTTTTCGCAACATGCACACTACAATTGCATTAGATCTTCAAACTGTAAGAAATTCCAAGCACGAAGCAACAGGCATGAGTACACACAAACAAAAGCAACAGAGTACAATCAAGAAGATGTGAAGATGCCTTTCTTTTCCCTTTGAATTTCCAAATTGGGTTGTTATTGGTTTCCCAAATTCGTGGTAGCTATAACAATGATCAGTGATTAAAAAGTTGGTGATTATTACAAAGATTTTCTGCCAAAATAGCAAATCAAAAGCCAAAAAAAAACTGTCAATGCAGATTCTGTACACTCTCTTCATGGGAGGATGCAAGTCTGAACTACCATGAAATTGTACCAGATAGAAGAAAAACACATGCCTAGCGCCTCTCCCAATCCCTGCAAACAAGCATGAAACCAAACCTACATTTTGAGGATTGAGAAATGCATTGAATTAGCAATGAAGGGTAGAGCACCTTTAATTATTTTTTAACTTGCAGAACTATAGCATCACTATGCAAAAAAATGGACTATCACTCCCTTGTTGTGCCAACACACTTTAACCATGAGATCAAATGATCTCTTGACTATCTAACAACATCGATAAGCAGTCTTGCAAACTTGCAATGGAATGAAGGAACAACTTCTAACAAGAAAGGGAAGAGTGTCATGGCTCTAATACCATAAAAGGAACCAGAGGAATTTTACACAGAAATAATATCATTTATTCCACCCCCTTATCCAGTCAATCATATTACACATTTATAGGATTTTAATATCCCATTTTATAGGAAACTCCATAAATGACCTCCCTAAATATATTGAGTTGTTTAAACAACTCAATACAAACAAACATTTGCAGTTTTGCACCACTATAATATGAGCATATTTAACAAACTATCAAATCTAACAAATAATTATAATATGCATCCTACGATGATAAATTCCTACAAAAAAATTACCAGGATTCAAATAAAGATAAACAAAAATCAGAAACAATACCTCCTCAACAAACCCCCAATTCAATAATATATGGTTTGTCCCTTCTCACATCATGCACAATATCAATATGTAAACAAAGAGGTAGTGTCAATCTTTCTTGAATAAAGTATCAAAATTAAGTAAGCTATAATGCAAACACTAGCCACGGAATGAACTAGCATTATTTGAATTTCATAGCATGTTACCTAAAGTATTGTGTAAAAAGGAAACGTTTTTGCTAAGCCATTTGTGCTCTTTAGGGTCTTCCTTTAAGCAGTGAGGCTTTGTTCAAAGGAACCCGCTCTGATACCAATTGAAAAGCGCACGGTTATACTGAGGGTGGAGGGGAGGGGAGGGGAGGTGAATCAGTATAGCAGTGTGCTATTCAAGGATGCTGGGAGACTATCCTCCACAATTAAGCCAAGAGTGTCGAACAAGCAACTGACTCAAAACAACCCCTTGGCCCACAAGCAACCGACTCAATGGGGGCCCACAAACAACCAACTAGTGGGTGCCCACAAGTAACCAACTCAATGGGCATCCGCTAAATGCATAGGCCCCGTATTCCTGCATCCCTATTGTGTTTGCTTGCCCGTTTCTAATAAGATTGCTCTATTAAATCTGATGAATGATTATTAGTTCTAACCTCTTGGTGGATTGTCAAGTTAGTCAAATAAATAAATCAAAGGAGATGGTCGTGCAAATAGTCAATACATTAACACATCATAATTGCCACTGTTTCATGTTTTCGTTAAATTCTCCCATAACTTAGTATTTCAATTAGTTTTCCACATTGATGATCTCTTAAATGATTCAAGCAATCATAAGAGTCTTTGGGGCCTAACGAACTAACACTGTCCCATGCCACATGGGGTACCCAAACTCCATTTTCCCTCTACCAATCATTTTTGCCAGCTACTTAAACCCATAAGTACTGAATTCTTTGGTCAGTGACAAAAATACAACAGATGCACTAATTTCACTTCGACATTAAGAGAAGAGCAAGGGAATTTAAAAGAAAAAATCTGCCCTGCACGTTAACGGTAATCTACATCGATGGGACCTCTGAAATATGATCACAAATTTACTATCATATTATTGCCATCTGCAGGAAAAAGATTCAAGCACCTGGACAACAAACTTAACCAAAACCAAGAGGCATCCAGACTTTTCTCATTCTGGAGCCTCATAAGTCTCTTCCAAACAGGCGTTTTTCCCTTATGTTTTGTGAACTAAAAGGCACGATACTTTCTCACATGTTTTCTACAGTTGCATAATTTTTTCAGGCATATCCCAAAGACAATAGCAAAGTCCATAAGAGATATTCCATGGGATTCTTTGAAACATGCATATACCTATCTTTTTTGAAACCAGGTTAAAGTGCTACACATTCTTGCTATTTGAGAGGTTAACTCCAGATGTCTTCAACAGATTTGATTTTTTCTGAAGGGCTAATTTTCACTCCACAATTACGAATTTGGAATTTCTATCCCTCGTTATTTCAAGTATCTGGAAAGTTTTTTAAATGTAATCCCAGAAGGACTTATTTATTGATAGTGTTGGTACAGATTATACAGGTTTATAAAATTTGGTTGTTGCAATCAGCTAATGGATTGTTTGACGTGATACTCTAAAATTGGGAAGCATTTAGAGGTAGTATAGGTATAAAAAGCATGCCATGGGTTTGTGTCCCAGGTTGGATTGGGGATGGACCAAAGGGGACAAAACATCATCGTGAAGTCCTCTTGAACTTCTGAGGGACAGTGGAGCAACCCCAAACTTTTGGGTGTCACCGATTATTTTTATCTGGATTTCAGTGACAGAAGAGCATATTTTCACCAGGACTTTCTAATAAAAATACAAAAAATAAGAAATTATAAAGACAATAAACCTAAAAACAGTAGACCTTGGTAAAGCTGACCTCCCAAACACTACTGTCAATTTATTTTGCAAAAGAGAGGACGAATTAAAAGGAGTCAAAGAGAGGTCACCAAAGCTATGGTAGAAGCTTGATTTCAATATTCAGTAAGTAACTTCAGACATTTTAACATTTGATTGATAATGAATGTCCATTGGTATAAGTTAATATTATAATACTAGTATTTGCATTTCAATTTTGCAATTTAATCCCTTTAATGTGACAATGACATTTAATGTTAGATCATGAATTTTCTCATTAATTTCAGCTTCTTTGAGTTTGTTCATAACATGCATTTTCCTTTTGTTTAGTCTTTTTATGTTTTGATATTTAATATTCAAATTTAGCAGTTGTTCCGTCATACACCAAATCCAAGAAAAAATTTGTCCTTGCCTGAAACACATATCCTTGACCTGCTAACTTGGAGAAAGAGTCAGGGTGTTTTTGCACTTCTGTCTGATTTTTTAAAAATTGCCACACTGGTATTTTAACATCACAATCCTGTAGTATTGCTTGATCAAGCATTACAAACTAGAAACCAAGAATTTATATAGGTGTTTTCAGGGTTTGACAATGATTATAAATGTTTATTAGAATGGGAAGGGTTCAATACCTGAAATCATAGTTTGCAAACTCTCCGAGTACTCCCCGAGTCGCCGAGTACTCTCCTTTTTTTTGCTGGGCGAGTACTGACAAATTTAACTCTCGCATTTTTGTAGACACAAAAAACCATGGGTAAAAATGTTGATGCAGGTAAAACACTGGTTAAAATGTGTTTTTCACATGCTGTTTTTGCTATAAAACCATGCATTTTTTCTTTCAAGATGTCAGTTTTTATTGTAGTACATTTTGTAATTGAATTTTACAAAAAAAAATATGTTTCTTTAAGAGATTTTTATTTTTAGTTCTATCTAAGTTGCCAAGTTTTTGCCGAGTATTCGTCGAGTTTTCTCTGAGTTTTTGCCGAGTTGAAAATTTTGGGCTTGCCAAGTACTCTCTGAGTCCAAATCTGCAAACTATACCTGAAATTACAAGCATTTTTATGCCTTCACAGGGCAAGGAATATTGAGACTAAATGCAATGTCCTGATATGAAGATCCATGTAGAGACATACAAACTTATTCTAGACCATGGATTTTCTTCTCCCAGATATGAATGTCTTGCAGTTACTGAATCTGGTATTCCAAATACATTCATGTAGACTTATACAGACTACTGCTAGACCGTGAACTTTCTACTCCCAGATATTAATATCTTGCTGCTCCTGAAACTGGTTTTCCAAATGTTTTCTCATTTCCAGAAAAAATTGTAGACAACAGAAGATGTGATTAAGATTCAAGAAATATAGCCCATGGCCCATCACAGCAACAGAATACCATGCATATATTACAGAGCAGTCTTAGAGTTCATGTCTGTTCAAAACCCTGTAAGATGCTCATATCAATATGCATTGCATCTCTTACTCCTATACCAAAAATAACTAACTGCAACAATACCAATAATGACTAACTGCAACATTCAGAGAACAACCAAAAATCTGTGTTCACGTGATACTTTCCCAATGGTATTTAGTATTTTCAACTTGTTACAGCTAATCAAGCAGGTTATAGAGATCTAAAAAGGCCAACCAAGTGGATTATATTGTCACTCATAATGGAATGTAATGGTGAAACCAAGCTATTACTGTTTATATTATGATACATACTTATATATACTTATCTTTTAACATTTCTATAAGTCTGTGCAAGTGAAACCAAAATCCAGCTTAGAGGCCAATTTACAGTCTTGCTAAGATACTTACTAGGGAATTTAGTCAATAACTTAATGCCCTTGTCATATTTCAACTCAGTTTCAAGAAACATACCGGGCTTAAGATCACGATGAATAATGCCATGTGCATGTAAGCATTCCATGGCTTGGGCAATATCCAGGGCAAAACTAATGGCCAACTGCAGATCTAAGCGATTTGGACGTATGCTCAGCATATATTTACGAAGCGACCCACCTACTAAAAGCTCTGTAACCACCACCATGACAGGCTCCTTGCAGGCCCCAATAAACTGTCAAGAGTTCACACAATTAGAGATCCTATACTAGAGTAATTAGTAGAGAGTTGAAAAGCTTAAACAAGAGTTAGTAGCTGAATCAAAATCTCACCACCAATTAATCATGCATCCTGACATTTATACTGATATATTTTTTTATAATTCTTAATGCTTAAATTATGCGTCATCAACTGATTTGACTTCCAAAAGATAGCATAAAAAGATTGTAAATCAATCGAGGGATTGTTAATATTTCTATAACATTATTTTAATTCAATCTTTTCTATTGTACCTTAGAAACTACCACTTAAAAACAATGAACAAACCTTCACTAGATTTCTATGTTGAACACGTGCAAGCATTGCAACCTCTCTTGCAAATCGTGCCTCCCGTTTAGCCATTTCTTCTGGGACGTCACTTTTCTGAACAATTTTAATAGCAACATTCTGGTCTCTGTACCTACAATACCATCGTGATATAATTAGCACGCTGCACAAGATCTAGTATCAGATCAAGCAATCTTTATATGTGCAAAATCTCTTACTATTGCAAAATACTAGAGGGCAACCAGTTCTAAAAAAATTTCATGAACCTTCATCAATTGAATCTTCTCTACTGAGGAAAAATCACAACTGCTTTAAGGTTATCACTGATTGATCAAGCTCTATCTGACTGAATAAATCCATTGCATTTTTCCAAATACATTTTAAATAAGAAGTCTTCTGAAACATTTTTTACATTGTTAACATCCATCTCAAAATGAGAATATGAAAAGATTCCTGATGTAAGGATAAACAGGCAAGTTTTGTTTGATGATTTAGAAACAAGATCAAAGCCCAGTGCATTAATCTCATGATCATCAAATCCAGATGTGACTTGACATTGAACAAATCAGAGAAAACAAACTAAAATTGCGAAAGTGGGACTGATTAAATCTGGAGATTAAGAAACATGATCAAACACTGGTGGATTGCTATCAACAGCATTAACACCAATTGAATCTTTCAGAACCCACATATGAGAATAAATGAAACTACTGAAAGGAATTAAATGAAAAAATAAAAAATAAACTACAATTGCTGAAATGCACTTTAAACAAAAAGGAGAAATTAAACTAAAATTACTGAATTATAGAATGAAAAGAGAGTAATGAATATTACAAAAATTCAAGGCATGGATGTTCTAAGTCAGAAGATTTAACCTTTTATATCCAGATCCTGTTTATCAATGTGAATAGTAATACTGTTCAAGAAAAAATGCATAAGCCATAAGGCACAGAGTCAGCACTTTAAAACCTAAATGTCAACTAATCATTAAAAATTAGGTTCAACCCCCCACATTGAGGCGACCTACAGTCTCCTCCTACACCAAAATAAGACGGCCCACGGTCTCAATGCCCAACCCTAAGAAAATTAGGACTGACAAATCAGCGAGTTTAGATGCAGATTGACTTGATTACGAAAAAGGAGATTGATGAGGCACTCTTCTACGAGAGAGAGTTAAAAAGCGAGACTCTGCATTGCTCTAGCAGTAATGTGGAATACTTACCACCGAGATGAACCAAGTCTAGGCTTGCCCCTATCAGTACACTTCAGTGATTCTTAAAAGCCGATGTAAAATGTGAGTTTTCCAAACAAAAGAAGAATAACAGATCACAATGTCAATTTTCAAATTCGACACTGAATGAGTTATGTGATCCAAGTAAAATTCAATATAAGATCAGTAAGATCTATACAATGAACCAGCTCAGGATTTGATAATAACTTACTTGCCCTCGTAGACTTTTCCGTGAGCACCTTCTCCAATCCTTGGACCCACATACAGCAACTTAGGATCAATGAGCCATTTTTTGTCCAACTGGAACTCATCATAAGCAGGTGATCTCTGCAATGAATTTTGACTATCCATTGAAATTCACAACGAGGATCATCCTTGGCGCTTAGAAATCATAATCGAGCTTCTGCCTGGACAACTAAGCCTATCTTCAACCAAACTTATTTCCATTTCTGGTTATCCCACTCCAACCCAAACTGAATCCATTCAAGTAAGGCCACTCAAAAACCTAGTGATGGGTATTGATACACACCATCCCCCTTCTTTTCTCACATGGCAACAAAGGCTCTTTCCACATAAGGAACAAACATAAAGATGCATTAAACTAAACCAGTATAAGGATTGCTAGGGGACCTTCTGACTAAAAGTGTTGCTAGAAAATGTATGTCCTAATAGGGTCAGATCAATGTAACAGATCCATATTTGAGACAGTGACAGCTCTGGACACTACCCCAGAAAAACACTAATCAAATCGAATCTGGAAGCAGCCTCACTTATGCATGACACCCAATAATGATAGGAGAAGGAAAAATCAAGAATTAAAAGAAGCCGCTAATATAAAAGGAAAAACCAGCCAACCCAAAAGCTCTCAAGTTGCAGCATGCAATTGGCAGGCAACCTACATTACACGTTTTTTAATCATTTTAGAGACAGAATCCATCAGTACTGCCCGAATTTCCCACTATAAGCCCAACAGATTCCCAAACTAGTTAGTGTTTTCCTGTTTCTCGTTGCATGCCAGCACCCACTTCAATACTCGGACGAAGATATCCTCTGCTTATTCTGTAAGTTTGGTGAGCAATCCTTCACAGTTCTCACAATTGACTTTATCACCCAATATTTTATTTATACGATCCCTCAAGATTCTTAACTCAAAACAGCACTTAAAAGCCTATCTTAACACCATTTAAAACACTTATCTAATTCAAAAATCAACTTAATCTCGGAACACCTCATTAATCATCTGAACACTCATTTAAAAGCACCCATCACGAGTTGCCATCATATACAGTAGCGAATCAACTGAAATCCATGGCAATCCATGAGATTACACTCCAATAACTGTTAACCAAGACATCCGAGAAAATACCATTGTTATTAAAGTGATTGTAAAGCAATCGATTTCATTCATACCCAATACTTCAGGAACAATTTTTAAGCACATTGCAACTGCCATAAACCTGCATAAATTATTTTTATAATTCAAGCACACAACTTTTTATGTTGATTAATAGAATTTCATACTGATATTCTTCCTTCTTAATACAAGATCTAGGATATGTGCCCATATCACAAGCATAGTATCCTATCAAAAACTAATTTTCTTCCAATTGGAGTGGTGTAGATAGAACTGATGAACACGTGAGCATTAATATCTCTTTTGTCCTTGCTGGAAAAAAAGTCCATATGTTGCCTTAATCAATATATTTTTCCATGTTTTTACTATGGTTTGCATAAGCTTGCCTCATGTGGGGCCCTGGTAACAGCATCTAATAGTTGACATTACTGACAAATAGTTATGATGGCATGTCTACCCTTTAACATGGCTTAAAAGAAAAATAATTGATATAGTTACTAGCTTTACGTATATAGGACCTCCCTTGGGAATCTATCTTATAAGGAAATAAATATTCTTCAATGCTATATTACATTTTCTTTTTGTAAGAGGAAGGTCCCATGGAAGTGAGCACTGAATTTTGTATTGGGGGCAATGCTAACATGTTTCACTCTAGTTTCATGAATTTTTTATATTCTTTTTAAGTAATGATAAGGCAATGCTGAAATGTTTCACTTCAATTTCATGAATTTTTTATATTCATTTTAAGTAATGATAAGGCAATGTTTAAATGTTTCATTCCAATTTCATGAATTTTTTATATTCTTTTTAAGTAGTGATAAGTGAACAGAAAATTTTGGAGGGAACGTGTTTGAACTTTTTAGTGCGCATTTGAACTTTAGTGGATGGCTTTTATATCTCATATTATTATCATTACCAGTTGTGTTCAATCAATTGAGCTACAACCTTTTGGCAAGATTCAAATTTATGTTATGCTTAATTTAAAATTTACATGAGATTCTTATGTGTAGACACCTAAATTGATTACTAAAATTTGTAATCTAATTTAGTTCTCTCCTAGGGCATTATTGGTTAAATATTTAATATTTAATTAATTTATGTCATCCCACTAGTTAATTAATTTAATTAATTAATTTTAGTTTAATTAATTATCTAAAGGCAACCCATAGCCATTTAATTAATTCCCTCCCCCTTCTATTAATTAAAACAAATACTATTATTTGATTTAATTAATTCACTTTATCACTTTATTCTTCTTTTGATTAAATAAACCCTATTTATTCTAGTTGAGCACATGGCTCCTAACTTTAACCCCTAACCAAACCATCCTCCAACCACCTAACCCTTAGTTTTAACTCAACCCAACCCCTTCACACATACTAATCCCCTCTTAATTTAATTAATCACCTTTGATTAGCTAATTAACCCTCCTGATTCTCCCACTTGCCTCCTAATCCTAGCCTAATTACCCACTAAACATTTGCACAACCTTAATCATAAAGATTAAGAATTCCTAAACCATACCAAAGTCAACCTCATGTGTCGCCAACTCCAATCCCAACTCCCTCTCCACTTGTTAACCTTAAATGATCTTACACCATCAACCACGTTCTTACACTTTTGTCCCCCATTCTCACTTTCTAAAATAGTCACATTCCTCAAAGCTTGACCTTTGGGATTTGAGACAAGATGTGCATTTATGGCATATCTTCCCCTTCCTCCATGTCCTCTCAAGCTCTCTCCTTATGACACTTGTCACAAGACTATGAATTTGAAGAAGCACAATCCATGTGCTCTCTTTCAAATGTATATCATCCCTTCACAAGCTTCAATCATAGCCCTCCATTTGACGCTCTCTTAGTGTGTAAATGGAGCCCTCTCCCCTTCACAAATCATCCATCATTTCAAGAAAAGTTGTCATGTCCCTTTGAGATTCAAAAGCAAGACTCATATTCTCATAATGCCAAAATCATTCCAAATCCAAATTTTTGAAGCTTGAGCAAGTTCATATTTGAGCACACATATCAAATCAAAAATTGGACAAATCTACACTACAAAAGAAGCTACTTGGGTTTGAGGTTTGCATTCTCTTTTGGTTGTTGGTTTCATTTGTAAGTCTAATCTATATGTCATTTTGATAAATATGGTTGAATGTTTAGACTTGTTTAGGAATTTCTTTTACTACTACTTTCCATTGCATATATTTTAGCACGCTTGATGCGATCCATTTCAAGGGTCATTCTCTTTATCTTCATCATTATTTTTTACAAAACCAACCCAAAACTAATATTTTTGTTGTTTGAGTGCTTTGCAAGGGTTTTTTAGTTTTTTACATGTCATAAGGAGCTAAAGCAGACATTTGCATTTTTGGTATTCGCCTCAAAATTTGCACAAGAAGTTTTGGCACCTTGCAGGATCATTTGGATAGAAGGCGAGAACGTGACATCTATTAGCGAGAACACGATCTCAAACTCCAGTCCGTTGTCTACTTCTCATGTCTTCTTTTTCTCCTCTACAGTCGGTGGGATCGCAGTTTGACCATGTGAGACTGTTGTCTGACAAATTGTAGGTGTAAGGGCATTAATTTAAAATTTGTAAAAATCCTAAAATCTAAAACCTTTTACGGGATTGTGAGTTGACCGAGCGGAATCACAAGCGCATAGTTGACCAAGCGGAATCGCTTGTATAATAGGTATAATTTATCATGTTCTATCATTTTTTGCATGTTTTTTTACTCGTTGAAAGACTTATAGGATCACTTGTACAACTTGTAGGATCGCGAGTTCCATTGTTGTGTTTCTAGTTGTGTGCATATCGACGGGATTGCTTGTACAGAAGGCGGGATTACTAATTACTTTATGTTAACAAAATTCACTCATTTTGTATTTGGTGTTTTAAAATTGACCTTGTATGTGCCACATCACTTCACACTTCAGATTTGAGTTTTAAAATGAACATTGGCTAAAATTGAACAATTCACTCTCACACTTCTTTTGGGCTCTAAAATTGAACAACTCAATCACAAATTTCATTATGGGCTTTAAGAATCGGACAAGAAATCAATATTCAGATTTGGTGCATTAAGAATTGAACAACTCAATCACATATTTCATTTTGGGTTATAAATATGAACAAGGCAAACAAAACACTTCATTTTGGGTTTAAGAATTGAACAAAACAAATGTACATCTTTGGATTTGGTGTATAAAATTTACCCACTTGCAAGTTTGTTTATGTTATAGATTACAAAATATTGCCTAACTTGTTGGAAAATCAATCATGTCTTTTGAGTCTTTGGTGCACTTGCACAAAATCTATTAGAGCGGAACCTCACATCATATACTATCCTCTCCCACTGGTTCTCATGATCGTTGGTGTAAAAGAAAAATGTTTGTGATCGCTTGAATTTTGTCTTTTTAGAGGGCCTTTCATTTGAGTAGAAAATCTCGCGGGAACGACTCAAGTGGGAACAAGTTAAAGTCAAGCTCTTTCGCCCACTATAAATAATACCTCCTTGAGATCAAAGTCTCAGAAGGTAAGGGTATCTTGTGCATGGTATTCGTGTGGGCTATAGGTCTCAATAGCACTTGTGCTACCACGTTGCCTTATATGATTAACACAAGATATCTTTGAATGGATGCACTTACTAAAAGAACCTTAGAGTAGTAACTTACCCAATTTACCTTCAAAAGTGTCATAATCTTTGTGCAAGGAGGGAGAAGAATCTCTCTTGAAGAATACACTCATCATATGTATCCCCTTGAGCATTTTAAAGTGGATATAAAATATTGGAGGTCTCATTGTGTAGTCTCCTTTGATTGTATAGTGCATAGCTCTCACAAAGGCAAAAACACAAGCACCCTCTAGCGGGTGACACGGTTGTGTGATCTGAAGGAATATCAAGCGTGGGAAAAGGTTTTGATGACTAAGCCAATTCCAAAGATAGAAAGTGCTTGAACTATTTTCGATGTGTTGGCCCAATGAAAACATGAGTGGTTTGAAAAAATCACTTGAACATACACAAATCAAAGTCTTTACAAACAAGTCCTTTGCCAAAGAGATAAAAAACAAAAGCCTAAAACTATTTTGTTCCCACAAGATTTCTCTGTCTCTCGCAGGATTGTTTGCTCACATTTCCAAAAAGTCCAAAGGTTCATGTCCAAAATCAAGCCAAGGTATACTTAGTGTAGTCGCTACCTAGTTTGATAAATCCCAAAACTTGTCTAAACCTTGTTATTGTTGCCAAATTTGTGGCCATTCACACATAGAATTTTGAAGCCAAAGTTTGAACACATGTATGACTCGGGGAAACATAAGAAAGAAAAGCTCCCATTACCCCATGTGTACATAGAAAATAAATTAGTTGATTGAGAAGCCAAGAAAAAATAACATATTATAAAATCAATCCAACAAGAAATCCAAGAGCATGAAAAGTACGACAATATCATCTTCAACAATAAACTTTCATCTTTCATGAGAAAATATAACTTGAACCATGTCTTTGTCAACTTTGAGAGATATGACTAGTAGGCACACAATATACCTATCCTTTCACTCTTCTTCACCACAAGCTTGCATTACCATCATTGCATTTTAAGGTCACCCTTAAGCATTTGGTTATTCTCTTAGGAAGCATCGCCTAATCCAACCGAATCCAAAACCCCAAGTCAAAAAATCCAAAATCGAACATCTCTGCATTGGTGTCACATCCCTTTGAGTTTCTTAGAACTTACATCTTAAATCAAACCCATCGTTATAGCTTTACTCTTTGACTAAGCATTGTCTAGGGTAGCTTATTTTTGTCCTTGTGACCTCATCACCTTGATCCAAAGGTTGGTTTACATTGATAAGAAATATCATCTTCCAAAATACCATAAGTCCATCTTAGGTTGACAAGTCACATCCATTTGAACTTGCACTAGGTAGAGAAACTCACATATTTTCAACACCAAGTTATCCTTTAGATTCTTAGGGTGTCCTCATTACTTTTCATTCATCACCATCACCCTTAAGTGTCTTAGACTCATTGACACATTTGATCCTAAGTCTTACATAATTAGCATCACCCTTAACCATTTTAGGAACATTTGTACATCATCCTCAGGTACCTTACCTTAGTCTCATTTTGCATGCATAATCTCTCATACACCCTAGGTCATACATTTCATGCCACCCCAAACATGTTCAAAGAAGAGAAAGGATATGGATCCTAACCTTACCGCTAGTTTGTTAGACCCAATAATCGATCCCAACAATGTCGTGGTTTCTTTTGATCCATGAAAACAAGTACAAATAAAAAATGTATGGGTTGACCAACATGAAATCCCTACCACTAACTCCAATTGTACTTATTTATCCTAAACTTTATCTCTAAGAAAATAATACTTAATTGCAATATGCTTGGTCTTAGTGCATTAGAGGGTTCTTGGATATGTTAATAGCATTGGTATTGTCACAATAGATAGCCACCGATTCAGTTACCCTTTCCTTAATTCCTTCCAATAATTGTTGTTAGAATAACTGAGAGGGGGGGTGAATCAGTTATCCAAGTCCTAAAAACAAAATAAGTAGCTTAAAACTTGTATCTTCAAATACTGTCACTCGATAAACATATATCTTCTTCACTGTCACTGTATTTACCGATTATCAGATAAGATCAAAATAATTTACCGATTAAATCTAATAGTTAACATGTAAAGTATGATAACAAATAGATAACATGCTCAACACATAACACAAAAGATTTTAACGTGGAAACCCTGTTAAGGGAAAAACCACCTGGGAACTGGCAACCCAAAAATTTCACTCTTCTGAAGTGAGGCCTATGAGGACCAAACCCTGTTAAAGGTTACAATACACACTGTTAGGTGTAACCTGGTTAGAGGATTTTACACTAGGAGTTATCTTTCAATCTTCTATCACTCACTGTGTTGATTTACAGTATAACCATGTTTCACTGATTAGAATGAAACACAAATAAGACTTAAAAGTCCACTCGGTTAAGAGATTTTCACTGATTACAATTGTTAGAAAGTAATAGTAGTTTGATTTGCCTTATCACAACAAATTGCAGATTACGAATCAATGTTATGCTCAAACAATATTTTCTGACCATTTAACACTTCAGATCTTAAATCAACTTCACTTATAATCAATCAATACTATGCTCTATGTAGCTCGATTTGTTCTTTATGTAGCTCGGTTTCTGCAGCCTCGGTTCAGTAACCAATTGATCAGAAATGCATGAATGCTAGTTCACGCTCAGCTTCTGCAGTATCTCCTTCTTCTTTTTCTTCTTCCTCTCTTCTTTTTTTTCAATGTATTTTCTTTCTCCTTAAATAAACAAGTAAGCCATTTCATTTTCATCCATTAGATTTTGTTGCTTAATCCTGTTCATTGCTTTTGCCACTTTAACCTTCTTCGGTAGATGTGTCTTTAACATGTTTCAATTTTCTTCGTCAGATCTTTCTTGAATTTTGTCAGCCATCGATCTTGAAACAAACTTTTATTCCTTTTCATATCTTTACGCTGATTTCGAGGTGCCAGCTCATCAATCTTCTTGGCCTACAACATCATTAAATGTTCTTATGTTCTTCTCAGTCAAGTCAAAGAAATGTGTCGGTAAACCTTATCGATTAAACTTGTGCTCAGTATACAACACACTGTGTCGGTGTATACTGCCGTCAGTGTTCATACTGAAAATCTCGGTAAACACTAAATTGTCTTCTTTTACCAACCAACACTGCTTTGTATCTTTGAATTCCTTTCTTCATAATAGATGAATACCGCATACTAGGATCAACATAATGAGATCAGAGACTCATCAATAAGTTAGCCAAAGCATTCCATAACCTCATCTGTTGTAGCCTTCTTCAATCATTCTTCAGATGTCTCAGTAATGAATAACTTACAAGATAAGTACTGTCAAACTAATAAGAAACTAGTTGACATCAATGACAACATCATACTGATTTAGCAAACAGTATTATCTATCCATCTTCAGCTCTGTAATCTTCAATTACTTGTTCAACAATCTCTCCATATGATAAATCAGTTGTAGACTTAACAATCTCTCCCTTTGGCATTGATGGCAACTCAAATAATATGAATGTACCATACCCATACCAATATCTATTCTACAACATTGTCATAGTTCATCCTTAACTCTTCTTTATATAGTTCATCCTTAACTCTTCTTTTCTGTTTCTTCAGCATTCATCATATTCTCTCCCTTTTTCCAGCATTCATTCATATTTGCTATTCTCTCCCTTTGACAACAATGCCAAATGAAAATAATAACAAAGTATGAGTATACTAACATCTCCATTGTATCTGAAATATTGATATCGCCATTTTTATTTTTATTTTAAAAAAACTTAATCACAACCTTGAACTTAATCAAAGTGTGATCTATGCTAGCATCAACATGTATGATCTTCTAATAAAATAGGCTGATGCAGCATGCCAGATCACCTTAGTGACCTATAGACAGGGGACAGACCCCAAGTCTATTCCTCAAGTATTCAAAAGTTTCTTTCGGTAGAGGCTTTGTAAAAATATCAACAAGTTGCTCTTTAGATGTTACAAATTTTAGTTTAACTTGCTTGTCTTGTACTTGCTCCCTTAAGTAATGATACTTAATTGATATATGCTTTGTTTTTTAGTTTATTTCCGGATTCTTTGATATGTTTATAGCACTAGTGTTGTCACAATATATAGTCACTGGATATGTGATCACCTCATTCATACCTTCCAACACTTGCTTGATATAGGCGATATTGGAGCAATTTGTTGCAGCAGCAACATATTCAGCTTCAGTTGTTGACTGAGAAATAGAACTCTGCTTCTTGCTAGTCCATGTAACAAGTCGGTCTCCAAAGAAAAATGCACCTCTAGTTGTACTTTTATGATCATCCACATTACCAGCCCAGTCAGCATCAGTATATACCTTCAATTCAAATTTTCCAACTCTCGGATACCAAAGGCCATAATCTTCTATTTTCTTAAGGTATCTTAGGATTCTTTTTGTAGCTATCACATGAGATTCCCTGGGGTTAACAGAAAATCTTGCAACTATTCCAATAGCATGAGCTATATTTGGTCTAGAATGTACTACATACATCAATTTACCAATCATGGATCGATAAAGAGTCTTATCAACCTCGATAGTATCATCTTCCTTTGTTAATTTACATCCGGTAACCATCGGTGTTCCTACAGGTTTTGCATTTACCATACCGAATGTCTTCAAGACCCCCTTTATGTATTTTGATTGAGTGATGAAGATTCCATCACTATGTTGAATCACCTGCAGTCCTAGAAAGAACTTAATCTCTCCGAACATTGACATTTCAAACTCTTTCTACATCTCATCAGCAAATGCCTTACACACATTGTCTCTTCCTCCAAAAATTATATCATCAACAAAGATTTCAGCTATGATAATAGTGTCATCAAAATTTCCTTTCATGTATAGATTACTATTATCACTTGTTCTAATAAAACCAATACTTAACAAATATGTGTGCAATCTTTCATACCATGCTCTTGGAGCTTGTTTCAGTCCATACAATGCCTTGTGCAGTCTAGAAACCTTTTCTCGGTTGTCTGGATCTTCAAAACCTTCAGGTTGTTCAATGTAGACCTCTTCTTCAAGTATTCCATTTAGAAAAGCAGACTTCACATCCATTTGATAAACTTTAAATTTCTTATGTGCAACGTATGCCAATAACATTCTAACACCCTCAAGTCTTGCAACAGGTGCAAATGTCTCACCATAATAAATTCCTTCTTCTTGTGCATATCCTTTACATACAAGTCTAGCCTTATTCCTTGTCACTTCACCATTCTCATTCAGCTTATTTTTGAAAATCCATTTAGTACCGATTACATTCTTATCCGTCAGTCTGGGTACTAAAGTCCATGTTTTGTTCTTCTCAATTTGTTCAATTTCCTCAATCATTGCCTTGACCCATTCTTCATTATTCAAAGCAACTTGTACAGTTTTAGGTTCAAATTCACAAAGCAAACAAGTACCTTATCATGATTTACTTCTAGTTTGCATAACAACATTCTTGTCTCCAATAATCTGGTTTTCAGGATGATGTCTTCTTATAAATCTTGCTAAGATCCTGGATCTTCTATCTTGTGCATCTTGCTCTATATTCTATTGTGCATTCAGTTTAGGTTCATTAACCTACTCGGTAGGTGCTCCTTGATCATCATTATGTTCAGTCAGTTGTGTCGGTTGCTGTGCATTGCTTGTCTGTCTGTCGGTTACAGTAGTCTATGATAGTCTTAGTTGAAACTCGGGGACATCATAGTATGTAAACTGTCGGTAGTCTTCAGGTTCCTTAGTATTTTCTTCATCTGTAAGCTTGTCATCAAATTCATCAACTCGAATATTTACACTTTCAATAATCTTGTTAGTCATCTTGTTCAGACATTTGTAAGCTTTACTTTGGGTGGAGTATCCTAAGAATATTCCTTCATCTCCTTTGGAATCAAACTTACCATTCCTATCATCTTTCAAGATAAAACACTTACTTCCAAAGATTCTAAAATAACTTACATTAGGCTTGTGTCCAAACCAAAGTTCATATGGTGTTCAGTTGGAGTCCTTCTTTAACTATACTCAGTTAAGTACATAGACAATAGTACTTACAACTTCTCTCTATTTCTTCTTTCAACAATGTCGTTATGTTGTGGTGTTCTCAGTGTAGACACTTGTCTCTGGATTCCATGCTCATTGCAGAAGTTAGTAAATTCATCAGATATAAATTCACCACCTCTATCCGACCTTAAACATTTAATCTCCTTACCAATTTCCTTTTCAACCTTAGCCTTATACCATTTAAACATCTTAAATGCTTCAGAATTTTCTTTCAAAAACATCACTGTCATCAATCTAGTGTAATCATCAACAAAGAGAATAAAATATCTATCACCATAGTAACTTTGAGTTCTCATCGGTTCACATAAGTCGGTATGTATCAACTCAAGAATTTTCTTTGTTGAGAAATCTTTACTTTTAAAACTAGATTTAGTCATCTTTCCCTTTTGACATTCATGACAAAGAGTATGATCAGGCTTATGTAAGTTAGGCAAACCTCTAACTCTTTTCTTCTTACTAATCTTGATCATATTATCAAAATTTACATGACATAATCTCTTGTGCCATAGCCAAACATCTTCATCTTTCATTAGTAAACAAGAAGATTCATCAATATCAAGATAAAAAAGGTTACCTCTGGTCTGAGTACCAGTCCCAACAAGTCTTTCATCAACTTCATAGATTTTCACCTTTTTGTTTTCAAATACCAATCTGTGACCTGAATTAATCAGCTATGCAACACTCAACAGATTGTAATTTAGTCCATATACCCAGTAAGCATTCTCACATCTTATCTTATCATTTATTACTAGGGTACCTTTACCTTTCACAGTGCACGAAGCATCATTTCCCATTTTTACAAAACCACCATTATATTCAACTAATTCTTCAAATTTGTCTACATCACCTGTCATATGATGTGTGCAGCCACTGTCAATAATCCATGTGTCATTCTTTCTTACTTGTGAAATCAGGGCAGATTCTTCATGTTTCTCATCTTCTTCTGAATCATCCTTCATCGCCACAAATACAATCTCTACACTAGAATCAGATTCAAAGTTAGTCTCTTTAGTAGCAAAGTAAGCCTTCTTACTTTTATCTTTTCAATCATCTCTATCTTTATGTCGGTAATTCTTATGAACTCTCCTTCCATAACTTCCTTCAGATCTATCTCTAGGTTCATCATCATCATTATTTCCTTTATGAGGACATTTATTAGTGATATGACTTACTTCCTTGTAGTTAAAACAAGCCAAGGGTAGTTTACCTTTATACTTCCCTCTGCCTTTCGGCAATCTTCTAGCCATTAACGCTTCAAGCTTATCAAGGTCATCATCAGTGTCACTATCATATTTACTAGATTTCCCAATCTTTAGTTTTGACATAAAAGAAGACTCAATATTACTTCTAGAAGGTACAATGCTGTTATCAAAATTATTTAGCTCAAAGGTAGTAAGCTTACCGATCAAAGTATCAAGAGTGAGATTGGAAGAATCTCAGTTTTCATGAATTGCAGACACTCTGATGGCATATACAGGTAACAAAGTTTTGAGGATTTTGCTGATAATTGTTTCTTCATCAATGAATCCATCAAAAGCTCTTATAGCATAAACAACTTCTTTGATTCTGTTTGAATATTCCACAATATTTTCTCCTTCTTTCATTCTCATTTCATCAAATTTTCCTCTTAAGCTCTCTGCTCTAGCTCTCTTGACAGATGTGTTACCACTATATACTTGCTCTAGTCTATCCCACATTGTCTTAGCAATACTCAATCCTTTGATTTCTTCAAATTTAGCGTCGGTATAGGCAGCAACAAGTTCCATCATTGCTACATTGTGATCATGCTTATCTTTTAGTTGTTCCATAGTCAGAGGACCAGTCGGTTCACTATAGCCAGTTGTTATAAAATGTAGTGCATTTCCATCAATTCTAGCTATATGCAATTTCATTCTTTGTTTCCATACTGAGAAGTTGTCTTTGTTCAGTCTGGGCACTTCCCTCTTATTCATTTTGTGATCTTTATGCTCAAGTCCTTAAAACTCTATTTCAAGCAACCAACGCTCTGATACCAATTGTTAGAATAACTGAGAGGGGGGGGTGAATCAGTTATCCAGGTCCTAAAAACAAAATAAGTAACTTAAAACTTGTATCTTCAAATATTGTCACTCGGTAAACATATATCTTCTTCACTGTCACTGTATTTACCGATTATCAGATAAGCTCAAAATAATTTACCGATTAAATCTAATAGTTAACATGTAAAGTATGATAACAAATAGATAACATGCTCAACACATAACACAAAAGATTTTAACGTGGAAACCCTATTAAGGGAAAAACCACCTGGGAACCGGCAACCCAAAAATTTCACTCTTTTGAAGTGAGGCCTATGAGGACCAAACCCTGTTAAAGGTTACAATACACACTGTTAGGTGTGACCTGGTTAGAGGATTTTACACTAGGAGTTATCTTTCAATCTTTTGTCACTCACTATGTTGATTTATAGGATAACCATGTTTCACTGATTATAATGAAACACAAATAAGACTTAAAAGTCCACTCGGTTAAGAGATTTTCAATAATTACAATTGTTAGAAAGTAACAGTAGTTTGATTCACCTTATCACAACAAATTGCAGATTACGAATCAATGTTATGCTCAAACAATATTTTCTGACCATTTAACACTTCAGATCTTAAATCAACTTCACTTACAATCAATCAATACTATGCTCTATGTAGCTCAGTTTGTTCTCTGTGCGGCTCAGTTTCTGCAGCCTCAGTTCAGTAACCAATTGATCAAAAATGCATGAATGTTAGTTCACGCTCAGCTTCTGCAGTATCTCCTTCTTCTTTTTCTTCTTCCTCTCTTCTTTTTTTTCAATGTATTTTCTTTCTCCTTAAATAAACAAGTAAGTCATTTCATTTTCATCCATTAGATTTTGCTGCTTAATCCTGTTCATTACTTTTTCCGCTTTAACCTTCTTCGGTAGATGTGTCTTTAACACGTTTCAATTTTCTTCGTCAGATCTTTCTTGAATTTTTTCAGCCGTCGATCTTGAAATAAACTTTTATTCCTTTTCATATCTTTACGCTGATTTCGAGGTGCCAGCTCATCAATCTTCCCGGCCTACAACATCATTAAATGTTATTCTGTTCTTCTTGGTCAAGTCAAAGAAATGTGTCGGTAAACCTTATCGGTTAAACTTGTGCTCGGTATACAACACACTGTGTCGGTGTGTACTGTCATCGGTGTTCATACTGAGAATCTTGGTAAACACTAAATTGTCTTCTTTTACCGACCAACACTGCTTTGTATCTTTGAATTCCTTTCTTCATAATAGATGAATACCACGTACTAGGATCAACATAATGAGATCAAAGACTCATTAATAAGTTATCCAAAGCATTCCATAACCTCATCTGTTGTGGCCTTCTTCCATCATTCTTTAGATGTCTCGGTAATGAATAACTTACAAGATAAGTATTGTCAAACTAATAAGATACTAGTTGACATCAATGACAACATCATACTGATTTAGCAAATAGTATTATCTATCCATCTTCAGCTCTGTAATCTTCAATTACTTGTTCAACAATCTCTCCATATGATAAATTAGTTGTAGACTTAACAACTGCTTCATCCAAGCAACTTGAGTGCAATTAATAGAAGCAACAACATGTTTTGCCTCTGCAGTAGACCGAGAAATACAACTATGCTTCTTACTTGTCCATGACACAAGTCTCTTTCCAAAAATGAAATCTCCTCCACTTGTGCTCTTCCTATCATCCACATTGCATGTCCAGTCTACATCAATGAACACACTCAAAGAAAAATCTCCTTTGGGATCATACCAAAGAAAATAGTCTTCATTCCCTTTTAAGCATCTAAACATTATCTTCACGAACACCATATGGGATTCCTTTGGATTATATTGAAATCTTACAACAATCCCAATTGAATGTGCTATATTAGGCCTACTGTGAACAACATAATGAAACTTGTCGATCATGGATATGTATAAAGTTGCACTCACCTCTTTAGAATCATCTTCCTTGGATAGCTTATAACTGGTTACAATTGGAGTTCCTACCAGTTTAGAATCTTCTAACCCAAAAGTCTTTAATACTTCCCTCACATACTTTGTCTTGATGATGTAGATTCCACCACCGAGTTGAGATACCTACAGTCCAACATAGAATTTGATCTTACCAAACATTGATATCTCAAATCTTTCCCTCATTTCATCTACAAATGCAATGCTTGTCTCTTCATTTCCACCAAAAATGATGTCATCCACAAAGACTTCAACAATCAACAATAGGGAATCCTTCTCAACCTTCAAGTAAACATTATTATCCTTTCTTGTCCTTATGAAACTGATCTTGATCAGAAATGAGTGAAGTCTCTCATACCATGTTATTGGTGTCTGCTTCAATCCCTAAAGTGCCTTCTGCAACTTGCACACCATGTCTTCATCTTTTGATAGTGAAAAACCATCAGGTTATTCTATGTAAACTTATTCTTCTAGAATTCCATTCAAGAATGCAAATTTGATGTGCATTTGGAAAACTCTAAAACCTTTATAAGCAGCATATGCTAGCAAAATCCTTACTCCTCCAAGTCTAGCCACTGGTGCAAACTTTTCTCCATAGTCCAAGCCTTCTTCTTGTGCATACCCCTTAACCACAAGTCTTTCCTTATTTCTAACTACTTCACTAGCTTCATTGAGTTTATTTTTGAAAACCCATTTAGTTCCTATCACATTCTTATCAACGGGTCTGAGAACTAGTACCCAAGTATTGTTCTTCTTTATCTGATCCAATTCTTCTTCCATGGTCTTAATCCATTCTCCCTTCTTCAATGTCTCTCCTACTGATTTAGGTTCATGTTCAAAAATTAGACAGGTACTTTCTTTGATCTTTCTTCTAGTCTGAACACCAATATTATTATCTCTAATAATCTAATCGGTTGAATGATTAAGCTTTAAATACCTTGGTATCACCGGTTTAGGTCTAGGAGCCTCTTCTACCAATTGAGTTGGTTCATCCATATTGTTTTTATTATCAACTTCTTGCTCCATTGATTGAACATATACAATCCCCTTATCATCTCCTAATTCAATCTTGTTGGAACCATCATTCTTCTCTAGGAATTCATCAATCTTGACATTTGCAATTTCTGTCAACTTTTTGGTTCTCTTGTTTAGACACTTGTAGGCTTTTCTTCTTGTATAATATCCTATAAATATTCCTTCATCACTCTTAGGATCAAATTTCCATGTATAGTCATCTCTCTTTATGTAGCATCTTCTCCAAAAACTTTAAAGTATTTCACACTAGGTGTGTGACCATGCCATAACTCATATGAAGTCTTGTCGGTACCCTTCTTCACCTATACCTAGTTTAATGTATAAACTGTAATGCTAACAAATTCTCTTAAAAACATCTGAGGCACATCTCTTTGAATCATTATTATTCTTGCATCATCAATAATAGATCTATTCCTTCTCTCTACAACCCCATTTTATTGAGGAGTTATAGGTGTTGACATTTGCCTCTTGATTCCATTTTTTTCACAAAACTCAGTGAATTCCAAAGATGTGAACTCACCACCTTTTTCAATCTCAAGCACTTCATATTCCTACCTATTTATTTTCAACTTGTGCTTTGAACACCTTAAATATGTTAGAAATAGGGAATACTGAGAGGGGGGGGTGAATCAATATTCTACAAACTTTATCTTTTGCCCAATTATGGATATAATGGATTATCTTTACACATGCATAACATAAGAAGCTAAACAACATGCATAATAATAAAGAACTCATAACACATTATTTATTCTCGAGGAAACCCTAGCCAAGGGAAAACCCCAGTGGGGATGGTACCCACAAAGATCCACTAATCAAAAGTATCTTGTTAAGGATGTTGACCCTGTTAGGAGTCTATTACAAGCATATAGTGTATCAGTCCTGATTAAGGGACTATAGGCCTTGTTATAAGCCTCAACCCTGTTAGGAGTTGGTAGTACAAAATGTGATTACCAACTGAGCCCACTGCCCAAACAAGTAATGTACAATATACATTGATTACAAAAGAGGTCAAGGTACATAACCTTATACTGCTTGCATCAATATCTCTTTGTTGATCTTTCACTATCGCTATTACATATGCTTCATATACTTCGCATCATACTTCTACAATTACTTGCTGCTTATTACAATTACTACACTTTACAATTACAATTACATTTACATTTATACCAATAGCTTTAACCAAGAGTAAACATCTAGGATTTCATCCCTTTATATTGTTAGGATATTATTTTGATAAACAAAATAATCCCTTAACTCTTTACTAGTTCTGTCTTCATATTTTGTCATGTCGGCTTCACAATGTCTTCGATAAAACTGTCATAACTTCTTCCGTACATACCGTACTGACTTGCACTTTGAGATGGGTCATCATTAGTCACCATAGAGTCTATGTTCAAGTGTGCAAGCACTGAACTCACTCCAGTCAACGTAAACAAAAACTATGTCCGGGTACACTGGTAAAAATATTGTCTCATACTTAGACAAATTTGCAATGCGCTCTGTCATACTTGCTCTCTGACTTGTGCAATCTTCATGTGGATCATATGTTTCCATAATGACAACATCTATGCAATCAACTCAGCCAAATTGCCAACAAGATAAATAGAGTGCATATGATTTATCTTTTAGAAAAGTAACCCACATCATCCTAAAGTAATCATTAATAAAAAAGCATAAAGTGCTTATCTCCAAAATAGATTCTTGTTCTCGTGTGAGCAGACAAATCAGTATGAACTAAATCCAAAATACCTTCAGATGAAAATGACTTACTGATAAAAATAGAACTAGTGAATTTTCCCAACTGACATTCCTTGCACATGGTGTTGTCTAGTTTCACTAGTTGTGGCAAACCTCTAACAATATTCATCTTACTCACTTTGACCAAACTATCAAAGTTAAGATGACAAGATCTCCTATGGAACAACCAAATATCATCAAATTTTGCTATCAAACAACTCTTTATTCTAGTATTCACTTGTAATAAGTTACCTTTAGTCTGCATACCAGTAGAAATCAGATCACTAGATCTCCCAAGTATCCTACAAATACCTCCTTTGAACTCTACAAGATAACCTTTGTTATTCAATTGTGCTACACTCAAAAAATTGTACCCTAGGCCTCCTACCTAGTTAACATCATCATAATGTTTTTTCTATTTAGTGCAATAGATCCAATTCCTTTTACTAAGCAAGGAGAATTGTTACCAAACCTTACCGCACCACCATCACATTCTTCCAACTTAGTGCATTTAGTCCTGTCACTGGTCATGTGACGTGTCATCCACTGTCTATTACCCAATCTTCACTGTGATCCATGCTAGAAATCAATTTTTTTTCATTACCTCCGAGAGGATTTTCCTTAATAACAACAAAAGTAAATACATCATCTTCATTATCCTTAGATTCCTCATTAGTAACCCCTTCATCATCAGCAAAAACACAAGTCTTCTTGCTCTTATCCTTGAATATCTTAGTCTTATCCTTCTTATCACCATCAAGACACCTAGAAATAATGTGTCCAATCTTGTTATATGAAACATATTTAAAAGGTAGCTTACCCTTGTATTTTCTAGTTTCTCTAGGTAGCCTTCTAGAAAACAATGCTTCCAACTCACCCAGTTTATTTTCCTTGAACAAGATAGAATCATAATAATTAGAGTAACATGACATAGCAGAGGATTCGTGACTAACTTCCTTTCCTTTCCTTCTAGGTGCAAGAGACATAGATGACTTGAATGCAACTTCAACCCTTGGAACACTATTATCATAATTGCTAAGTTCAAAAGTAGTCAACTTTCCAATTAATGCATCAAGAGTGATAATTGCAGTTCCTAAAGATCTTAACTCCTGAATAGAAGAAACCCTAATGGAATAAAGAGGTAAAAGGGTTCTCATTACTTTACTTACCACATCATCCTCATAAATAGTTTCACCAGCACTTTTGATAGAAAAAATCACTTCTTTGATTATGTGACCATACTTCTCAATGTTTTCACCTTAAACCATCCTCATGTCATCAAATTTTCCTTTCAGGTTTTTAACCTTAGCTTTCTGTACATGTTTTTCTCCACCATACACTAACGTTAATTTCTCCCACACATCATAGGTGATATCAATATCTTGGATATCAACAAAATCTACATCAGATAATGTACTTATAATGACTTCCATAACTATAGTATTCTCTTGTTATTCCCTTAGTTGATCTGCATTGAGAGGAACAATTGGAATAACATACTAATTAACAACATGATTCCAATACTAGTTACCCATACCTTTTATATAAAGCTTCATTATACCACTCTATACCGAGTAGTTCTCCCTTGTGAACTTAGGACCTTCCTTTCTAATCATTCTTAGATCTTGACCTCAAGCTATTAACCTTCACCACAAAGAGTATCAATGCTCTGATACCAATTTTTAGTCCTAAGGGTCCAGGATTACTAAGAGGGAGGGGGATGAATCAATAAAATAAGATATATGATACTTTTTACTTCTTTTAATACAAACATAACATTCATTGGTTTACTGATTAATAAGCAAACGAAACTTAACTAAATAAACACAACCACCACAATGCATGCAACACATAACACAAAGATTTTTCCCATGGAAACCCAAATGGGTGAAAACCATGTGTGAGATGAAACTCACAAATTGTGTACTCTTCTAAAGTACACCCTATTAGGATCTTAACCTTGTTAGGAGTTTTACAAAGACACAGTTATGTGCCACCCAGTTATGGGATTTTCCTCTAGCCCTATTAGGATCTTTACCCTATTAGGATTAGTCTTGTTAGAGGACTTAAGGAACTAGCTAAAGTGCCACCTTGTTAAAGGATTTACAAATAAGATCTATTAGGATCTCCCTGTTTAAGGGATTTACATATAAGAAACCTATTAGGGTCTTGTGATTTAGAGATAGCAACTCCTTTTCTTTATCAGATCCTCTGTAACACCTTCAATATTTCATCAGATAACTCTGGAATACCCTGGCTTGATCACACCATCACTATCATGATCTACACATACAAATATTTGATTCTATGATATAAATATCACTACTCAAGCCCTAAATTAACATTGACCTAAAACCTCATCCAATACATTTGAAATCACTTTTCCAATCTTTGTGCCTAGAGAGATTGCACCAAAACACACATCCCAATGTAATTACCATCTTTACCAAAATTTCAGCCAAAGGATAGACCCTTACAATTTATTTTATTAAGAATAGTCAAACATGTTTTAACTAAGTCAACCTTTATCTTGATAAAATGTCTACCTCGATCAATGTAATGTCAAAACATCATCACAAATGAATTGAGACACGTCAACATGATATCTAGAATTCAAGTAACTCATCACAACTTGATCACTAGTTGCCATCAAAAGATTTACCATTGGTAGCTTAGGGACATAGTCACCTTTCATAGAAATAATTTTTGTAACTAGAAAATATGCTTACCAATCATTCAAATCAGTTTCAATCATAACCATGAGCACAACATATCATTAACAACATAATTCTATGATCACACCACCTAACTCACCATAGATTTGATAAACCAATCAAATCACTCATTTCCAGTCACCGATTGTTCTAGCAGTTGCCTTGTCACACTTCAATCAAACATAACTTATACAAATTATATATTCAATAGTTGTAATCATATAGTTATCATCTAGAGACATTTACAAGTCTCCATTAAGAATTGCAACCACTAGAACCACTTGAAACATATTATTCATTCTTCTCACATAATTGGAAACACACTAAAAGCACTAGGTCAATAGTTGACACCAATGAAAACACAATAACTGATCATCTCAATCACCAAGTTTGTACCATCACATCATTAGTTATGCAAACAAAGAAAGACCTTCAAATTTGATGAAGTTTTTCCTTAGCCATTTGACCATTCCATCACAACAATCCCCTTTCCCAAGCACTTTGAAACTCCTAAATTTGACAAATATAGGGGAAAGGGAGATCCAGTTATCCATGTCAAGGAGTTTTACATGGCTTGTTAAGAGGTTTCCTACAACAACAATTTTCTAATGTGCCTCTTTCCCAAGATATTAGGAGGAACCTCTCTTGAGTGGTTCTACACGATACCCTATGAATTAGTTTCAACCATTGTAGAGTTATCTAAAAATTTTGTAGCACAGTATGCACATAACATTGAGAATGAATTATCTCTCTTGAGGTTCTGTGATTCAAAATAGAAGGGAGATTATTGCCTATTTGATTACCTTCAAAGGTGGAAAAACCTCACCACAAGACTATCACATCAACCTCTAGACAAACAGTTGACGAAGATATTCATTGACAACTTACATCGCAAGTTATCTCACTACATGCACATGAATTGTATCCAAACCTACCAAGACATCAAGGGAAAATGAATGGACATCAAGAAGGGCCTCTTAAATGATGGTACCATCAAACATTACAAAGAAACCCACCATGAAAAACCTAGTAATGATCTCCCTTGCTATTGGAACAAGAAAAAGAATGCAGTAACAGATGGGGCCACATATACAAGAAATATCCAAGTTTTGGTAGCTGGACCAAGACCACCAGAATCTCTTATTTTTCAACCAGTGGCTAATCAAACAAATGCTATATCGATCACACAAGGACAACCTAAAACACAATTATAGAGTACTCAAAAGTGCACATTCACCCCTCTTGGTTAACCCTTGGATGTCATCTTCCACATAATGGATAAGGCCAACTTAATTATGTACCCACATACTCAACCATTTGATAAATCTACTCCTAAACCTGCATGGTATAAAGATAATGAGTATTGTGGTTATCATTGTGTTAAGGGATATACAATTATGAAATGTATTAAGTTAAAACATTACATCTAGAACCTCATCGATTGCAAAGAAATTATAGTTGATCCTCTGACATGGGCTTAGTCCAACACAAATCTCCAGATATACCAAAATGTGTTTCCTCAACATAATACTGGTAAAGGCCCCACAAACACCAACCCATAATTCCAAAACCAAGGAAAAGCTAAATAAGGTGACCATGGTGATGGAAAAGATTACACCACAGCGTATATCAACTATGAAGAATTTTTCAGTTGCATCACCCAAGTTGAACCCACTTTCATTATGATCCATGTCAAAGAATAGATAGTTAGTGCACAGTTACCATGTGTCAAGGAAGAATAATTGTTGTCAGTGCCACTGCCACTTCCTCCTATAGTGCACGATATAACCTCTTAGAATAGCTTGGGAATATTCCTACACAAATATCCATCATGGATCTCCTTTGCACATCTCCCATTCATCAAGAGATCCTTAATAAGACCCTACAAGATTCACGTGTCCTCAATGGCATCGATCCAACATAATTTTAGGCCCTTGTTGGCCACCTATTAACATCTTTTGGCCTCTCATTCAAACCCTCTGAAATGCCATATTTTGAGCTAGATCATAACATCCCACTTTGTATCGATGTCATGGTTAATGACTTTGTCATCAAATGGATCATGATAGATAATGGTTCAACTCTAAATCTATGCACTTTAAATTCATAAATCAAGTGGGGTACACTGAAGAAAATATAACACATGACATTATTACTACCAAGGCCTATGATAATCTAGAACGTACCTCTAAGGGTACTATTTCACACAACCCCTCATGCATCAACATGAGATCTCAATCAAAACGTGGCTATGTCCCAAGGTGGAGCTAACCAAGGCTCACAAGGCCACCACTCTAATCATGGCAGAGATCAAGAACCCACACCATCAGAAATTGAATGATTCTACGATGATGATCTCTTTAAAATATGATGAAACACTTCTTACAAGAAGAAAAAGTAACATACTTTCTAAAACTATCTCAACAAGGAGCCAAACTTCCTCAAGACTTTAATGTTGAAAATATTATAACACGAGAGGAATAGACCCCCATCACAGCCATGATGAAACAAATGCATGCTATGCAAGTCAAACTCAACAAGCTAGAAAAGGAGAAATAACCTAAAGAATTCTCTATGGATGCCCTATGTCCATTTTTGTTTGATCAAAGCTTGTATATGCCACCATTCCCAAAAAGAGTGGAACTACCCAAATATGACAAAAATGATGGAAATTATGATCCTCAAGGTCATATCAGAGAGTTTTGCACTCTATCCATGGAGTTCATGCACAAACCAACATACTTAATACATCTCTTCCCACGATCCTTGGGAGGAGCAACCATCAAATGGTTTTCTAAGATACCTCCAACCATCAAAACTTTTGAGGAGTTAACCAAATTGTTCTATCAATAATACTCCTACAATATCCAACATCCCATCACAATGATCGATATTTGCTACTTGAAACAGAATTCAGGAGAACCTTTCCTGACTTTCCTCAAATGTTGGAGGAAGAAGTTTTCACTCTATGCCTGACAAATTCCTGAAAATGAGAAACTAGAAATTTTCATCAATAATCTGGTTCTGGAAATCAACTATCATCTTTAGATGCAAAATCACACTTCATTTGACAAAATGGTAGAAAATGCCATAAATATAGAAAATGTACTTGTTCACAAGGGAGATATATCACTCCATAAAGAGAACAAGCATGAGTCAGGTTCTACTTCCAAAACCAAAGACACAGTCAAATTTTGGAACAAAAATAAAAATGTCATCACAGATGGTGTTATTGATCACATAAGTGCTCCACCCAAAGAACCAACATTTAATCTCACGATTGGCACTCAAGCCATAAAAGCTTCAGAAATGAAGGCAAATGAACCTACTAAAAAGTCAAATGACTATAAACCATGGGTTATAAAACCAAAACATGAGTTCACTCCTTTAGGAGAGTCCTTGGAATCTGCCATGAAGACCTTATTGGAAAATAATATCATCACTTTACCTAAGATCAAACCATATGACCCCAAAGTCAAACCTAAATGGTGGAGAGAGACCAATTTCTATTTTTTCCATTGAAACAAGGGTCATAAAACTAACAACTTCATGCGTCTGAAACATCTTTTTCAAGACAAAATTGATGTTGGATAAATTATGATTGACAACCATAAATCCAATAATGATCATACAACATTCACGAAACCTTTTTCAAAACACACTCAAGGAGATTCATCTTCTAACCAAACATGGGTACTAAAGTCAATTACACTTACTCCGACAATAATGATGTCATCAACATGGTAGAGCCATGCGCATCTCAACATTGCAATGTTATCACCATTTTCAAAAAGGATAGAGACAACAGATCGGCTAATGTAGTCACTCGATCTCAGGCTCAGGTAACTCTCCAAGGACAAAACTCAAGTTCATCAAATGCCCTGAAGGTGCCATTCAATCTTGCATCTGCATCTAAACAAAGGACTGCACCTAAATCTTCCAATTCTAAAGAGTCCAAAATAACATCCTACAGCATCATCCAACAACTGCAACACACTAATGCCAAGATCTCTATATTCGAGTTACTTCGGATTTCTCCTACTCATCGTGCAATTATAGACAAAGCTCTCATTGGTTCTAATGTTCCTAAAAATATTGATCTTGATAGGTTCCAAACCATGGTGATTCACTTGACTTCCCCTCAATACATTTCCTTTTAAGAGGAAGATGACAACTCACTAAGTCATCCACATAACCAGCCCTTGCATGTTGAAGTCCTAATTAAAAACTGTAGTGTCAAGCGTGTTTTGATAGATGGCAAAGCTAGTCTAAATATTTGTTCTTATAAACTAGTTACGCAACTGGGATTGTTAGAAGATTCTATTGATCCTAAAAAGAAGATAACCATAAAAGCCTATGACAAACAAGAAAGATCCTCAAAAGGAGTCATTGTTTTACCTATTAGAAATGAAACCTATCATTAGAGATATTACTTGTTAAGTGTTGGATCTTCCACTGGCCTATAACATCCTTTTAGGAAGGCTTTGGATTCACTAAATGCAAGCTATTTCATGAATGTGTCAAATTTCCCTATGATGTAGTAAAGGTCACTATACCTATAGATATGTCAGTATCTTGCATTGCTTTGAAGGAAAGTGTCGACAAACTTGTCCCACACAACAAAGAGTCTTCTACCAAATAGTGTGACATAGCATCTACATCTAAAATAGAAGATATAGAAAAATAAATAAAGATCAAAGATACAGGCATAGGAGAATACACTATGGAACTAGTCCTATCTCTCACTTTCACCTAAGTCTTATGGACAACCTTCAGAGAAAGTGAAACCTACAACTAGAGAACCCCAAGTTATCTTTGATGGGAGTTTCATCATAGAACATGTATCCAAACAAGAATCAGATGAGGAAGAGGCTATATTAGCTTGGTTGTACAAAGATGCATCTCAATCACAAATAGTTCAAAAGTGTGACTCTAAATTACCTAAGGTTCCTTCAAAATCATATGGACCAAGCCACAAGATAATGTCTAAAATGGGATACACTGGAAAAGGACCTCTAGGAAAAAGAGGCAAAGGAATCATCAAACCCATTGAACACTATGGGAGGACAACCAAAGATACTACAGGCATAGGTTATCAGAAGAAACCTTTCCGTCTCAGTGGAAACTCTACACATGTCCTAGAATAGATAACACTAGAAATAAATACTCAGCAAAAGGAAGAAACACAACACTCAAAAAATGATGATTCAGACACAATTGATGTTTTTCCTTATGAACATATACCTCAACACATATTGGACCTTCTTAAGGATGAAAAGAAACCTAAAGAGAGAATCAATGTGGTAGACACACAAGAACCTACTACTGCACAAGAGATAGTCGCAACACAAGAACCAGGGATAACTTTAGTGGCTAATATTTTCCAATTGGTGAATTTCACTCATCAAGGACCCATAATTTGGTGAAAAAAATTAGACTTTCAGGGTGGCCATGTCGCCTGTGCTTTATAAAAATTGGGTCCCATGCATAGGCCAATCGCCAATAGTGATATGGAATTATTTGTATTTTAGCAATGACTTCGCCAATAGAATCTAATTTTTCCACATAGTAAATTGAATATTTTCACCTATAATTTCCAAAGCTTGTCTTAATTAATGGTCATATTCACCAATATGCGATCAGAATTTAACTTAGGGTACGGTTTAAGTACATAGATTTGACATGTGTCTCTATTCTGAAGACTTTTCGTGGAACTTTTTATCTTTTCAAACTTTAGCCCGAAATAAATTTGATTGTGGACACATGTCTTTATTTTGGAGACTTTCTCTGGAGCTCAGTGTCCTTTAAAATTTTGGCCCGAAATAGGGTTTATGCCATTGATTTAGGATCATCCAACGGTTATTAAAACTAGGTTTAGTATATGTAATATGATATAAAATTAACTTAGGACACCTTACTAAAATATTAAAAGTTGTTTGAGCTTTCGGAGGCGCTACCCCAAAACCCCCATTTAATAATTTGGAGGGAAATTGCAGCGATAAAAGGGGAAAATTTAACCTTTGAGTCTAATAATTAATTAGGATCCATATAAAAATAATGGTGAAATGATGGTTTCTAGGTATGTGTAGTTCTAGCAACGATTTTCTTCAAAAATGAAAGATTCGCTAGGATTTTATAGAATTTTCATACAATTGAAAAAAAATCGCTAGTTAAATTAATATTTTTTCCTTTCAACTTAAAAAAATTCGCCAATAATATTATTTTTTTCCACCCAAAATAATGTAGGATTCGCCAGGATTTTACACCTTTTCTAGGGAGGGGGTTTCTTAAAGTTTTCCCTGACAAGAACCGAATGATCCTTAAACCAAACAAGAAGAAGAAGGTATACCTCTAACAATAGCTGAATATTTGGGACACTCTAGTGATTCTGAGATAGATTCTCATGAGTATGAATTCTACTTAGACTCTGAAGGCCACCCTTCTTGGGGGATTCATCCTAATTTTACACATGTTCTTGACTTTCCCAGAGATCCTGATGAGGAATCTAATGATTGTGAATGGGGAATTATTCTAGAATAAGATGAGCTTATAAGAAAAAAACACATAGATTTTATTCACCAATATGCACCTACATCCAACGTGATTTTAGAATGACATGACAGACCTCGTGAGTCTGATTCACTTATTACTAACGCAGGATCCAACGATGACGTTGAGACACTTAATGAACTGAATATCTTGAGTTGTAATATATCACCTTTGAATTCGAGAGTCAAATCCTAACCAATGATGACAACATGTATGTGTAAACACTATCAACCAATCCTTTCCTACACTTACTATTCAACATCCTGAGCTTATTGACCAAACATCCATTAATCCAAGCCAACACATCCATACTTTCCGAACAGACTATGCTCTTGCATGTTACCTAAATGTATTAGAACCCATGATGACTTCCATCAACAAACCTAGCATTGGCATGACAAAGTTGGATATCAAATATCTCAATCAAAAGAATAAAAACAAAAACAAAAAGAGTTCTGAGGGTGAAAACCACTATGTGGTAGTCTCATAATAAAAAATAGTAAAAACAAAAGATGTATCCGAAGGTGAAAACCTCTCTGAGGTGCCTAAGGATGGGATATTTGATGTCCGTCCAAGTCATTTACAAGATAGATCAACATTTTTGATAGAACCAACTTAGTCTATCAATATAGGAATAGCAAAGGAACCTTAGTTAATTCATGTAGCACAATCTCTATCAGAAGAAGAAAAAAAAGCATTCACAAAATTCTTAATAGAAAAAAATATCAAATTTGCATGGAATATTTAGATATGCCATGATTGGATTCTAATATCATCATGCATCATCTCTCTATTGCTTGAGGAGTTAAACCAATCAAGAAAAAGTTGCAAAAAATTCATCCTCACATGGCACTCCTTGTTAAAGCTAAGCTAGAGAAATTGCTTAAAGTCGGATTTATCCGAGTCATAGACTATGTAGAATGGATTTCAAACATAGTTCTAGTATCAAAAATAGATAAATCTATCAAAGTATGCACATATTTCCAAGATGTAAACAAATCATGCCATAAGGATGATTTTCCACTACCAAACATCGATATGATAGTGGACATGACTGTGGGATTTGAAATGTACTCTTTAATGGACGGTTTCTCTGGATACAATCAAATAAAGATAACTCCTGAAGATCAAGAGAAGAAATATTTCACTTGTGAATGGGGTACTTTCTGCTAGAATGTAATGCCATTTGGTCTTAAGAATGCTAGTGCTACCTATCAAAGAGCTATGGCATCTATCTTTCATGATATGATGCATAAGAATATGGAGGACTATGTAGATGACACACTGGCTAAATCAATGAAAAGATCTAAACATCTAGCTGACTTGGGTACAATACTAGATAGAATGGAAAAATTTAGTCTCTGACTAAATCCTAAGAAATGTTCCTTTGGTGTCACTTCAGGAAAGCTTCTAGGATACATTGTTTCAAAGACAGGCATTGAGGTAGATCCAGAAAAAGTCAAAGAAATTATGGAGATGCAACCTCCTAAGAACATCAATCAAATGTGTACTCTGTAATGTAGGATACAATCTATTAGGTGCTTCATCTCTTAGTTAGCTGATATATCACAACCTTTCACTAGAACATTGCATAAAGGTGTGACTTACAACTGGAATGAAGAATGTGCGAAAAACTTCAATCGTATCAAATAATACTTGGTGAATCCACCAATTCTCATACCTCATATTCAAGGAAAGCCATTAATATTGTATGTCTCTACAACAGATACATCACTAGGGGCATTGTTGGCACAACATGATGAAAATAAACGGGAAAGAGCCATATATTATATCAGTCAAATATTGGTGGCATATGCAAAGAACTATTCTATGATAGAGAAGGCATGTCTAGTTGTGATATTTGCATCATAGAAACTGAGGCACTACATGTTAGCTCATACTACACAACTAGTAGCAAAGATTGATCCATTGAAATATTTGTTAAACAAAGCTACCCTCACAAGTAGATTGGAAAAATGGGTAATGCTACTAAGCGAGTTTGACATTGAGTATGTTGAAAGAAAATCCATCAAAGGACATGTTATCATAGATCAACTAGTTGAAGCTCCAATATTTGACGATCAACCAATGCAAATGGAATTTCCTAAATCCTCTATTATGCACCTATCTTCAGAACATGGTGCTTATTCTTTGACATATCTTATACACAAAATGGATCTGGAGTTGGTATATTGTTCATCACACCACAAGGTTACTCCATTCCAAAAGCATTCAGAATCAAGTTCCTGTACACCAAAAACATATTAGAATATGAAGCTTTGTTAAATGGAATGAAAATAGCAATCGAATGGAGGGTAACAGAACTACACATTCACGGAGACTCACAATTGGTCATTCACCAAGTCAATGATGTGTATCAAACAAGAGATGAAAATCTTCTTCCATACAAGTGCATGGTCGATGATCTAAAGAAATACTTCATTTCTGTCACATTTGAATAGATACCTAGAATGGAGAACAAGGTTGTTGACACCATGGCAACACTATCATCTCTTCTACAACAACCTGAACATGAGCTATGCTATGAGTTCTTGGTGGAAGCACTGTCATTCCCTGCCTATGATTGCCAATAAATCTACATGATTTACACTATTGTTGGTCATGATTCCTCCCATTACAAAAACATATACTCATACCTTCATGACCAAATCATTCCCGATACCTTTATCCATCATGAAAAATGCTACCTTATCTAAAACACATCACAATATGTCATCATTGGTAATGATCTATACAAATGAAGTCTAAATGGTACACTTCTTAGATGTTTAGAATGTGAAGAGTCACAACATGCATTAGAGGAAGTCCACGAAGGTATTTGTGGATCACATTCCAATGGTCTAACATTAGCTCAAAAAATCATTAGGGTAGGGTACTATTGGCCAGATATGGAGAAAGAGGTCGTGAAATATGCTAAGAATTATCAGAAATTCTAGGTCCATGGTAACTTGATTCACGCACCAGGGAGAGATTTGATTCCCTTTACAACACAATGGCCTTTTCAATAATGGGCATTTGATCTCATAGGAGCTATATATCCACATTCGTCAAATGGTCACACCCATATAATCACAGCAACAAATTACTTCACAAAATGGGTTGAAGTAGTTCCTTTGACATAAGCAATTGGAAAACAGATCTTAATATTCATTCTGAACTACATAATTTATCGATATGGTATCCCACACTCCATCATCACTAAAAATGGAGGCCAATTCAATAACAAGGACCTAGACTCCTTATGTTCCAAATTCAAAATCACTCAACATTGATCATCCATTTACTATCAACAAGGGAATGGACAAGTTGAAGTGTCCAATAAAAACTTATTGAAAATCCTGCATTGTACAGTCAACAAAATAGGAAGAGACTAGCACCTAATGATAAATCCAGCTCTTTGGACTTACATAACAAGTATCAGAATGCCTACTAGGGCTACTCCTTTTTCTTTAGTATATGGGGCTGAAGTGGTACTACCTATAGAGGTTAAAATCCTATCAGTGAGAGTTAGAATGCGCGGTCTGGTAACTGATGACAATTACAGAGTATCTAGGTTACAAGAACTTGAACTACTAGATGAACGTAGGCAAGTCACGTATGATCATCTTAGAGTATATAAAAAATGAATGTCTAGAGGCTACCAAAAGAAGGTCAGACACAGAGAATTTTAGGTTGGTGATCTAGTTTTGAGAGAAAATACTAAAAATCAATCCCATCAAGAACGTAAGGGGAAGTTTGAACCCAACCTTTGTTATCATTGCTTCTTTTGGCTCTAGAGCCTATCAAATCTCAATGAATAAAGGAGAACAACTCCGAGAACCGATCAACATTCTCCATCTAAAGAAATTCTACACCTAAGACATTCAGTCAGTGAAAAATGTCCTGAAAAAAATGTATAAAAATTGGAAAAAGTCTTGAAAAAATCATCATCCTGGTGAAAACCTAGCAATAGCCACCTTGATGATTCAACAAAAAAATTTAAAAAATGGAAAAATACAAAAATACAAAAAAAATAAAAAATAAAAATAAAAATTAAAAAATTAAATTTTTTTTAAAAATTTAAAAAATGGAAAAATACAAAAAAATTGAAAAGATGAAAAATACAAAAAAAGAAGAAAAAGAAAAAGTGCCTTAGTGAAAACCTGGTAAAAAGGCACCTTGGTAGCAAAAATAGAATCTCTGCCAAGATGGTGAAAACCCGGCAAACAGGCGCCACATGTACAAAACACTCCATCTATCAAAGCAATCTTGCTAATCTCCCAGCTTTCAGTCATGTTTTAGTTTGTACATATCTCTTTGTTTGCTCTCACGTCCTATTTTCAATAAAGTCGGTCTGTGTACCAAGCAACAAGCATCTGTATCCTATCAATGTTTCCAACTTGGGGGTAACCAGTGTCTTATACTATGATCCTCAACTATCACAGATAAGTCATATCCAGTCAAGGTCTTTCCAGAGCTTTTTATGAGTCAGTTTGTCTATCTCCCTACCAGAAAAGGATTTTGCACCTAACAACAAAACACCAACAAACACACAATTACAACAAAACAAATTCTGCAACATGTTTTAATCTTCTTGTATGCACTGACTGATTCACATTGAGATTTTGCATATTATGTCACTTCGAGCTCATTGATGATGTTCTCTTACAATATTTAGAAGAGAAATGATGAGGGGCATAATCTTTTATTTTATTTTATTTGTTTGTAAGTGAAAATCTAACCCCTCTAGAAACTCTAGATTGAATTGGTGTCCACTATAAGTGCCTCCATCATGATTGGATGGCCATGTGTACCTCAACCTTTGATACCTAAATTCTTTAGGGGAGTTATGTTTAACTTTGAGTGATTTCTTATTCCTACTGTGAAACGCAACATTACCCAAGGATGTGAACGATAAAGGGTCACTGTGGGTAATTCACATTAGAATAAGAATGACCTCTCCAACTACTTGGTGTGTTTGTATGCAAGGCGTATTCAGGTCATCACAATGTTTATGCTCTGATGCTTATACAAATTGCTATATCAAAATGGACATGATATTCAGGTCATCCTGGCTTTTGTGACTTGGTGCTTATATCTAAATCTGACATTTTTTACTAAAATTCAATATTCATATGTTCATGGCTTTCTAACCAGTGGACATTGTATTGACTATTTGGTGTTAACGAAAAATATTCAGTGATGATAAAAACTAACACATGATCAGTGACTAAGTCCTAGGTTTGCATTTTCATTTGGTCTGGTTGCATGTCTTTTCATGATTTGAATTTAGCATAGCATTTAATGTTCTCCAACATTATACTAAACACATCACAAGGATTGAGCTTCACGTATAGGTCTCTCCATCTAATCAACAAGTAGTCACCATTCTGGGTTACACATCCTTTTTGACAATGACTAAGCACTTGAACTCTCCATGTACCTATAAAACCATCATGTGTATCGCTACATTTACATATCACATCATCTTCATATTCATCTCATACATCCATTGCATACATACATTTGCATCCATAAAACATAAATAAAGCCATACATTTTCATAACTCATCTAACATCTCTCATTGCATTTCACATTGCATAATCATACATTCAAAGTAAACATTCATAATTCCATACATTTGCATCACATGATAACAACATAATCAAAATAACAAGTGCAATGAAGTCACAACCAAAAATTATCTTGTATATATATATATATATACGTCGATATAGTACATGGGGTGCACGTCGTGCATACAATACAAAAGAATGAGCTCCAATGAGATATCAAGTATAACAAAATGTCAAAAATGAGGAGACAACTATCAATGTCAACTATTAGCTTGCTCCTCTGCATCAGGTGCTATGCCTCCCCCTACTGGCACATCTGGTGGTGGATCAACTCACGATGCTTTGGCTCCCATAGATCCCAGCATGTACTGAGAATATGAAGTAACCTGTTGTTTGGGTGGCACAACTGAGAAGTAAGAAGACACATAGTATGTAGCTTTTCCTGTCTGATGAGTGACCTCTACTTGTAGCCGTTGGGTCTCCACCTGAGACTCACGCAGCTGTCTGTCCTGCTCTACTAGTCGGATCTCAAAATCCATCCTCTCAGCTCTTAGGTCCCTATTCTGATGCCACAATCTACTTATGACCTCATGCAGTGTCTACCTCAAACCTGGGTCTACCTTAGTAGCTACCTCCTCCTCACCAACCATCACCTTTTCACCACTACCTATAACTATCCGTGCCTTATGACATCAAACCTCCACACCTAAGTCAAAATCAGGCACCTCCTATGCCTCATCCATCTGCACATCCTAGTGTGCACCCAAAACCTCCTCAGCTGTTGTAGTGCTACCTATAGCCCCTAGAGTCCTGCCCTCACCTCTCGTATACCACCGCTGCAAAACTAATGGTCTCACCAATGGTACTGCTCATTGTATAGGGACATGCCTCACATCTGTTGTTGGTCATGGTGGGATATTTTCTGCTCTCTACACATGAGGGATAAGTTGTTCCATAGGGATATGTACCTCCCTCCTCCTCTGTCCTCTCCCCCAAGGAGAACCTATCACATCATCTACCTCCTCCATCATCAAAATCAGCTCTATAGGATCAGAGAATCACCTAAAGGGATGCTCTGCCAAGTGTGTCCTATAAGCATCAATAATCCCTTCATCAACTACTTGTACTCAGTAGTCCCAATCTCTACTCTAGAGCCTGCTGTACATAAAACTACACACTGCATATAACAACATGGGATCCCACCCTAGTCCAATCTCTCTCACCTACCAAGAATAGGAGGTGAACTCCCAGGGTACATCCTAAATGAGGCCATACTACCTCTAGACCTGGGTGATAAAAAAGCACTCCAACACGCTAGTAGAGTGGCCAATCAAAATATAGCTTTGGCAGAAATAGCCAAATTGTGCCCTAGAAGTGGGCCAAGCCTCAACTTGTAAGTACGGATGCCAAATGACTATAGTCATATCATCTAGGACCCTACGCTGATACTCAGTCCTACCCATCCAAACTTGTTTCATGTAACTTGCATATCAGTATATGAGAGGCTCTTGAGCCTGTCTCTCATCTCTGCATATGGGTTGACATATGGGAATATGCTCCCATGCCCAGATCTGTAATAGTATGACACCTAAAGTGAAAGTCTTACCCTCATGGTAGACTATCTCGTGCATCTCTAAAAATGTGTGCCAGGAGGCACTGACCCCATCCATATTCTATGGGATGCGCCATGAGCCGCTGCACCATAGGAGCCCATCCCATCAGAAGACTGTTCTGCTAACGGTTTGACATGATGATACCCCTGATCATCCCTGCAATAATGCACTCCAGCCTGTGAGACTATCCATATCTTTGAACTAATACCTCCCAAGGTATCTATTGTGATATCTTCTTGCCAACTCCGAACAATGTCCTAAAGGCCTGTAATCCTTTGTTCCTAGAACTCAGGTAGTCCAAGCGTGGTCCATGAAAAGGGATACAAAGAATGTGATAAACATGCTCCGTCGTGAAGGTAATCTCCCTTGTTGAGAGATGAAAGTTCTAGGTCTCTACGTGAAACCTCTCGACCATTGCAATAATCAATCTATGATTCACCTGAATCTCGGGTAAACCTACGAGGTACTCAAAACCACACGCAACAAGATGTACTCTCAACAGATCAAGCAACGCCAAACACAACCTCTGAGTGGTTGGATGTGATACACGAACATGGACGTTAGGGTATCTCACCTGTAAAACACAAAAAAATGAGTATGACATCAGTAATTTGCTCAAAATCAATGCTACATGCACACAAAATGAGAAATTGAACATATTAGAAGGTGCATTAAAAACCATAGAATCTATCTGAGCAACTAATTTTTTTGGAAAAACTCACTAAAACCTTAAAAATGCTCACTGTTTTCCATACGACACTTCAAAAAATAAAAAACTAGTGTCAAGTGTCGTACGACACTATACAACAACCCATATGATATTTGATGGTCACATGACAATCTAACAGTTGTCATACGACAACTAAGGGATGTGACAAAATGTCGTACGAGAGATGGGTATCTCCCATACGACACTATACTACAATAGATACGACACTTGGTTTGGACTTGAAATGTCGTACAACACGCTAACTGTTGTCGTATGACATCTTATGAAGTAAAAATTGAAAACGCGTGAAACATTTTAAAATCCTAAAAATGCTATTAAAAATGTGCTAAAATGATTCAAAAGAGGCTTCGAGGTCCACTTACTGGATGCTCATACTGTCAAGAGCACTCAAATCGATGCGAAGACATGAGGACCACCATTTTATCACTTAGAGGGCTCCATGAAATCTCAAAAAGTCAAAAGGTTGAAATGATTTGAAAATGAGCCTTTCTCATCTTATCTAGGTTTTGACCTAAATTTTCAAAGTGCTTTGATTTGCATGAAAACAACACCCCTAGCTAATTTTGACATCATGAATCCATTTTTGGGATCAAAATCAAAATCTAAGATCATTTATATTGTCAAAAATGCGATTTAAAATTTTGGACCCAGGAAGACCAATTGCTTGCATAATCAACCTTCACGACATCACAGGAATCCAGAATTCCACTTCTCTAATTATCTAACATCAAACTTTTTGAATTTCCACTTGGTCAACCATGGTCAACTCATGGTTAAACCTAGTCAAACATTGTCCACATGACCCTTTATCGATGCAGAATGCATCCTCAGATGTGTATACCCACTTTCACAATCGATTACGTTGCTTTTAGTCATTTCACGTTGGCTTTCTCTCCATATTTTGATTTGAATTCTGAAGGGGCATGGTATTCTATATCATTAACCATTTACCAAATCTGTCTTTTTCAAAATTTATTAAACAATTAAGACAACAACCACATCTAATTGTCGACTCATCAAAAGTCCTTGTCACTTGGGGCATATCAAATTCATCATAATCCATATCAATCTTGTGTTATCCTAATCTTGTAAATTATATCAACACTTCGTAACTATCGGTTCAGTTGTGTTATTTCCTTGATTCTTCGTAACTGAAGGGTTCAGATTTGGCATCCTTTCGATTCCTTTGGACAATCGGGTCTGGAGTCAGGACAGTCAATTCCTTATAATCACAGGTTCAGAATCAGGTGTTTTACCACTTCTTCGTAATCATAGGTTTATTTTTTATATTATTAACATCATCTCGATTCTTTGGTCAATCATGACTTGAATCAACATCTTCAAATCTTTCAATCAATTTATATCTTGGAATCGGTTAATCTTTCAAGATCAGTTTCTCCATCACATAACTGAGTCTGAATCTCAATCAAAATAGATTTATCTTTCAACCACTGCGCTTCGCATAGTAATTCAAAGAGGGGCAAAGTGTAATACCCCCAAAATGGACTTCAGTACCATTGACCTCCTACATCAACAAATCGATTGAAATCGATCCTAAAGTCCTAACCTAAGGCACATCTACACATCAAAACCCTAATCAATCCTATTTCAATTTTGCATCGGAGAATATACTTGAATATTCCTAATCTTTCCTAATTATCTCTAATTAAATATTATTTGGCGATAAATGATATTATTTTATTTATCCAAAGTCAATTGATTGAATGTGTTAAATATTTAATTAATTAAAATTCATTCAGTCACTTAATCATTTTAATTAGATTTAATTAAATCTATTCTTAATTATTGTTTGTTTGACAATAAATCACAATTTCTAAAAATAATCAATTGAATATTTATTTAATTGATTAAAATCAAATTGTCAAATTTAATAATATAATTTTGGATAAAGTTTGATTTAATAATTGATTAATCCATAAATCAATTATTTTTAAATTAAATCAGTTAAGTTGAGAATAAAGCACATGGAAATTAAATAAATCAATAATTATTTATGCAAAAATCAAAAGATCAATTAAACTCAAAAACAACTATTGAATTCATTTTGTTAACTTTCCAAACTCAACATGTGATTGTGAATTGAAAAGCAGATTGAAGTGATCTCAACTTCCAATTATGAGTTAAAAAGTTGATTTGCATGATTTTACTAGATAACTATTTCTAATTTCTTGATAACTCACCAATCAATTCAAGTTTATCAAGGAGAGATTTTTGGTTTTTCCATGAGTTCTCAAACCTTGGATTTTTATATAAACAGGCCTCAGTCCTTCACAAACGATCACGAATTTGGAGAATCCAACCATGTACAATTTGGAGAATAGCAGCTCTATACTATCAAATTATTGAGATTGTGCAACTTTATGATTCATTACTAACATTATTTTTCTTGTTTTTGCATTCATAGTTAGATTCAATTCATTTTTCATCAAGTTTTAGATCATTTTCATATAGCTTTCATTATTATTGCATAAGAAAATCCAAAAATATAGATAAATCTTGCATCCATTCCATAGTTTTTGCATTCAAATCCTTCGTTTAGGCGTTGCATTGTCACTAATCTCGGTTAAATTCTGAGAATACCATACTCACATCTACTAGAAGGCAGTAAATTGTCTGGTTGATGATATATATGTTCATTGCATATTTTTCTATCATTAATCAATAATGTTTTACTAATGTGTTGTGTCTTCTAAACATGTACGATTTTCACACACACACATGGATTATAGACTCGTGTGTTAAAATCATATGGTAGGAGACAAGGAAATATTTATAAAGTTAGAAAAGTATGATGGAAGAGAAATTAGATTTTCAGGACAATAAAGTGCACAAATAAAAGGCATAGGATCAATTTCAATTGATGGTAAGCACAATACTAATGATGTTTATTATGTTGAAGGATTGAATCATAATTTGTTGAGTGTTAGTAAAATGTGTAAGAAAGGCTATGAATTGTTATTCAAGAATGATGGATGTGTTATAAAAGTAAGAAAACTTGTAAGACAAAAGCAAAAGGTTTTAGGATCATCAATAATATTTATTATAGAGAAGACAAAAGTAAAAATTTGTGTTTTCTAACCCAATGTAGTGAAATCTAGTTATGGCACAAAAGATTAGGACATGTGAACTTTGATCACATTGTCAAAATAAGAAAAAATGAAGCCGTTAGAGATTTTCCAAAAAATGTCAAATTGGAAAGAAGACGAGGAGATCCTTTAAGAACAAAGAATATTCATCAAGCAAATCTATGGAAATGATCCATACTAATCTTTGTGGACTAGCAAGAACAAAAGATCTAAATGGAGAAAGGTACTTTATATTGTGGATTGATGATTACTCTAGGATGACCTAGGTTACCTTTATAAGAGAAAAATCTGAAGCATTTATGTAAGGAAATAAATAAAGAGAAAAGGAAAAAATAATAAATCCAAGAGAGTTATTAGTAGTGAAGATATTTACCATGAGAATAGAATAAACTTGGAGCATGTGCCAAAGAGCCAAGACAATGAGAGAAGAAGATTTGAAAGGGAAAAAATAAATAAAACCCTCTTGTGAATTATGAATGAGGAATAAGTAGAGAGAGAGAGAGAGAGAGAGAGAGAGAGAGAGAGAGAGAGAGAGAGAGAGAGAGAGAGTTACTATGTAACTCCTAAGTCTATGGATACCACCATTCATATAAGGTGTGTGCAAAGTGTCAACATCCTCTTATGGAGGATAAACTATTTTCCTTAACAAAGGAATTACAAAGAAACATGTCCTCCTACTTGTACTAGAGGACAAAAATATATGTGGGATACCTTGGTTTATCCCAAATTAAATAAATACAACCAAGGACAAATTAATATTATAACAATTTCAAAGACTCAAAATTTTCATATCAATGGTTGAAAATCAAATTGGTTATAAGATCAAATGTTTAAAGATCTGATAGGGTTGGATAATTCACAACAAACAAATTTAATGGATTTTTGATATTAATGGAATAAGAATGCAATATTCTACAATAAGAACTCTTCAGTAGAATGGAGTAGTTAAAAGGATGAATATGACAATTGTTGAAATTTCTAGAACTATGCTAAAAGATTCCAATCTGACCATGTTAATATAGGTTTGATTATGATGAAGGATGCTCCCCTTAATACCACAAACACATAACAGAAACAGAGAAATAACAACAATATGCAAGAACAGAAAATGGGCTTCTTATTATCTCCACAAGTGTGGAATTACAAACTTTCAGAATTACAATATGCAAAGCCACATGGGCATTCCCTTACAATATTCTGTAGGACAAAGCCTAGATCTACTACCCAAAACTGTCCCAAACTGCCTAAGACAACACTACAACCTTCCTTATATAGGCAATTTTCCACCTCCTGGGAAGGTTCCAAAATTTTTTAAGCCTTTAGGGTCGACCAACCTTAGAATTATTTTATTTTACAATTTATTACATCAAAGTCGGCTCAAAATAAATTTTGAAACCCGAACAGAAATTTTGAAAAAAAATTATTTTTCTCCATTTCAGGTGGCCCAACTTCCGAAGACCATAAGTCATCACCAGTTGCTCCGATTCACTATTATGACCCCAATTCAGAAAGGGCACGAGGAGCTCTACAACATTCAAATTAAGCAAGCTTCATTCGGCCAAAAATTTGACCTCATCTGAGGCCTCTAAAGCCTTCAAAATTGAGCTCAAAGTTTCTGTACCCTGTTTCCAAAATCAAAAATTCTCAATATCTTCAGAACCAGACTTGATCTAGCAATGCAACTTTATTGGCAGACTGATATGACTGAGATGAACTTCCACATGTGAAATCAGAACATTTTGAGATCGTATGAACAACTTACTAAAAATAGTAAGTGTGGACTAGGCTTTTGAGGATACCTGTATCTGTTTTGAAAGGCTCAAATCAATCAAACGTTAAGATTTTTAATCTAACATGAAATCAATCCAAAACAAGGAAACTCTAAGCTAAGCCACCTCAAATTGAGCTAAAATAGGTGCACCCAAGCACTGTTTGATTTGCTCTTGCTTAAGGGGATGTGGGTGTGCTCTCTAAGCACTTGGAGCATACTCTAATGCATTTTAGGATGGATTGAGATCCATGAAAACCTCATAAATGGCACAAAATAGGTATAGAACACCTAATATTCCCCTAAGGCCTCAAGGATCCAAATGATGTTGAAATGAAGATTAAGCTACATGATGTTTATGCTAAGATTGATTTTAAACCAAATAGAGATGTGATATGATGCTATGCTTATGCAAAACAATGGAAGAAACTAGGTTAATCCATTAAATCTATGCTAAGATGTGTTTTAAGAAAGCTTGAAAATGATGAAAAACTAACAATTAGTATTGATTATGCTAAGTCTAGAGCTAAATGAGCATGATAACAATGCTTGAAAATAAAGGTGTATGAATGCTCTTAGAAATGAGGGTATTTATAGGATTTCCTAAGGGGGAATGAGTGGCCAGGATCAAAATCCTTAAGAGAGGCCAAGATTCATTCAAGGGGGAGCACATGGATTGTGCTAGTTCAGGGCCACCTCCTTGTGACAAGTGTCACAAGGGCATTGGGTTGAAAGATGGGAGGGATGTGCACAATTTGAGAAATGTGCCTAAGGTCAAAGGGTGTAAGAAAGGGGTGAGGGGCTTCTTAAATGCATCATAAATGCATGTAAGAGGGATAAGGAAGCTTTAAATGCATTTAATGCATGTAAGAGAAGTCTCTAGAAGTTTGTTGACTTTGGGTTAAGCTTAGGAGTTGGCTAACCTTGGTTAGGGAATGTGACAAGGTTAGGGGGGGATTAGGATTAGGATTAGGATTAGGGGGACAAGGATAAGACTTTCTAGAAGAGTCTAGAACTTCCTTAGGATAAACATAGATTTTAGGAAATAGATAAAGATTTATTTATTTCCATGGTTTAGGTTTTGAGAATATTTATTAAAATAAATTTAATAAACATGAGGATTAAATATTTAATCTTAATTAGATATTTTGAGTTGGGATTAGGGTTAGGAAAAGGGTAAAACAACCTTTAATCGAAATTAAAGAAGGATTAGAAGATTCTAGAAGAGGTTAGTGGTCTTAAGGAAATTGGCTAAGTTTTGGGCAAAGAATAAATAAATTATTTATTTTGGGATTTTTGGTCAATTTATTAATTAAATAATTAATAAATAGGGGAATAATGTTTAAATAAGATTTAAACATTTTCAGGAAGGGATTTCTTAATTAATTAATTAATTAATTAATGATGATGTCATCAGAGATTTTTTAGAAAATAAAAATACTTTATTTTCTAAAAGATTTTTAGGTGTCTATAGTAAGTTTCCATAAATAGAAGCTCTGTGTAAGATAGCCCTTATTCAAAAAGAAACCAGAAATATTTTTGGGTGATGCAAGATTTCTCTTACACCTAGGATGCTCCTGCATTAGATTACTGAGAGGGGAGGGGTGAATCAGTAATCACCAAATTCACTAATTTTAAACTCTTTAAACTATATGAATCAATACATTCAATGTCAACTAATATATCTAGAAACTTTCAAAGCATGCATCCACAAATAATAAATCACACAATGAAGACACCATATTTTTCTTGTGGAAACCCAAATGGAAAAAACCATGGTGGGAGTTGGTACCCACTAAATTTTTACTCTTTTGGAATACGCCCTATGAGGAGCTTACCCTGTTAAAGGTTTACAAAAGTATTGTTATGTGCTACCCGGTTAAGGGATTTGCCTTTAGATCTATTAGGATCTTTTCCCTATTAGGAATAGTCTTGTCATAGGACTTTAAACATTCAATATGAATGCAACCTTGTTAGAGTATTTGCAACAAAGATATGTTAGGATCCACCCTATTAAGATATTTCACTATTATAATAGTTAAAAGAAACAGATAAAAATGATCTGTAAAATTGTACCACCTCTGCATGATCATACCCTATTAAGCTCTAAAACACTTCTCCATGTACTATAATCTTCCATGACTTGATCACACTTGATTCCTTCACTTTATTTGTCACTAAATTCTTCTGCAATTTGTAATTAGCAAATAACTTCTTTTTCAACTTTCTAATATATAGATTTTCTTCCACTGACTTAAAATAAACTCTAGATCTATGATACAAATGATCCATATTATACTAGGTAAGATACAATGTATCTAACAACTCATAAACTATTTTTCTCTGACCGCATCGGCTTCCATGTGGATTTTACCTTGGAAATTGAACCATCTTCAAAAACTTTTTTAATTGAAAGAAACTTCCTGAAGAATCCACATCAAATGCATACCTCAAGCAATGTGATGTCAAATACTTTCCACAAATCACGAAACTATCTTGCTAATTTACTAAAAACATCACCGATCCCATTGCCACTTCGAATTTCTTCACCGATTCACAAATCTTCATTAACTGCTAAAGAACTTTGTCTTGTTTACCTATCCATTATGTTAATACCACTTCTAGTCCATTAAACCATCTTCACTGGTCAACAATATGCATCATGATCCTCAGCATACTATCTAGACATTGTTATCAATCATATCCTATGACTGCTCCATCAAATACTTTACCAATTTGACCGCTCCATCAAATCACTTACTGTCTGTCACTAACTATTTTAGTACTTACCCAGTTTGATTTAATTAAAACATAACCAACTCAATACTTCATATCAAAAGTCACAGTTAAAAACTTAGCATCGGAACACATAACATATTCTTCCATTAGAATAGAAACTTCAAAAACATATTGCAACTCCTGATTTTCTCACACAATATTTGGTAACATACTGAACACACTAACTTAATTAGTTAACATCAATGACAATCTAATAATTGATTCACCTATCATTAAATCTATACCAATCTTCATCAATACAACACTTAGCATCATTGCATCAGTTATGTTAACAATCTCCTTGATGGGGCAATAATTTGTCTTTGTTTTATACTACTTTTATGCTTTGTTCTAAACATTTCCAAAACACGTGTTGTGTCTTTTAAGTACTTGAACTTGTATACATGCTATAAGTACAGTCAAATCCACAAAACCTATGGGTAGATAGTAGTTGACATACCTTGATAAATATTATATATATGTTGCAGTATTTTATATAATTTTTTGAATGTATGTCCTAATATTTGGATTAAGTTGAATGGTTGAATACTTGAATATATATGCATGTGCTACTAACCTACCAGGGAAAGAGGAGAGACTGGAGAGTGGGTTGGAAAACATTGATAAAGAAGTAAAGAAGAATCAGTTATGATGAAAAGAACCATTGTGATACCATGGGACATGCCTAATGAATTGAATGATTAATCATTTCAGGGAATATAGGAACACGCTTGCTATATTTCCTCTATGGTCAATATTTTGTTGAAGCGGTTATTCAGTCTTTATGATATTATGTCATGGATTTTTGCATTCTCCTTTCTTTATGGCATGAATTAGTCAGACCTTATCTTTATGTTCAAATAAGTATCAATCCTCTATTTAAAGGGATATGATTGTTAGAAATCAAGTTAGTCAGATGATTGTATTATTTTTATAAATTGACGCAAAGTTATTCTTTTAGTTCCATGTATTATTTTATGATGATGTAATCATTTTTTCTTGAAATACAATGAAGGAGTGATTTTGAGTTATATTCTGTGTTGATAGCTAGCAGAAGCTGACCAAGGGGGCCCACTTGGGAGGTGGATTAGAGTATAATAGAATAAGTAGTTTAAGCACTTACAACATTTCAAGTAGAATTTACTGTTCTCTCTTGTAGCATTATACTCTGTGTATGTTCTTGTAGCACCTGCAGAGATAATCATAGTGAATGCTTTGGGTTGGTAGAATAGGTCAAGGTTGAATGTATAATTGTTAGTATCATTTCCATTAAGTAGTTGTGTGTGTTTACTTTCTTGTAACAATAGGATAAGTTCCTTTAATAACTCCATGAGAGACTTAGTGTACAAACTGTGATGTCCCATTTCAAGTATACGTCCCTGGATTGACAATTTAAATGCACTTTATGATAGGGAAAATAATACTTAGTTTGAATACTCTATTCCTAGGAGAAGCTTTGGCATGATTATTATTACCTATTATGGGGCTATTCATTTTTGGCATCATTGTCGAGGATGGTGTCAAGTTGAGAACCTTATTGAGTCATTTTAGACAGTTTCCTATTTTCTAGATAGTAGTTTGTAGTCCTGAACTTGCTTCACAAGTTTATCCAATTACTTGTATGCATCAAAAAGGACAAAGACAAGATGTCTATTGCAGATTGCTTCTAAGAGAACCTATTAATCTGAATGAAGAATCTAGAGAAGTTGAATTACCTTTTGTTGATGCAAGTCCTGAATTTCCTTCAATGTCTTCATCTGTAGAAGACCCTTTTGATCTATCTAACCTTCAACTTTTTGCTAAAATTTTGACCATCTTTCTTGATAATTCCACCCCAAGTGTACCTGTTGCTAATAATCCTTTGGCTATTGTCATTTCCCAGCCGCAACTTCACTCCTAAGTACTTGTAGTGATGGCACAACTGACCTTTCCATTTCCTCTTCCTAGTCTTATAAATAATGCTAATCTCAAAAACATACCCACTACTGCATTTCCAAAGTTCTATGCCCTAATCATTGAAGAGCCTGACACCTTTCTATTTGAGTTTGACATTCTTTATTGAAGCTTTGATTACAACACTGATAGCCACAAACTCAAGTTTTTTCCAGGAACATTGAAGGAGTCATCTCTAAGATGGTTTATAGGATTAGAGGCTAATGTAACAACCAATTGGAATGAGATGAAAACTCTATTTCGGCAGAAGTATAGAGTATTGTAAAGGGGACGACTTGAGAGGAGATGAAATTTTTCATATGTCACAAAGGAAGATGAAACTCTAGAAGATTACATTTCACACTTCTTGTACAATCTACAAAAGAATCCTCAGCATGCATTACAGGAGGATTCACAAAAAATCATTTTCTTAAGGGGAGTAAATGACAACTATCTTGAAGCACTGGACCTTATGGATGGAGGAGACATATCTCAATCTTCTTGGGATGATCTTAAGAAAATATGCCTTAACTATTCAAGATCAGTAGTGAAGAAGGGAAGAGGATTTTGACCCACACTTGCTAAAGGAAATAGCTCTGGCATCTCTAAGATGGAAATCTCAAACTTGCTATCAGATTTCAAACAAGACATTATCAACAATGTTGCTACACACCTAGACACAATGCTAGCCAAAAAGAAGCATGAAGATGTCGAGGCAAAGCTAGCTGAATAATGCCCTCACTATCAACAACAAAAGAAGGATAGGTGGTGCAAGATGGTGGCCAATTTGGAGACCCAACACCTTCCTATGGAGTTTAGGAAAATAGAAGGAGAGGACAAGCAAGTATTCTTTGTTTCTCAATGTCGGCCATGGGCCCCAAGACAAGGTATGCCTCAAGACCCTTTGAAATATTTTAATCCTTATAATAACCAATGGTAGAACTAGAATTTTCAATACCCTTCTTAGTATTCCCAACCTGCTTGGAACAATGCCTAGCCTAATACTCAGAAAAACCAATGGTTTAGTTCACAACAAACCCAATGGCCACAACATAAAAATTAATGGTAGCCACCAAAAGGGAAATGGAAACCATATAACTAGTAGAAAGGACCCCAATAATGGCCTAATTAAAATACTGGTTATAATTAATCATTACCACCTCTAGTGTCTCAACCTACACTTATGCCACCTCCTACAGCCAAAAGTCATCCTCCAAGGTCAACACAATTACCTACTCAACCACAACCCAATCCTAACAACAAGAAATAACAACAACTAGTGTATGCTACTGATTCTCACCAATTTCTTTCCTATGCATTATAAATAAATGATATTCACTTAAGATCTGGCACTACTCTACCTGCACTAGAACCTCCTATTATAATGGAAGTTCTAGCCCTACCTACAACATCGACATCACTTCCAGAAACTAATTTTCCAAATACAGTCCCTCCAACTAATACATCAAGTAAAGATGATGTTCATACCATAGTTAATCCTCCTTTTCCTCAAAGGATTAGTAAAAACAAACCTATACCCCAAGAAGAAACACCATTTGATATCCTTGATCAATTGAAAAACATGCATATACAGATTCCACTCTTTCAGGCTATTAAAGATGTTCCTCTCAATGGAAAATCCATTAAAGAGGCTTGTCTCAAGAAGCCTGGACACAAGAAAAAAGATTCCCAAATAGTATATGTTATTGGTCAACTTGTAGATATCATGTTGGGAAAGATAGTAATTCCAAAGTACTCTGAACCTGGAAGCCCAGTTGTTATATTATAATTAATGGTGAGTCTGTGAAGAATGCTCTAATAGATTTGGGTGTTTCTATTGATATTATGACTAAGGATACCATGCATAGGTTGAGTATTGAGGGACTAAGGACCACTCCAACAGTATTACAACTTGCAGATAGTTCCATTGTCACCCCAGATGGCATAATATAATATAGTAGTTACATTAGATTCCAGGGAATATCTCGTTGACTTCATGATATTATCACCCAAGGTAACTCTTGTTGGCTATCTAGTTATCCTTGGATGACCTTGGTTATCCATATTTGATGCTAATATCAGTTGCAGATCATGTAACATGACAATTTTAGATGGCCAAACAATAAAGAAGTTAGCATTATATCCTCAAGCCAAACCACAACCAGATTTAAGTACTCCTATTTGGCCAGATTTTGGAGATGAGGTAGAAGAGCTTAACTTTGTTGCCCAACTGATGATGTTACACAGAAAATCCTTCCTAAAAATTCAAGAATATAATGATGTGATTCAAAGAATCCTTACTAATGAATGTGTCACAATAAAAGATATCTCTGAAAGCTCTGTTCTCTAGTTGTCTACTTATGAAGACCGTGTTCTTCCAGTTGTATTTGAAACTATTCATCAATTACTACCCTATGAGATATCTACAAGCCCTATATTTGAGGTATCAATGCTTGATCTGACAACTAATGTGGAGCTCTCACATGGCCACAATCTTCATGTTAACAATAAACTGCCACCACAACATTTAACATTGTTAACCCAACTCCTTTGTAAACATGAAAAACCTTTTTCTTGGGACTATGTGTAATACCTCAAAATTGGCACCTTATAATTTCAATCAATTTTGGTGCATTTCTTCAATTTTACATCATTAAAGTCCTATTTTACTAGGTAATTTTCTCTCTCCTACATGACTTTATTTGACTTTATGCCAATTGCAAAAACCCTAAATTGCATTAATCTCACACTATAATTAATTCCTAAGTATTCGACTCTATTAGCTAAATAATCCCTATGATAAATTAATTTAATTCTAAAGTCCAAAGTGCTTTAAATTAAATTAAACCCACCCCATTTGGCTAATACACATAGAAGGAATTAATATTACTTGGTTATTTGAATGGATTATCTTATTTGGATTTAATAATTCAAAATACTTGAAGGCTCACCCATATGTGGCAATAATTCATTCTTTAATTAAGTAATTCATGAATATTTGTCTCAATTGGGAATGAAGAGTCAACCGTTCATTTTCAAGAAACTCTTCATTCCTTCTCCGGGCTTGTCTATATTATGAACCTTCTCCTTCATTCGAAAAAAGGCAATTTTGAGAGCACATAAACTATAGCAAACTTTTGTCTCAATTGTCTTCATATTTTCAAGCTTTATTGCACAATTAGCTTAATTCTCATTTAGTGTAAATTGCACTTTCATAGTAGAGTAATTTTCTTATTGTTATTTGTTTAATTTGCACATTTCTTTCAAGCTCTTAGATTAAAATTGCATCTCCATTCTTAGATTAATTTCACTTTTTATCTTAGATTAATTGTAATTTTCTTATCTTTCATAGCTTTCAAATCCTCTGTATTAGCTTGGTCTTTTGGTTGTTGGCTCTCATTTTGATAGTAATTCAAACACCCCAGTTAATTAGGAGGTAATAGGTCGAATCGATAGAATCTTACGAATTGAGTAATCCATACTCCTTTTCATGATTTGATGATTGAGCAATGACTATGTTGCATATATGGTTGGATTAGAGGTCCACATTTAGCTATAGACATTTTGGCACCCACCGTGGGTCCGAAAAATTGATTTTTGGCCTCATCAATCTTAAACTTTTTTTGAATTCTACAATCTATCGTACGTCTGTACTTCTCTATGTATGAAAGTTCATGTGAGATTCCTGAGCGTACCATGCAAATTTTTTCTCCTTGTAGCACTCTCTTGCGTGAAATAGTACTTTCTCGCGTAGTCCCTGGTACTTTCTCATGCACATCACTATACTTCCTCGCATGAAGTTTCACTGTCAGACATTTAAAATTTCTAAATTTTGCATTTTACTGTTGTTGTTTTTCCTGACATCTGCTTTTTGCTATTGATTTCATATCTCTATTTCTGCCACAACATAATAGTGGTCTGCAGGTCGCTTTGTCGAAGATCATAAAACTTGCTAACAATTTGCTTGCAGGACAACTGCCGAAGATCTTTTAAAATGTTGTGTTTGTTTTCATGCTTTCATTCACATAGTCTAATTAGGGATCCATTTTTTCATAACTTTGGAAGACCGCTTCCTCAGACTAGTCCTATTATTGAACCTATCGATCCTATTGATGACATTGACTCATCTGAACCTATTGATCTTCTTGATCCTGTTAGAGGGCCAAGAGTTACCTTAGCTGCGCCCTTTCAACATTGTGCATATCTTTTTACTGAGTCTTCATTTGTTGCACAGTCCTACAACAAGATGGGAGAGCCATTTGACTTCCAACTAGGCAAATACAGTCAAACTTTTGATCAATCTCAAAACAACCAGCATTTTGGTCAATCTTCCAATGACCAACGTCATGCCCAACCACGAAATGAGTAACGCTATGATCAAACCCAAGATGATCAGCACCAAGCTCAAAACAAAGCTTAAGGTGGTCAACCAGTGTATCACTATTGTCCTGCCCCGTATGATCAGAATCAAGATCAAGTCCCAAGTATTTATGAGATTCTTGGCAACGATGGTGATGACACAATAACTCAAAATGACATAGACACTACAAAAGAAAACAAAGGTCTTATTAAGATGATGGAGATCCTCCTTCTAGAGGAGAAGGAAAAATACTTTCTTGAGCTGGCCAAATAAGGGGCTAAGTTACCCCCAGACTATCAAGTTGAAATTCTTGTGGCCAAGGAAGAAGAAACTGAGACCGCTAAGTTGCAAAAGATGGTCCGAGACATGCAAGATCAGATTAGCCAACTTGTGAAGAATAAGGACAAACCCGCACAACAATTCATAATGAAAAGTATTTGTCCTTTCCCCTTTGATAGGAGTCTTCATATGCCACCTTTTCCCAGAGGTGTAGAGCTCCCTAAATATGACAAATACTTAGGTGCTACCGATCCCCAATATCACTTAAGGGAGTTTGGCAATTTATCCATGGAATTCATGCATGATCAAACATATCTTATGCACCTATTTCCTCATAGCTTGGGTGGACCAGCTATGGAATGGTTTTCTTGATTGCCCATTGGCATTAAGACTTTTGATGAAATAGCTAATCTATTTCTCCAACATTACTTGCATAATATTCAGCATCCGGTCAACATCCAGGATCTTTGCAATTTAAAACAATGACAAGAAGAATCTTTCCTAACATTTCTCCAAAGGTGGAGATAATTATGTACAAGGTGTCCTCACAAGCTACCAGAGTCTGAGAGACTCGACATTTTCTTGGACAATCTTGTCCCAGACTTTGGATACCATGTGCAATTACAAGGTCCTCTAACTTTTGATAGCATGATTAAACAAGCGGTGCAAATAGAGGCCTTTATGATAAAAAAAGGAGAATTGACTTTGAGAAAAGACAACAAACAAGGATCTTCAAACCCAAATAAAGATAAAGGGAAGTTTGTCAACAAGAATAGAGACATTGTGAATGATGGAGTGGTTAAAAATGTGACCCTGAAGCCTGCTAAGTCTATTTTTAATCTCTCTTCTAGCATATAGGCGATCAAAGCTACTGAAAAGCATGCGATGGAAAATCAACAACCTTCAAGGTTTTCTAGGAACAAACCTTGGGCATCTCGACCCAAGCGTGAATTTACTTCCTTGGGAGAACCACTTGATGTGGTCTATAAAACTCTCATGTAGATTCAGATTCTTACTCCTTTAGAAAAGCATCTCTATGACCCACAACCATGACCTCATTGGTGGAATGACAATGCATACTATGACTATCACCGGAATAAGGGTCACAAGAATTCTACTTGTCTTCAGCTGAAACATAAGGTCCAAAATTTGATTGATAGCAGTGACATTGTTGTGGATGACCATAACAAGAATTCAAACCATCAAGCATTTAAGGATCCCTTCCCTCCTCATGAGAAGGGTGAATCTTCAAACACTAATAATACCAATGCTAAGATCAATTACACATACACTAATGATGACAATGTTATTGGTATGATCGAACCTATTGAGGTTGAGTACTATGATGTGATTACCATTAAGGGATTGATGATGCTCCCAAACCTAAGACTCCTTTCATCTTGCGTAGTTTTGTGTCTTGTTTGTTTGAATCTGAACAACCTCAAGATTGTGCCAATGTTGTCACTTGATCATGTGGAAGGGTTATTTTGAAAGGTTCTGATCCTCTTGTGTTTTCTCTGAAACAAATTGTGGATAAGTCTACTGGTGGCCCTACCACCAAGAACACAAAATCTATCCCTACAGCTAGCTCAGCTAGTTATAGCATCTTAGATCAGCTCTAGTGAACCAACACTTAGATTACTATTTTTGAGCTATTGAAGATCTCACCTGCTCATAGGAAGATTCTAGATAAAGCCCTCACCGAGGCAAACGTACCCAAGCATCTCGATCTCGACCAGTTCTAATCTATGGTGGGTCATTTGATCTCGCCTTGTTATTTTTCCTTCTCTAAAGAAGATGATCACTCTATGAGCCATCTACATAATGCTCCCTTGCATATAGAAGTCATGATAGGTCCTAAACGTGTCCTTCGAGTGCTCATAGACAATGGTGTTGGTCTCAATATCTATTCCACTAAGTTGCTTACCCAGCTAGGGTATGATGAGAATTGTATAGATTCCCACAAAAATATTACCATCAAAGCTTATGATGAAGAGGAATGCAAATCCCAAGGCTTAGTTGTGCTCCCTATCCACGTAGGACCTGTTGAGAGAGATGTTACTTTTCAAGTTCTTGATATTCCTCTTGCCTACAACATCTTGTTGGGTAGGCCATGGATTCATGAGATGCAGGTTGTTTCATCTACATACCGTCAATGCATTAAGTTTCCATTACATGGAGCGGAAGTCATTGTGCCTACTAATACCAATTATTCTTGCAACACACTTACACTATCTACAAATAGTCTGGTTTTGACCAATAGAGAGTTCACTAAGTTCTATGATTCTAAGCTCAAGGAAATGGAACAAACTCTGAAACTTAAGGATACAGGCATGGAAGAATATCAAATTGAACCTATGCTATCACTAGCTACTCTCCCTTCATCTCCACACTCTTATGGGAGACCTTCTGAGAGTAAAAAACCTTCTAATGACTCTCAAACAGTCTACAATGGCACCTTTGTATAGGCCTCTACACCTTTAGAAGATGAGGATGAAGAAAGAGCTACCACAACTTGGATCTATAAAGGGAAAGAAACATCTAAACCAAATACTCCACCTCAAGACTTAGAACAAGAGCCATACAATGAAGCCTTCAAGATCATGAAGTGCTTTGGCTATAAAGGGAGTGGTCCTATAGGAATGAATGACAATGGTTTGTTGAAACCCATTGAAGCTACAGGTCATCGCACAAGGGATACTACTGGCTTAGGCTTCAAAAAGATCCCCTTTCACTTAGGGATAAACATATTTGTGCCAGAACTTGAACCTGAATTTGAAGATACCACCCCAGAGGTAAATCCAGAGGCCAACTCTGATGAAGATACGTTTCCATATCCAATTCCTCCAGAATTTGCTGCACTCTTTGCAGAACCTAATGAGCCTATCATACCTATCCACCTTGTGGAGACTGATAGTGATTCCGATGAGACCGCTTTAGTGTATAGACTCGTGTATGACCAATGGAAAGAAATACAACTGGCTGATTCCAATTCTCAGGGTGAACGGTACATACCCCCACATTTCCAAGAGTAGTTTGAAAAAGATCTACTTCAGCAAGCCATTAATGTTGCAAGGGGTAAAGATGATGATACAACTAGTCCTAATGGAATTCCCACATCAAGTACTGACTCACATGAGTACAAGTTTGAATCTTTGACTGATGCTACTTATGATAAAGATATAGACATGGTGCATACCTATGAAAACCTTCTCAAAGTAGGTGAAGGGTCTAGTGTTAGGTCACACAAATTAGACGCCATTGGTGTTAACTTGTCCTCTACTTATGATGTAAGGTCTCATAGGGATTTGAACACTCCTTTGGATGAGATTTCTCTCAGTCTTGACTTGCTCATCCATGCTTTTGATGGTTATACCGTGAATGCAATTGAACCAGTCACTACTTCTCTCTCACTCAAAAATCCTGAGCTGATAAACTGGAACTCCCCTTCCTCATCCAGTGAAGTCCCAACATTCTAGAATGATTATGCTCTAACATGTTACCTCCATGCTATTGAACCTATAATGACCTCCACTAGCGAAAACAATGTTAGCATGATAGAGGCAGATATCAAGTATCTTAGTCAAAAAATTAAAAGAAGAAAAAATAGATGTTCTAATGGTGAAAACCACATTGTGGCAATATCAAATCCCAAAATAGTAAAAATAAAAGACATATATGAGGGTGAAAACCTCTCTAAGGTGCCCAAGGATGACATACTTGATACACTTCTGAGCCACTTTCAGGAGAGATTATCAGTATTGATTGAGCCGACACAACCAGTGAATTTGGGTATAGAGGCTGCTCCATAAATTATTCATCTAGCACAGTTACTATCTGCAAAAGAAAAAGAAGAGTTCGCTAGCTTCTTTCAAAGAAAGAAAATATACTTTGCATGGACTTACTCTGACATGCTTGGATTAGACCCCAATCTAATCATGCACCATCTATCCATTGCACCAGGTAATAAACCTGTCAAACAGAAGCTTCAAAATATGCATCCACACATGGCACTTTTGGTCAAAGCAGAGCTAGAAAAGCTTCTTAAGGATGGTTTCATAAGGACTATTGATTATGCAGAGTGGATTTCAAATATTGTTCTAGTCACCAAATATGATAAATCCATTCGTGTGTGCACAAACTTCAGGGATCTAAATAAGGCATGTCCAAAAGATGACTTCCCACTTCCTAATATTGACATGATAGTGGATATGACATTAGGTTATGAGATGTATTCCTTGATGGTTGGCTTTTCTGGCTATAACCAAATAAAAATTGTGCCAGAAGATCAGGAAAAGACATCTTTCACGTGTGCCTAGGGAACCTTTTGCTGGAATGTTATGCCTTTTGGGCTTAAAAATGCTGGAGCAACATATCAGAGAGTTGTCACTACCATTTTCAATGATTCGATGTATAAAATAATGGAAGATTATGTGGATGATACTTTAGCCAAAAGCATGCAATGGAAAACTCATTTTAAAAATTTGGGTCCCATCCTTGACCACATGGAACAATTTAGTCTAAGACTTAATCCCAAAAAATGTGCATTCAATGTCACTTCTGGGAAACTCTTGGGTTACATCATTTCCGCTAAAGGCATAGAAGTTGATCCTAAAAAGGTGCAAGTTATTATGGACATGCCTCCACCCAAGAACATTATTCAAATGAGAGGACTACAGGGAAGGCTAAAATCTATCTGGCACTTCATTTCAAAGTTGGCTGATAAATCACAACCATTCACTAAAACTTTGCATAAGGGTGTGACTTATGAATGGAATGAAGAATGTGACAAGGGACTTACTCAAATTAGATAGTATCTTACTAATCCACCAATTTTGATTCCTCCTATTCATGGGAAGCCACTCATACTATATATCTCATCTATGAACACATCTTTGGGTGCTCTCCTAGCTCAAGAAGATCAGAACAACAAAGAGAGAGCTATATATTATATCAGCAGAACATTGGTTTCTTATGAAATGAATTATTCTGTCATTGAAAAGGCTTGTCTAGTAGTAGTGTTCACTTCATAGAAGTTGCGACATTATATGCTCACTCACACTATAAGGCTTATTGCAAAAATTGATCCACTCAAGTATTTACTGAGCAAGGCTGCCCTCATGGGTAGATTAGTAAAATGGGTTATGATACTCAATGAATTTGACATTGAGTATGTGGAAAGAAAAGATATTAAAGAACAAGCAATTGCTGATCAGTTGGCGGAAGCTCCTCTGAAATATTACCATCCTTTAAACATTGAATTCCCAAATGAATCCATCATGCTTCTCATACATCAGTCCTAGAGCATGTTCTTTGATGGATCATTCACTCAGCAAGGATCAGGTGTAGGCAATCTGTTTATAACACCTCAAAGATACTCATTTCCCAAAGCTTATAAAATGTTGTTTCCCTGCATAAACAACATTGTTGAATATGAAGCTCTCATTAACTGTATGAAGATAGCCATTGAATGGTGTGTGGATGAGCTCAAGGTCTTTGGAGACTCTTAGTTAATCATCAACCATGTCAATGATGTCTATCAAACAAAAGATGACAAGCTAGTACCTTACAAAAGAATGGTGGATGATCTCAAATGATATTTTGCACACATTTCTTTCTAGAAAATTTCAAGGGTAGACAATAAAGTAGCTGATGCTATGGCCACCCTTGCTCCAATGTTACAAATGCTAGTTAACGACTTTAGACATGAATTCCTGGTGGAGACATTATGCTACCCAACCTATGACATTCCCTAATCTAGGATGATTTGTTCAGTCATTGGACATGATTCATCTCGCTACCACCATATCTATTCCTACCTCTGTGACCAAATCATTCTAGACACCTATACCCAAAATGAAAAATGTCACCTAATTTATAATGCTTCATGGTATGTTATCATAGCAAATGACTTGTATAGACGGGGTCTAGACGGTACCCTCCTTAGGTGTCTAGAACCTGATGAGTCCAAACGTGCGTTAGTTGAGGTACATGAAGGTATATGTGGGTCTCATTCGAGTGGTCTGATGCTAGCTTATAAAATTATTAGAGCTGGTTACTACTAGCCAAATATGGAGAAAGAAGCTATTCAATATGCTAAGACTTGTAAACAATGCCAATTTCACAGAAATCTGATCCATGCTCCTGCTAGAGAGCTTATTCCTTTCATCAGTTTCTGGCCATTCCAGCAATGGACCTTTGACTTGGTGGGTTAGATACATCCTTCTTCTTCAAGGACATAAGTTTATCATCACAACTACTGACTATTTTACCAAGTGGGTTGAGGCAGTGCCTCTAGCTATAGCTGATGGCAAGTTTGTGGCTATGTTTATACTGAACTATGTTAACTTGCTAAATTAAAAGGAATAGGTGTTCAGGTCATTCTAGCTTCTTGTGCCCTAATGCTTACACCTCATTCCAACAAATCTAAGACTTATGTCATATTCATATTCTCATGATTGCAATGTCAGTGAGGATTGTATGGCATCTTGCGATTGTTGTTAAAGTAATATTTAGTTTACTTACTAATTAAATCATATTGATTTAATTAGTTAAGTTATTACTCTTTAGTGCTTAAGCTTTCTCTTAGGTGCATTAATAATTAATTCTTTTATTAATTATTAATGTGCAACCTAGCTTTTTTAGGCTTTAGGGTTTTTTTCACCTTTATAGGTTGAACCTTGTAATTCTTTTTTCATTAACTTGGATCATAATTTTGCTCTCACATTTTGAGTAACTTTTGAGTTTTGCCTTTTGCTTCTTTCTGCTTCTCTCATATAACAGGTTATTTGCATGCAGGTATTCTTGGCGTTCTGTGGATTTGTATCTCTCAAATCCTACATGGTATCAGAGCTCCCCTGCTGCTGCCATTTCTGGTGTTTTTGAAGCAGGTTTTGAGGTTAAGGGTTTCAAGTTTTTGAAGAGTTTTTTAATTGGATATGGGGAAATTTTTTTATTGGATGCATTTTGGGTTGAAACCAAGCTCACCAATGGATTCAGAGGATTGTTCAAATGAATTTTGATATAAAATTTGACCACCTTTGGGTACCGGAGCAATCTGTGGCAATTTTTTATGGAACGAGGGCCGTATGAACTTGGCACACTTCTCGAGGTATGACATGCTAAGAATTGAGCACAGAAGGTATGAAGGCAAATTTTTTATACACAGGCAATTTTCGGTGCCACAAGGGGTTTTTTTGAAAATTTCTAAAATTTCAACATTTTCAAAATCCGTGCGACTCTAAAAAACTAGTACCCATTTTTGAGAAATTTTGGCATACAGTATCGAAAATCGAAGTGTGATATATCATTGGAAAGCTCTTTTTGAGCTTGATCCAACCATGCTAGTTTCATTTTCAAATTTTTCCATTTGATCAATTGTTTTTGGCGTCAAAGTGGAGGCATCTGAAAATCAGGTTTTTTCCTTGTTTTTTTGTGCTTACATACTTATTTGAAGTGTATGGGAGATAGTATAATATTTTGTGGGGGGGTGCAAACTCTCTTTCTGTCATTTATTTCAAAGAGACCCTTCTACTTTTGTCTACTTTATCTCAATGGTGGACTCTTCTGTCTTTTGCCTTACACCTCACAACTATCACACTTGGAAAGGACAAATGACCAAATTGCTTATGGCAAAAGGGTTATGGTCATGCCTCGATGAGGCTCAACCAGTTCTACAATGGCCTTATGAGGCTCTTATGTAGAGAAATAGGATGGATGAGGCAATGGGCCTCATTGCAATGAATATTTCAGATGGGTTGTTGTTCCACCTGGATGGTTTGACCACACCCAGGGATATGTGGAACAAGTTTTCCACCTTGTTTGGCACAATGAGTCAGTTCAGGGTTCTCCAGATAGATGCAGAGTTCACCTCCTTGGTACCTGAATCATTCACCAACATTGAGGACTTCTTGATAAAGTTCAAGTCTCTTCGTTCTATTTTACAGGTTGCTGGAAAGATGAAGCTAGATGATGAGTGTATCTTTCTGATACTCTCAAAGCTTCATGGTCCTTATAAGATTTTCACTTCTACCTTCTACTCCATTATGGATGCACTGGGTGCATGACATGTTATGCCCTCTTTTGAGACCTTCTATGATAGGTTGACTCGTGAGCAGTCCAAGTTCAATCAGATAGATTCTCTTACAGGTTCATAGTCACAAGCATTGCTTGCCAAGACACCTCAGGATACACAAAAGCAAAAGTTGAAGTAGATATCTGATTCCTCTTCTCGGCACTCTACTGGCCCACCATCTTCTTCTAAGAAGGAGAAATAGAAGACTAAGAGCCCTACATGTTCCTATTGTCAAAAGGGGCCTCATGATGAGTCACATTGTTTTTAGAAGAGATTTGATGGCTATGAGAAATAGATTGCCGATTTGCAAGCTCTTCTTCAGAAGAGCACTATTTCCTCTCCATCCTCTTCTACCTCACAGGGATCTACTTTTTAGTCTTCTGCCTCGTCTTTGACATCTAGATAGGATTTTGGATAGGGTCATGCATTACGAGCTTTCGTTGCATCCCATTTACAGGTCCCTTGGATACTGGATTTAGGTGCTTCTCACCATATGGCATCTTCTCTGGAGATCTCTTCTCTTGAGGCTTCTCCAATTCCTCACATTCTCATGGGGAATAACACTATTATGCCAGTTTGCGGGAAAGGATCTATAGGCATTTAGGATGACACATTCAATGATGTATTATATGTTCCATCTCTGTCTGCAAACCTTCTCTCGATTTATCAGATTACACTCAGTGGGTGAGGGAAGACAGTTGAGTTCACAACAGATTCAATCTTCATCCGGGATAGTGTGACAGGAGGCATTATTGCTACAAGGATAGTTGATCATTCCACTCATCTCTACACCTTCTCACACTTTGGTCCACCATCTCCATTATCGGAGCACAACTCTTCTCTTTCGCGAGAGCATCATGTGGTGTAGTCAGGTCGCTTGAACCTTTGTATTGTTCTTGAGATCACTGCTATGACTGCCACACCACATCCTGTTGAGGTCTTTTCTCTTCAACATGATTCTTCTTCAACACTTCCTGACCCTCTAGCTCCATTCATCAATCCACCAGGTGCACTTGTTGAGGATTCTATAGAGGACATTCATCTCCTCTGTCATGACAGTGTCAGCACACCTATCACACCACCTACATTGGGGATTCCCTTTCAGGATCCTCATGTTTTCTCCTTTGAGAATCAATTAGGCCTTCCAGTTTCACCTCTCATTTAGGGGTTTCCTTGTTTTGTGCCTTTGTTTCTTCTGCATTGGAGTTCCATTGGTTCGATCATTTCCACAAGGGTTCCATCATTCTGGAGGGGCTTTGGTGTCTCTTCCCTCTCTCATGGGGGGGTTGGTTGTACTTATGGTTTTGAGAGAGTCTCTTGAGCCATTTATTTTTTTGCTTTTTTCTATCTCTTTTTGGAGAGGGGTTTTCCCCACTAGGTTTTCTCCTTTGCCTCCGATTTATAGAGATTTCCTTGTATTGGGTACCTGATCAGGCCTTGTTGCCGGGACCCATTTCATGCTTTCATAGTTGTGCTAGGTTAGCTTACCCCCTGCGCTTAGCTTAAGGGGGGTGTTAGAGTAATATTTAGTTTACTTACTAATTAAATCATATTGATTTAATTAGTTAAGTTATTACTCTTTAGTGCTTAAGCTTTCTCTAAGGTGCATTAATAATTAATTCTTTTATTAATTATTAATGTGCAGCCTAGCTTTTTTAGGCTTTAGAATTTTGTTCACCTTTATAGGTTGAACCTTGTAATTCTTTTTTCATTAACTTGGATCATAATTTTTCTCTCACATTTTTAGTAACTTCTGAGTTTTTCCTTTTTCTTCTTTCTGCTTCTCTCATGTAACAGGTTATTTGCATGCAGGTATTCTTGGCGTTATGTGGATTTGTATCTCTCAAATCCTACAATTGTCCTGTATCTAAAAGAACTTTATGATGATAATACAATGAGTCCAAAAACCAAGTCCTAGGGTTTGCGTTTAGCTTAGGCTTGCATTTTCATTCTAGGCTTGCATTGAGATAGTGTTTTTGTGCTCTCTTGATTGTCTTCTTCTGGATCCATTCCTCGAAGGTTCTCATATTTTGGCCTAGGTTCATCTTGGCTGCACAAGTGTTCGGTCCTCACTCTCGATCTTTGAAACATCCTTTTGATTAGTACTTTCCATATATTGCTAAACTCTACATGAGATGATTAGTACCGCATACCTTGCATTTTCATTTGCATCCATAAAATCCATATACATTTATATATTCATTTGTATGTGCATCCATTATAAGCATAAATAAAATCATACATTGCATTCATCATCTATCATTACATTTCACATTGCATATTCATATACCATCATAAGATAAAACATTTTCATATTCATATCATAAAAGAAGCATATGCATCTCATTCATATCTAGTCCATACATCTAGTCATCTAGGAAACATCTCATAAAACATGAACATCAACATTAAAGTAATATATCAACAAGTACAATGATATCAAAAGAGGTGATCTCATATATATATATATATATATATATATATATCGGTCAGATCAATGTCATGTACAAAACAATGGTGCTACTCGAGCACAGTATAAAAAATGGGCTACAATATGTGTATCAAAATGAGCTAACTCTACCCATCGCCACCTGGAGGAGGAGGTGGTGGTGGTCCCTGTACTAGTGCCTATGGAGGTGACATTGGTCTTTGTGGGGTGGCATTAGTCGCTCCAGAGGTGCCTATGGTGGTTCCTGTGGAGGTGCCTGTAGTGGAGGTGTCTATGGTGCTCCGACGTACTCAGAAAATGGTGGCACCTGCTCTGACAAATATGGAACAACTCTGACATAGGCTGCATAGTAATAGGCTACCTGAGTAGACTCATATTTGGCCTCTAGTCGTGCCCTCACCAACTCCTCTCTGAGCTCTCTGATCTCCCGATCCCTCTTGGTCACCCGCATCTCCTGGATGATGACTCATGTATGGAAGTCATCTCTCTCTCATTGCACCTGCTAAACTCTCTCCTGGCTCTTCCTGAGAGCCTCCTGTACCTGTGCAAGCTAAGGTGGCCCCTGTGTGGCCTGATCTAACATGTCAGTATCATCACCCTGTACCTCCTTATTAGGAGGTGGCTGCTGAGAGGAATCTCCCATCCTCTACCTAGTGGACCTCTACTGGGTCCCACTGCTCCCAGTACCTGCATCTGACCCCATAGTCCTTAGGGGGGATGTATGTCTATGTTGTCCTAGGCCTCAATGCTCTTTGCCCAGGCTGATGTAATGGTACCTGTTGTTGGATAGGTACCTGCTGCTGTTGCTCCTGCTCTCCTTGTGGCTATTGTATAGGCTACTACTGTGTAGGCTACTGCTATGCTAGTTGCTCCTGTGTGGGTTATTGCTGAGCTCTCTATCCCATCCCTATAGGATCTATAAACCTAGGAAAGGGATGCACTAAGAAATGATCTCTATATGCAAGCATCATCCCTACATTGGTGACATCCACCATGTAATCCCATTGAGCTGGAGGCACTCTCACCTCAATAGTACACCTCCCCTGGTCTAGTTTGGGCTTCCATCCCTTCTTCATCTCATTGACGAAGTGAGCATAAGATGCATACTCCTGGGAGATGTCATGTGGCCTCCCATACTGTCTCATCACGCGTGTGAGAAAGAATCACTCAATGACAGATATAGTGCACCCAATCAATGGACACGAGACAAACATATATGCTAGCTCCCTCTGAGCATCATCCCATGGCTCCGTGGCAACCCAAGGTCTCCAGACAACTACCACCATATCATCAAGTTGTCCCCACCATTGCTTGGTCTTGCCTAGTGCTGGCTGAGTCATAGGACCAGCGTATCTGTATATATAAGGCTTGAGAGCCTGCCGTGTATCATGAAAAATTGGCCTACAAATAGGGAGATGCTCCTAGGCCCAGATCTATAGAACAAGAACTCCAGCTGCCATGGTCTTGGCACTCTGATACACTACCTCGTGCATCTCATGGTACATTTGTGCAAGCATGCACTCACCCCATCCAAATCTAACTGCTAGCCTATCCAGCATCCTCTATAGCATGCGACCCCAGCCACACTCCAATCCATGTTGGCCCCTATCTGGAACCAAGTAGCAGCTCAGGAAGATGGCCAAGACAATTTCTAATCTATGGGCACCACCATATTTGCTGACCATCTTGTCCCACATGATGGCCTGACCCATCAATAAATCATCTCTGAATATGGCTCTCAACGCTAGTGTGCCTGCTCTCGGCTGTATATCATACTCAACTTGAGCACCATGGAAGGGCATCCATAATATCCTATATATCCTCAGGAGTAACTATCATCTCCCCCATCAGTAAATAAAATGTGTTCATCTCTAAATGGAAACACTCAACCAGTGCACCTAGAAGACCGTGATTTACCTAAATGTCAGGTATATCATGCAAGAATGATAATCCTAGTCCCTCAATATGATCACTCTCAACCTCGATCAACCTCTAGACTAGTGTGGTGATGATAGGGTGGTGTGACTGGAAAGCAACATCTGGGAAGTCAACCTGCAAAGCAAGCGATGACATTGGATCAGTATCTCAACATGATGGTTTCAAAGCAACAACAAGCAAATAAGGCTACACATCTATCCTAGACAGGACTTTGGCATACTTTAATTGGATAATTTATGCAAAATTGGAAGAAGACTCGAAAACTACAGCAGCATCCTATGCGAGGAAACTGTTCCCTTGCACGAGACAGGACCTCTTCTTGCGCGAGAAAGAAGAACTTCGCACGGCATAACCTTTTGCTTCGCACGAGATTTCAGGCAGACCCTAGGCAAAGAAGCCCTGACCCATTTGAGGAAACCATTTCCTCGTGCAAGGTGACTAAGGCCAGCATGAGGAAACTATTTCCTCATGCGAGAGTTGAAGAACTAGCCCTAAAAAACATGCTAAATCTACCCTAAATCGACCTAGAAAGCAGTAAAAATTGAAATGCAAGGAGGTTTATCAACTACTTATAGGTGCGTCATACTCCGATGGCTGGGCATGTCATTAAGAGTGCTTAAATCAATGTGTGTGCACTGGAATGCCCTCCATTCTCTCTCAAATCTCAAATCACAAGAAGATAAAGTGAATAATGAATTGAAAATGACCCCTCTAGGCCTTATATAGCTTTTGACCTAATTTTTAAAAGTGCTCCATTTTGCGTGAAAATTGCACCCTTAGCTAAATCGACTGCTCTGAATTCATTTTTGGGATCAAAATCAAAATTTGACATCTCTAGATAGCTTGAAAATGCATTCTAAATTCTAGGATCCTTTGGGATTGGACGCTTGTGCAGTCAGCCTTCTAGTATCATTTTCCTGCCAAATCCTCATCTTTTCATCATTTTCTTGAGATCTTCATCTTTTTCATCTAAATTCAGCTCTAGTCAAAATTGGTCAACCATGGTCAAACTTGGTCAACAGGACCTCCCAACTGCTCCAAATTGCTTTTGCAACTTCTTGAATCGAGTCTGATTGCTTCTATTTTGCAACCCCTTGTTGTCAATCATCCTTCTAATATGTCATCTTTTGATTTCACTCCTGAGGGGGAACAATGATTGCATCATTTGAATCTTATCGAACCAGTCTCATTTTAATCTGATCTAAATCAAAGTCCTCACCGCTTGGGGCATCTCTTCACTAGGGGCATCTTTGTGCATCGCATCTAGTCATCTATCTTTTAGGTATCTGAGAAATCTAACTTGAATCCTCAGGAATCAAGCTTCATTCTGGAGATGGTTCTCGAAATCTCATTAGGTATTGGGGCAATCTAACCCTAATTCTTGAAAGTCAAGCTTCATTCTAGAGATGGCTCTCGAAATCTCTTTTGGATAGTTGTTTGGACAATCTAACCCAGGTCTCAGAGGGCTAAGCTTCGTATTGGGGCAATATAACCATGATTCTGAAGATTAGTCCTAAATCTACATCTATCATCATTTGATCAATGGGCATTAAGGCAATCTAACCTCAATTCAAGTCTTTCCTCAAGTTGTCATTAGATCATTGTCTTCACAATCTAACTTAGACTTCGGAGAATCATGCCTCATTCTGGAGGTGGTTCTGCAATTCAATCTATTTTGGTGTCTTGGCATCCTAACCTTGACGTCTGAGGGTTAAGCTTTGTTCTAGGGATAATCCTGAAACCTCATCTGTCACATCAGACTATTCTTTGAATCAATGCGTTGCTCGCACATCAATTCAAAGAGGGGAAAATGTAATACCCCAAAATTGGTACCTTATAATTTCAATCAATTTTGGTGCATTTCTTCAATTTTACATCATTAAAGTCCTATTTTACTAGATAATTTTCTCTCTCCTACTTGACTTTATTTGACTTGATGTCAATTGCAAAAACCCTAAATTGCATTAATCTCACATTATAATTAATTCCTAAGTATTTGACTCTATTAGCTAAATAATCCCTATGATAAATTAATTCAATTCTAAAGTCCTAAGTGCTTTAAATTAAATTAAACCCACCCCATTTGGCTAATACACATAGAAGGATTTAATATTACTTGGTTATTTGAATGGATTATCTTATTTGGATTTAATAATTCAAAATACTCAAAGGGTCACGCATATGTGGCAATAATTCATTCTTTAATTAAGTAATTCATGAATATTTGTCTCAATTGGGAATGAAGAGTTAACCGTTCATTTTTAAGAAACTCTTCATTCCTTCTCCGGGCTTGTCTATATTATGAACCTTCTCCTTCATTCGAAAAAAGGCAATTTTGAGAGCACATAAACTATAGAAATTTTTTGTCTCAATTATCTTCATATTTTCAAGCTTTATTTCACAATTAGCTTAATTCTCATTTAGTGTAAATTGGACTTCCATAGTAGAGTAATTTCCTTATTGTTATTAGTTTAATTTTCACATTTCTTTCAAGCTCTTAGATTAAAATTGCATCTCCATTCTTAGATTAATTGTAATTTTCTTATCTTTCATAGCTTTCAAATCCTCCGTATTAGCTTGGTCTTTTGGTTGTTGGCTCTCATTCTGAGAGTAATTTAGACACCCCTGTTAATTAGGAGGTAACAGGTCGAATCGATAGAATCTTATGAATTGAGTAATCCATACTCCTTTTCATGATTCGATGATTGAGCAATGACTATGTTGCATATATGGCTAGATTAGAGGTACACGTTCAGCTATAAACATTATGGAGATATGAAATGATTGATCCCAAAACTTTGTACACACATAATTTACATCAATGAAGTTAGTCTACCACTCCACCAACCTCAGAGTAGAATTAACCCAACCCTAAGAAAAATTGTAAAGACTGAGTTGCAAAAATTATTGAATGCTAGTTTTATTTATATAATCTCAGATAATAAATGGGTTTCTCCTTTGGTAATAGTACCTAAAAGGTGGGGTAAATGGAGAATATGTGTAGATTACATAGAACTAAACAATGCTACAAAGAAAGATCAATTTCCCTTTCCATTCATTGACCAAGTGTTCTCCTTTCTTTATGGCACGAATTAGTCAAACCTTATCTTTATGTTCAAATAAGTATCAATCCTCTATATAAAGGGATATGATTGTTAGAAATCAAGTTAGTCAGATGATTGTATTGTTGTTATAACTTGATGCAAAGTTACTCTTTTAGTTCTATGTATTATTTTATGATGATGTAATCAGGTTTTCTAGAAATACAACAAAGGAGTGATTTTGAGTTATATTCTATGTTGATAGCTAGCAGAATCTAACCAAGGGGGCCCACTTGGGAGGTGGATTAGATTATAATAGAGTAAGTAGTTTAAGAACTTACAACATTTCAAGTAGAATTTACTGTTCTCTCCTATAGCATTATACACTATGTATGTTCCTGCAACACTTGCAGAGATAATCATAGTGAGTGCTTTGGGTTGGTAGAATAGGTTAGAGTTGAACTTATAATTGTCAGTATCATTTCCATTAAGTAGTTGTGTGTGTTTACTTTCCTGCAACAATAGTGTAAGTTCCTTTCATGTATTTTTCTTCCAGGGGCTTAAGTAAAATGACTTCATGAGAGACTTAGTGCACAAAATGCGATGTCCCATTTCAAGTATGCGTCCATGGGTTGACAATTTAAATGCACTTAATGATAGGGAAAATAATACTTAGTTTGAATACACTATTCCTAGGAGAAACTTTGGCATGATTATTATTACCTATTATGGGGTTGTTCACTCCCCCTTTGGCATTGATGACAACACTCTTATCTTCTCCTCTTAACTTCTGAGTTCTACTTGGGATCACTATGACTTTTCTAAAATATTTCCACTTTTTTCTATACCTTTGATCATACGTCTTCTCCCTCTATCATATTGATTCATTACCTATATATACTCCTTTCCTCTTATCCTATATGTTCTTCTCTTGTGTTTATACATATTCTCCCTTTAAAATGCATATTCTCCCCCTTTGACAACAATGTCAAAGTTGCCTAGTCATTCAGTCATCTTTGATTATACTTGATTGTTCTTTTCTTATTCTATGTTCATCACTACATCACAACTTCATACTAAGACTTATCACACTATGGAGTAGTCCACCTCTACATCAACCCATACACATGATATTTTGATAAACACATATGAATTGATGCAATCGACATCATCCTCTAATTAATTTCAGATAGGGGAATAACCCCTAATCTACCTCTGAGATACACAAAGGTATCCTTTGTTAATGGCTTGGTGAATATATCAACAACTTGTTCTTTAGTAGGCACATACTCAAGCCTTACATTCTTTTCCTATACCTGATGTAATACCCCAAAACTAGGCTATAGTTTCATTAACCTCTTAAATTGACAAATCAAACGAAATCGACATCAAAGTCCTAACCTAAGGCACATCTGCACATCAGTTTATCAAAAACCTAATTGATTATCTTAATTCTTCACCGAAGAATATTCCTTGAATATTCCTAATTTATCATAATTATCTTTAATTGAATATTATTTGGCGATAAATGTCATTATTTATCCTAAAGTTGATTAATTGAATATGATGAATATTTAATTAATTAGATTAATACTGCCACTTAATTATTTAATTAGATTTAATTGTATTTATTCCTAATTAATATTGTTTTTATTTGGACAATAAATTAAAATTCCTACAAATAATCAATTCATATTTATTTAATTGATTTAAAATCAAAGTTGTCAAATTTAATGATTTAATTAGAATAAAGTTTGATTAAATAATTGATTAACCCATAAATCAATTGTTTTAATTCAAAAATCAGTTAAGTGGAAAATAAATCACTTTATTTATTAAATTAATTCATATTAAATCATGCACAATCAGAAAAGTAGTTAACTTTAAATCAATTTTCAATTTCAATTTGTGAACTTTCTAAACTCAACATCTGATGATGAGTTGAAATTTTGATCTGAGCTCTATTTTGAGTTAAACACCGCTTTTGCATATTTTTATGAGTTAATTATCTCTGATTTCTTGTTAACTCAAAAATCAGCCTGAGTTTATCAAAATATATTTATGGTTTTTCTTATGCATCCTCAAACCTTGGATTTCTATAAAAATAAGGCTCAGCTCTTCATAATTATCAACACTCAAATTTGCACAACTACTCTGGCAAATTGGCAATTGAAGGATTAAGCACTTGCGATAGGTGTTTTGTGAGATCTTTCATTGTTGGTCATAGTTTTGCATAGTTTTCATACCATATCATAGTATTGATTAGATCAATTTGCATTCAATTTCATTCATCTAGCTTATATTCATACAATTTTTCATCTTATTGCATAGAAAATACAAAAATATAGATTAAGTTGCATTCATTCTCATTTGCTTTTAAATCCTTCGTTTAGGTGTTGCATTGTCACTGATCTCAATTTAAATCTGAGAACTGTTAGAAATAGGAAATACTGAGAGGGGGGGGTGAATCAGTATTTCACAAACTTTTTCTTTTTCCCACTTATGGATATAACAGATTACTTTAGTGCATAAAAATATTATCAAGCTGATTAACAAACATAGCAGTAAATAAAAAGAACTCATAACACATCATATGTTCTCGAGGAAACCCTGGCCAAGGGAAAACCCCGGTGGGGATGGTACCCACAAAGATCACTAATCAAAAGTATCCTATTAGGGATATTGGACCCTATTAGGAGTCAATTTACAATATATAGTAGATCTATCCTGGTTAAAGGACTTTAGGCCTTGTTAGAAGCCTTAACCCTGTTAGGAGTTAGATTACAAAACCTGATCACCAGCTGAGCTCACTACCCAAACAGGTAATACAAAATGTTTCTGACTATAATATGGTACTCCTTACAACTTCACATCAATAGCCTTTGCTTCTATCATAATAAACAACTATCGCAAGTTATCTTTTCTTTCTTTTTACATATCACTTGTATATTTCATTACATTTTAAGTATGCCTAATATATGAGTTATTAAAGCTAATAACTTTACATGGTCAGCTTCCAAAATATTTATCCAACAGTAAACATCTAGGATGTCATCCCTTCATAATGTTAAGTCATTATTTTGACAAGCAAAAATAATCCCTTAACTCTTTCGCTAATACTGTCTCCAAAACTATTCTGTCTGCAAAAACTATCTTCGGTAAACTTCAAATAACTTTGTCTGTACTGCTCCAAAATTTATTCACACTGAGATGGGGTATCCTCATACTCTATAGAAGCTTCAGTTAACTATGCAAACAAAAATATTTCTCCAGTGGACGTTGCCAACTAAATCGTCATCGGGTGCTCTGTCGGGATCACTGTATCCATACTTAGATAATTTCTTTCTTCAACTTGCCATACTTGCATTCTAGATTCTGTGCTCTTAATAGAGATCATATGTTGCCATAATGACAACATCTATGCATCCACATTAGCCAAATTTCCAACAATCTCCCCCTTTGTCATTGGTGGCAACATATGGGAAAATTGGCTAAGTGTGCAAACAAAACTTCAAAAACACTTATACAAAATTGTGGCCAAAAGTTATACAATATGTATACAATATCATACTCCATAGAATAGCTCCCCCTATGAGTATCCTTCCTCAACATATATTCAATTTTCTGCTATCTCTCCCCCTTTGACAACAATGACAAAGATAGGGTGTACAAAAATTTCAAAAACTTTATACCTTATTATCAGTTATTGCAAAGCCGGTAGGCTTGCAACACAATCACCAAACTCTAACTTCCAAGATTCAAAATCTTTCTCCCATATCTTCCTAATGGATTCAACAACATTGAGTAGAGTACTCAATCCGTATGTTGCTATCTGACAAGCTTGCAGGGAATTGAAGCTAAACTTCTGAAATGATGTCTTTGCTGAAAGACACTGCTCAATTTCATCTTCAACAATTGATATCTTGATTGAGAGATGCTCTCTCAAGATGTTAACCCTGATCATCTTTCTATTCTTCTCCTCTACTAACATTCTGATTTCATCTTTCAATTTCCTTATGTTCTTCTCTACAGAACTTATCTTGACATTAGGGCTTGTCAAGGTGTTTGTCTCAGCTGTAATAGCATCTAACTTTTCTCTGATCTTCTTATCCTCTTCAACTATTAGGATTTCTGATTTAGTGCATTGTATGTACAAATTCTTTCCTGTCTCAAAATGTCTCCTCAAATTCTTTATGCATACATCTAAACTACCAATATCATTTTGAATATTTACACTTAAAGTTTGTTGCATTTATGCTTCAAAGTCTTCCTGAACTTTTATTCTAGCAATATCCTTCAAGTTAGAAAATTCAGAGTCAAAAGAATTCATTATCATTTTAGCTTTCTCAAGTGGATCTGATTCAGATACCTTAGTGCTGATCACACTCTCAAGTTTCTTTGTCAAAAGTCTAACTTTGCCTTCAAGGTCTTTCACCTTCTTATTCTTTCCAATAATTTTATTCAGAGATGTGATGAACTCAAGCTGATCATCATCTTCAACTTCTTTTCCAAGGTCTTCAAACATTGAACCAATATGCCTCTTCTTACTGTCAGGTGCACTAATGTCTTCAACTGGTATAGAAGGTGCACTAGAGGTAGTGGCCTCTGTCAAAATTTGTTTGCCTTTAACTGACTACTCTGCTGGAACTAATTCTGATACAGTTGGTGCTTCCTCTGCCTCTATATTCTTCTCTGATTCTGTGACCTTTTCTTGCTCTCCCAAAGCTAAATTGTCAACAATGTTTCCTAGATCATGAAATACTGCATCATCTAATTCTAGAGTCACTTTGGTGCCTTCAATATCCATTGATTCTTTGCCAATATTGATATGTGAAGAAGATGGAACTTCTTCAATACCAACTTCCTCTGTATGCAGTTCCTCTGATTGCTTCTATTGAGGGTCTGATTCAACATGCTTTTCTGCAACTATATCTGCAAGAACTTGCATTACTGCTTGCTCTGTCTCTTTCTGTACTTCCTCCTTTTTGCCTCCCATTATAAGGATTGTTCTTCTCTTAGTTCTCAATAAAGTTCCAAGAGACTTCAAGAATCTCTTCAAATGATCTTCATCCTTAACTTCACGGAACTGTCTGATTACATGTTCTCTCATCTTTATGTCCTCTTCTTGTGCTCTTTGTTTTCTAGTCACAAGTCTGTTATACAAATCTTCTGGGATCTTACCATGAATAGTGCTAAGTTTCTGATGAAGGGTGCTCCCCTTAATACCACAACCACATAACAGAAATAGAGAAACAACAACAATAATATGCAAGAATAGAAAATTAGCTTCTTATTATCTCCACAAATGTGGAATTACAAACTTTTAGAATTACAATATGTAAAGCCACATGGGCATTCCCTTACAATATTCTATAGGACAAAGCCTCAAATCAATACCCAGATCTACTACCCAGAACTGCCCTAGACAACACTACAGGCCTTCTTTATAAAGGCATTTTCCACCGCCCAAGAAGGTTCTAGAAATTTAGCCCTTAGGGCTGACCAAACTTAGAATTATTTTATTTTACAATTTATTACATCAAAGTCAGCTCAAAATGAGTTTTGAAACCCAAACAGAAATTTTAAAGAAAAATTATTTTCTACCATTTCAGGTGACCCAACTTTCGAAGACCATAAGTCATTGCCCGTTGACCTGATTGGCTATTATAACCCCATTCTAGAAATGCCACGAAGTGCTCTACAGGCTTGACCTGCGCAAAGCACCCGTCACCCAAATTTTCAACCTCATCCAGGGCCTCTAAAGCCTTCAAAACAGAGTTTGAAATTTTTGTACCTTGCTGCCAATACTGAAAATCTTCAATATCTTCAAAACTAGACCTGATCTAGCCATGAAACTTTGCTGGTAGGCTTATATGACTGAGATGAACCTCCACATGTAAAATTAGAACATTCTGAGATTGTAAGACCAACTTACTAAAAATAGCAAGTTTCCATAAATAGCGGCTCTACACAAGATAGCCCTTATTGAATACAAAAATAGAAATATTTTTGGGTGATGCAAGATTGCTCTTACACCCAGGATGCTCCTGCATCAGACACCCAGGGTAATTTGAGAAGTGACCCTATCACGACTCAGGTGTGCAGAGGAAAACCAAGATGGTTAACCTCCTCCTTTGTTAGCCATGATGAATCTTCAACAGGTCATCCTTTCTATTTGATCAAATACTCTTCATATATCCTGTTCCTTGTGCTTCTGCCAACATGACTGTCCAGTATGTCTTCAATCTCCTTAATATTTGAACTAGTTGCTGGAATACTCCACTGTGCTGCTGCAACCTCATCTTCAACACCTCCTTCATGATACTCTGTCAAATCTAAAATGTTAAACACTGGTGAAATATTCAGCTCAGTAGGCAATTCTACCTCATATGCATTTCCTGAATCATGCTTCTTCAGTATCTTACATGGCCCAAACTTCTTCATTTTCAACTTGTTATATGTACCAACCGGAAATCACTCCTTCCGCAAATGAACCATGACTTCATCTCCAACCTAAAATTCCTTATGCCTCCTTTTCTCATCTACCTTAGCCTTATACTATGCATTCATCTTGGTAATATACTTCCTCACCTCCTCGTGGATGTTCTTCAAGTGTTCTGCAAAATTCTCAGCTTCAGCACTACTTATTTCTCCTTTATCTATCTTTCTCAATTCAGATGCATTTCTTGGACTACTTCCATATACAATCTGGAATGGTGATTTACCAGTGCTCCTATTGACAGAATTATTGTATGCAAATTCTACCTATGGTAAAATCAAATCCCATCCTGTTGGCTAATCTCCAACCAAACATCTCAGTAAATTTTCCAAACTTCTATTCACCACCTTTGTCTGTCCATCAATCTGTGGATGATGTGATGAACTGAACTTCAAATCTATCTTCAACTTCTTCCACAATGTCCGCCAGAAATATCCAACAAACTTAGTATTTTGATCTAAAACTATGGTATTTGGCAAACCATGTAGTCTCACCACTTCTCTGAAAAACAATTCTGCTACATGAACAACATCATTAGTCTTCTTGCAGGGAATGAAATGTGTCATCTTCAAAAATCTGTCAACTACTACAAAAATTGAATCATGTCCCCGCTGTGTCCTCGGTAAACCAAGAACAAAGTCCATACTAATATCCTCCCAAGGATTTGCTGGTATAGGTAATGGCTGATATAACCCTGTATTCTACTTCACTCCCTTCACCATCTGACATACTCTGCAACTCTGTACAAACTTCTTCACATCTTGCTGCAACTATGGCCAATAATAATTCTCACCAACCAAAGCAAGGGTTTTATCACAACCAAAATGTCCAGCCAATCCTCCACTATGCTTCTCTTTGATGAGATTCTCCCTCATAGAACTTCGTGGAATGCACAACTGACTCCCTCTGAATAGCATATCATCTTGGATGATAAAATCTAGCCATTTCATCCTATTTAGAGTAACAGGTTCTTTACAAGCTTTCCAAGCTCCACCAAAATCAAGATCCTCTAGATACAAATTCTTGAGTTCCTTGAACCCAACCACTTCAATCTACATCTCTATCAGTAATAGTTTCCTTTTGCTAAGAGCATCTGCAACCCTATTAGACTTTCCACTCCTGTGTTTTAAAACAAATGTATAACTCTGCAAAAACTCAACCTATTTCAAATGCCTCTAATTCAACTTTTCTTGACTATTCAAATATTGCAAAGCTTGATGATCAGTATACAAAACAAACTCCTTAGGAAGCAAATAATGTCTCCACTTCTTTAATGCATGAACTATAGCATAAAATTCTTGATCATAAACAGAATACTTCCTCTTAGCATCATTTAACTTCTCACTAACATACGCAATAGGTTTACCTTCTTGGCTCATAACAGCTCCTATTGCAGTTGCACTAGCATCACAATCTACTTGAAACACCTTATTAAAATCTGGAAGTGCTAAAATAGGTTGTTCTGCAAATTTTTGTTTCAACAATGGAAAACTCTTTTCTGCCCCATTAGTTTACTTAAACTCTTTTCTATCCCCTCTCATTGTCTCAGTCAAGGGACCACAAATACTGCTAAAATTTTTGATAAAATTTCTGTAAAAACTAGCTAGACCATGAAAAGATCTTACCTCAGTAGCACTCCTTGGAGTAGGCCATTCAAGGATAGTCTGTACCTTCTTTGGGTCCATTTTTAGACCTTCTGCTGAAACTACAAATCCCAGATACACTAACTCTGTCTTCACAAAATTGCACTTCAAATTAATCAACAATTTCTCATCTCTCAACTTCTCAAACACCATACGAATATGCATCATATATTCCTCCAATGTCTTGCTAAAAATTAAAATATCATCTAGGTAAACAATGACAAACTTACCCAGAAATTTTTTCAGAACCTCGTTCATGAGCCGCATGAAAGTGCTCGGTGCATTGGTTAGCCTAAAAGGCATGACTAACCACTCATATAGTCCTTCCTTTATCTTGAAGGCAATCTTCCATTCATCTCCTTTTCTGATCTGAATCTGGTGATATCCACTCTTCAGATCTATCTTTTAGAAATACACAGCTCCACTCAAATAGTCCATAATATCATCCATTCATGGCAATGGAAACCTATACTTGATTGTGATCTTGTTTATTGCTCTGAAATTTGTACACATCCTCCATTCTCCATTCTTCTTTGGTGCTAATACTACTGGTATAGCACATGGACTCAGGCTCTCCCGAATCAATCCCTTCTGTAACAACTCATGTACTTGTCTGTTCAACTCTTCACTTTCTGCTGGTGTCATTCTGTGTGCTGCCTTGTTTGGAAAACTGGCTCCTGGAATCAAATCCATCTGATGACTGATCTTCCTTACGGGTGGTAATCCATCAGGTACATTATCAGATACAATATCTTGAAACTCATTCAACAAATCTGCAACCTCTATAGGTACATCCTCTACTTCTTCTTTACTAGCTTTTGGAATTAAAGAAAAACACACATACTCATGCCTCATACCATCTAGGAATTTTCTTCCATCAATAAAAGTTATTCTTGCATTACCACATACCTTTTCTTCAGTCTCCTTCAATGGCTTTAGCTTATGTCGCACTCCATCCTTTGTTAGGGAATAGGTATTCGCATGACCATCATGTACATCACATCTGTCAAACTGCCACGGTCTACCCAACAACATATGACATGCATCCATAGAGATGATATCACATAGTACCTCATCTTGGTACCCACCGATCTTGAACTTTAGCAGGCACTGTTCACTGACCATGACCTTGTGGTCATCCTGCACCCAGGCAATCTGATATAGATGTGTGTGTTTCTGTCTCTTGAGCTTCAACTTTGTCACCATCTCTTCTGACACCAAATTGTCAGTGCTTCCACTATCGATAATCACATCACAACATTTACCTTCACACTTGCATCTAGTGCGAAACAAGCTCCTCCTTTGTTCAGGTTCATTCTCACCACTCAGTAGGACTCTTCTATTAATTAGCATTTCTCCTCTTTCGACATCTTCAAAATTTGATGATCTAGCATCTTCATCTACATGTGCAACTCTGGCCTGGCCTTCATTTCTCCTGTCTATTCTGCCTTGGCACTAAGGACATTCAAATGCCCTATGACCTTCTTCTCCATAGTGAAAACATGTTCCACGGAAGCCTCCTCTTCCTAAACCTTGTCCTCTTCCTCTTCCTCTTTGATCTCTATTATTCTGATCTTGGAAACGATTGAAATTGTTTCCTCTCTGATTCTAGCTACTACTGGCCTCATCCTTCTTTTTCGAATCTTCATTTCAACCACCATATGACCGTCCACCAGATCTTCCACCATGACCTCTTCCATTTTGTCTACTCTAAAACTTTTTTTTTAGCTTTTCCTCTACTTTTAGGGCAAACTGGTATGCCTCCTCAATATTGTTCATTCGAACTAGATTCAACTCCTCCTAAATACTTGGCCTTAACCCATTAAGGTATTGGGCAACTTTCTCCTTATCAGCTTCCGCATGGCCTATTCTAATAAGGAGTCAATAGAACTCCTCTGTATACTCCTGAAAAGATCTTCCTGCTTGCTTCAAACTTTGCAATTTCTTTAGTAGGTCAAGCTCATAATCAACAGGAATGAACTGTCACTTCAATTTATCCACCATCCGATCCCATCTTGTGATTTTATCTTTCCCTCTTCTATTTCGCTCCAATTGAATCTCTTGCCACCAGATCTTTGGATGACCTTTCAGTCTGGCCTTTGCAAATTTGACCCTATCAGGATCCTCACCATCTTCATACTCAAAATATTCCTCACAGTCATTGATCCAGTCAATCAATTTCTCTGGGTTAAGATTTCCAAAAAATGTAGGAACCTCAATCTTAGGTCTTTTCCCAATCTTGGAAATCGCTCGAAAAAGTCTTTCTTCCTCTTGATTCACAACTTCAACTTCTCCTTCTTGATATTCTTCTTCGGCTTCATCCTCACTTTCATCTCTGACATTAAGATTCATTCCTCTATGAATCTCTTCTTGCAATGCTCGCACTTGTCTCTGTAGCTCTCTAACCTCAGGTGTCACAGCACTAGCTCTTCCGCCACATTCTCTTCGTGGAGGTATTTTTGCGATGCGCGCTGAAACCCTAACCACGGTCCTGGAGCAAACTGCCTCACAATTGGCGATCTGTTTACACACTCAGGAACTCCTCTGATACCACTTGATGAAGGGTGCTCCCCTTAATATCAAAAACACATAATAGAAATAAAGAAACAACAACAATAATATGCAAGAACAAAAAATTGGCTTCTTATTATTTCCACAAATGTGGAATTACAAACTTTTAGAATTACAATATGCAAAGCCACATGGGCATTCCCTTACAATATTCTGTAGGACAAAGCCTTGAATCAATACCCAGATCTACTACTCAGAACTACCCTAGACAACACTACGGGCCTTGTTTATATAGACATTTTCCACCACTCGAGAAGGTTCTAAAAATTTAGCCCTTAGGGCCGACCAAACTTAGAATTATTTTATTTTACAATTTATTACATCAAAGTCGGCTCAAAATGAGTTTTGAAACCCAAACAGAAATTTTGAAAAAAAATTATTTTCTGCCATTTCAGGTGACCCAACTTTCGAAGACCATAAGTCATCACCCGTTGACCCGATTGGCTATTATAACCCCATTCTAGAAATGCCACGAAGCGCTCTACAGGCTTGACTTTCACAAAGTGCTTGTCACCCAAATTTTCAACCTCATCCGAGGCCTCTAAAGCCTTCAAAATTGAGTTCAAAGTTTCTGTACCCTGCTGCCAATATCAAAAATCTTCAATATCTTCAAAACTAGAGCTGATCTAGCCATGAAACTTTGCTGGCAGGCTTATATGACTGAGATGAACCTCCACATGTAAAATTAGAACATTCTGAGATCGTAAGACCAACTTACTAAAAATAGCAAGTTTCCATAAATAGCGGCTCTGCATAAGATATCCCTTATTGAATACAAAAATAGAAATATTTTTGGGTGATGCAAGATTGCTCTTACACCTAGGATGCTCTTGCATCAGTTTCTTATCTGCCACAATCATATGTGTAACCATTGCATTTTCAAAATTTAATCTGTCAAATGATCCATATAGATCATAGAATTTATTCAACTTAGTGAAGTCTCCATGCTTCAATATATCTTCATTAACTCTTTCAATTCTTGGTTTCCAAGTTTTCTTCTTGATTGAAACTACATCATCATCTTTAATTACTGCTACATTTCTAGGTATAGGTGGTACAACCACTTTCTATCTCTTACCGGGTCCTGTTGCACTCACTTTTACTCTTTTGCTAGGAATAGGAGAAAAAGATTTATCTCCTTCATCTTTTTCAGGTACTTCAACTTTTACCTTTACTGCAATAGTATCAACAGGATCTACACTTGGTGTCTCAGGTGAAATTACAAGATTTTCACTTTGCTTCAAGGCTTCTGCAGTATTCTTAGCTATGTCAAACTCATGACTTGACATACGAGATTCTTTCAATATTTTCTTCATAGTAGATTCAACTCTCTTACTAGATTACTTCTTTTCTCTCAAACTTATTGTAGAGTTGAAATTCTCTTCATAGGTTCCAAACCTATTTGCATGACCATCCAACTCACACTTTAACAATCTATTCACATATCCTACTGTTTCTGCTTTAGATATTTCATAGCCAAGAGGGTCTATGAATTCCATTCTAGGCTCAACTGCTTCAATGTAGGTGAAATTAGTGTCAACCATAAAACAAATGTCATCTTTATGCTTTTCAACTAAGGATTGAGGAATCCTTGATTTGTTCTTAACAATATTCTGAAAAGTCTTCAATACAAGCTTCACACTATCATTAACTTTATCAAAAAGGTGCTTCATGTAGACTGAGTTTATTCTTTCCATTGTGTTCACATTGTCACTCCAATCAACTGTGTAAGGAAATCTTCTCAAAATATGGAAAAACATATAGGTTATCAAAGATGAAAACCTAAACTATGTGTACTTAGCCTTCTTAATCTTTTCTAAGTTCTCAAATAACTGAATTTTCAAAATTTCACATAGGTCTACTAGTTTCTTCTCAATACACATAAGATAAGCTACATGAATCATTCCTGCAGCCATGTCATCTTCCCTTGAACTACCATAGAATTTAGTTGTTAGGATCTTGCAAAGGTACCTAACATCATCTTGCTTAATCTTACTTATCACAATTCCTCTACCATTATAACTAGATCCAGTGTTATCTAAAACAATCTTTCTCATGTTCTTTTCATTCAGTGGAATCTCTCCAACTTTTGATAATCCAGTAACTTCATGAATTAGGTCAGCAGTTATATCAATAACTCTATCCTCCATCCAAAATTTCCCATTGTGGATTCTACTTAAAATGATCTTGGTACATTCCTCATCATTGAATTCATACTTCATGGAATATTTGATAATTTCATTGTTCTCTAGGTGCCCATAAGCTGGTTTAACTAACATGTCTTGATTGTATAATTTCCTGTAATCATCTCTAAAATTTGCATCTCCCAAAGTTTCAAACTTGCAACCTAAATATCCTTTAACATTCTCAATGTGCAATACTCCATCTGGTACGGATGATAATGCTAGACTGTCATCAATTTTAGTTGGTTCTACTGGTTCTTTCTTAATCTTTGGTCTATTCTTATCCTTAACATTATGAACCATAGAAATATCCATCTTATCAACTGATTAAAGATCAAAAAAATACCTCAACTTTGCAGATCTAGGGTTTCGGTATGATCGTCACTGCAAACTGCTTCCAAACTTCTTCAAATCATCCTCAACTCACTTTTATTCTTTCAAATCACTTTTCAATCACTTTGTAATTGTAATAACTTTGATTTCAACCTTATAACACTTCACATTAACTCGATCTGACATCGCATTCATTTATTTTGCCGCTAAAACCTCAAAAAGCTGATTCTGCAAACCTGCAACCATAAAACTTTCTGCGACCTCGCAAAACACAATATTTTCTTTTATGCACTTAACCATAGTATTAGTACAACATAATAAACCTATATCTAACTGCGCAAAACTTAACTCATTCAAATTCCTAATCTACACTAATCCTAAGTCCTAAACTACAGAAACTTACATAATTTAAGTACTTAAAGAAGGGTCAGGTAAAGATTCATCCTTACCATCCTTGATCTGTGCCTTTGTCAAATTTTACTTCATGTTTATTGCTACAACAACCTTTCTCTTTGTTTCCTGCATTTTCATTCCTTCTTGCATTGTTCCTAGGGTTAGGGTTATGATGATAACCTCCATTGTTCATTCTGTAAAATCTTGCTGAGTGTCCAAACTTGTTGCATATCTAACAAATGATTCTATTGTTTCCAAATCTCTATCCTTGCTGGTTAATCTGTGACCTGCAATTTGTAGCAATATGTCCTACTTTGTTGCATCTAAAACATACTACCACTTTTCTTTGATTCATTTCTTCAATAGATTTCTTATCTGCATTGTTAGTATTCCCAATCATTCTATCATAATTATTCAAAATTACTTTAGGTCTTCTACATTCGTTAGCTCTATGTCCAAAACTATGACAATTATAACAATGTCAATTAAAAGGTTTAAATTGCTTACCTGTGCAATCTCTCTTCATGTGCCCAATAGTATTACAAGCAAAACATCTACCTTTGAATTCTTTTTGCATACCTTTAGATGATTCTTCTTGCTTTGATTCTTCTTTCTCTCTAGGTGGTTCTTCTTTAGTTGGATCTTCCAATGTGTTCTCATCTAGCTTTATTTCCTCCACACTTTCAGATGTCTTCAGATCTAGCTTCTTACTTTCATGGTTTGTTCTAAACATACTATATCCAAATCTAGTCCTATCAAAGAATGGTTCTTCAAAAGAAATTTGTTATTCAGTCTTATCACTTTTTGAATATAGCATTTCAAGTTGTTGTTTAGATTGAGTTAATTCACCTTTCACAATTTTATTATACTTCTCAAGTTCCACATACTGCACTTTTACTTTTTCAGATTTGGATGTTTCCTTTTCAAGTCTTGACCTCAGATCTTCATTCTCAATTTTCAATTTTTCATCTCAAATTTCCATCTTTCATACTAAGCTTCAGATTTACTATCTTCAACTCATGCTTAAGGATCTCATTTTATTTTTCTAATTCATCACAATCCTCAACAAGCATATCAAATTTCTTTTTAGATTTCAGATCTTCAATCTTACCTTTTAATTTGTCAATAACATTCTTTGCATCTTCATATTTTCTTCTTAAGGAGTTTCTTTCATCAGTAAGCATATCAATCTGTTCAAGAGCTTCTTCAAGATTCTTCTAAAGTTGATCCACATCCATAGAGATCTTACTCAAGCTACTAAGCTTTCCTTGAATGTTCCTTCTCTGAGTAACTGTGCTCTGATACCAACTGTTAGAAATAGGAAATACTGAGAGGGGGGAGGGGGGTGAATCAGTATTTCACAAACTTTTTCTTTTGCCCACTTATGGATATAACAGATTACTTTAGTGCATACAAAGATTATCAAGCTGATTAACAAACATAGCAGTAAATAGAAAGAACTCATAACACATCATATGTTCTCAAGGAAACCCTGGCCAAGGGAAAACCCCGGTGGGGATGGTACCCACAAAGATCACTAATCAAAAGTATCATGTTAGGGATATTGGACCCTATTAGGAGTCAATTTACAATATATAGTAGATCTGTCATGGTTAAAGGACTTTAGGCCTTGTTAGAAGCCTTAACCCTATTAGGAGTTAGATTACAAAACTTGATCACCAGCTGAGCTCACTGCCCAAATAGGTAATACAAAATATTTTTGACTGTAATATGGTATTGCTTACAACTTTGCATCAATAGCCTTTGCTGCTATCATAATAAACAACTATCACAAGTTATCTTTTCTTTCTTTTTACATATCACACTTGTATATTTCATTACATTTCAAGTATGCCTAATATATGAGTTATTAAAGCTAATAACTTTACATGGTTGGCTTCCAAAATCTTTATCCAAGAGTAAACATCTAGGATTTCATCCCTTCATAATGTTAAGTCATTATTTTGACAAGCAAAAATAATCCCTTAACTCTTTCGCTAATACTGTCTCCAAAATTATTCTGTCTGCAAAAACTGTCTTTGGTAAACTTCAAATAACTTTGTCCATACTACTCCAAACTTTATGCACACTGAGATGGGGTATCCTCATCCTCTATAGAAGCTTTAGTTAACTACACAAAGAAAAATATTACTCCAGTGGACGTCGCCAACCAAATCTTCATCGGGTGCTCTGTCAGGATCACTGTATCCATCCTTAGACAATTTCTTTCTTCAACTTTCCATACTTGCATTCCAGATTCCGTGCTCTCAATAGAAATCATATGTTTCCATAATGAAAACATCTATGCATCCACATTAGCCAAATTTCCAACAAGAATACAATGTGAAAATGCATATTGGGTAGATGGATTGAACTATAATCTGTTAAGTGTGGCTGAGCTGAACAATCTAGGCCACCGACTTGCTTTTGACATAAAAAAGGTGAAGATCTATGATGATGAAGGAAGACTTATCAGAACTAGTACACAATCCAAAGGTAATCTATTCTATCTTGATATGGATCAGTCTTCTTGTTTGTTAATAAAGGATAAAGATGCTTGGTTGTGGCACAAAAGGTTATGCCATGTGAACTTTGACAAAATGATCAAGATTAGTAAAAAGAAAAGAGTTAGAGGATTTCCTAACTTGACAAAACCTGATCATGCCATGTGCCATGAATGTCAGAAAGGTAAGATGACTAAGTCTAGTTTTAAAAGTAAAGACTACTCAACAAAGAAGATACTTGAGTTGGTTCATACTGACCTATGTGATCCTATGAGAACTCAAAGCTATTCTGGTGATAGATATTTTATTCTTTTTGTTGATGACTATACTAGACTGATGACTGTTATGTTCCTGAAAGAGAAATCTGAAGCCTTTAAAATGTTTAAGTGGTATAAAGCTAAGGTAGAGAAAGAGACGAGAAAAGAAATAAAATGCTTAAGATCTAATAGAGGAGGTGAATTTATATCTGATGAATTTACTAATTTCTGTAATGAGCATGGAATTAAAAGATAGGTCTCTGGACCAAGGAAACCTTAGCAAAATGGCATTGCTGAAAGAAGGAACAGATCTATAATTGACTATGCTAGAACATTGATGATACAAAAGAATGTTGCTCAAACATATTAGAGGGAAGCTGTCAGCATAGCTGTGTATGTTCTTAATCAAGTACAACTGAAGAAGGACACCAACCGAACACCCTATGAGCTATGGTTTGGACACAAACCTACTATAAGTTATTTCAGGATTTTTGGAAGTAAATGCTTTATTTTGAAAGATGAAAGAAATGGAAAATTTGATTCTAAAGGAGATGAAGGGATATTTCTGAGATATTCCTCTACAAGTAAAGCATATAAATGTTTGAATAAGGTTACAAATAAGATAGTTGAAAGTACTAATGTTCATGTTGATGAGTTTGATGACAAGAACATAGAGGAAAGTACAAGGGAGCTAGAAAATTACAGTAGATTCACTTACATTGAACATCTAGAGTATCTACCGATGCCACAAGCTGTGACAATTGGTCAGCAGGGAAATAATACAAGACAATAGGCAACACAAACCGATGAACAAGATGGAGCTACTGAGCAAGGAAATGACCCTGAATAGGATGAGCGAGAAAGGAGAAATCAAGTTCTAGCTATTTTTGTCAGAAGACACCATCCTAAGACACAAATCATTGGAGATAGACATACTAGAATGCAAACTAGAAGCAAAACAAGACAAGGTATATGTATAGTTTGTGAATTTGAACCAAAAAATGTGAAATTTGCATTAGAGAATGAAGAATGGGTTAATGACATGAAGGAGGAAATAGAGAAAATAGAGAAGAACAAAACCTAGTCCTTAGTACCCCGACCTAAAGATAAGAATGTTATTGGTACTAAGTGGATATTAAGGAATAAATTGAATGAAAATGGTGAAGTCACAAGAAATAAAACTAGATTGGTATGGAAGGGATATGCACAGGAAGAAGGCATTGACTATGGTGAAACATTTACACCTATTACTAGATTGGAAGGAGTTAGAATGCTACTTGCATATGCTGCACACAAGAAATTCAAAGTCTATCAAATGGATGTGAAGTCAGCATTTTTGAATGGTATACTTGAAGAAGAGGTCTACATCGAACAACCTGAAGGATTTGTTGATCCCAACAATACGTACATGGTATGTAGATTACATAAAGCTTTATATGGCTTGAAGCAAGCACCTAGAGCATGGTATGAAAGACTGCATACTTACTTGTTAAGTATTAGATTTGTTAGAACAAGTGAAAATAGCAATCTGTATATGAAAGGTGATACTGATGATACTATTATCATTGCTAAAATATTTGTTGATGATATTATTTTTGGAGGCTCAAATCTTATATGCAAGATGTTTTCTGATGAAATGCAAAAGGAATTTGAAATGTCTATGTTCGAAGAGATTAAGTTCTTTCTTGGACTACAAGTGATTCAACAGAGTGATGGAATATTCATCACACAATATAAATACATAAAGGAAGTACTGAAGACATTTGGCATGGAAGATGCTAAACCTATGGGAACACCGATGGTTACTAGATGCAAATTGACAAAGGAGGATGAAACTATAGAGGTAAACCAGACACTTTACCGATCTATGATTGGTAAGTTAATGTGCGTAGTTCACAGTAGACCAGATATAACACATGTTGTGGGTATTGTTGCAAGATTTTCTGCTAATCCTAGAGAATCACACATGATAGCTACAAAAAGGATCTTAAGATACCTGAAGAAAATAGAGAATTATGGATTATGGTATCCTAAGGAAGGGAAGTTTGAACTGAAAGTTTACACCGATGCTGATTGGGCTGGAAATGTGGATGATAGAAAAAGCACCACCGGAGGAGCATTTTTCTTTGGTGAAAGACTTGTAACTTGGACAAGTAAAGAGCAGGCTTGTATTTCTTAATCTACAGCTGAAGCAGAGTATGTTTCTACTGCTACTAACTATTCAAACGTTGCATATATCAAGCAAGTGTTGGAAGGGATGAATGAGGTAATCACTAACCTGGTGATTATATATTATGACAACACTAGTGCTATTAATATTTCAAAGAATACTATGATGCACTCTAAGACAAAGCATGTATCTATTAAGTATCATTACTTAAGACAAAAAGTGCAAGAGAAGCAAGTGAAGTTAGAATTTGTCACGTCTAAAGAACAACTTGGAGATATTTTTACAAAGCCTCTACCGAAGGACACATTTGAATACTTGAGGACTAGACTTGGGGTCCATCCCCTATCTATTAGTCACTAAGGTGATCTGGTTGTTGCATCAACCTACTTTTATCAGAAGATCATTCATGTTGATGTAGCATAGTTCACACTTTGAATCATGTTCAAGGCTGTGATTAAGTTTGGAGAACTTGAACCAATTAGGATATCAGTATACAGAGATATAGAGGATGATAGAATTGTTTGTTTATTTGTTTCTTTGGCATTGTTGTCAAAGGGAGAGATAAATAATATGAAAAGGGACAAGCACCGATGAGAATTATCTAAGGGAGAGACAATCTGAATGAGATAGAGTATTGAAGATCAATTATAGAGAATAGAAGCAGGAGCAAGAGAACTGAAAAGATCACAACTACAGAATGGTAAAGTTGTATTATCTAATGTTGTTTAGTAATGTAGTGATTAAACATATTAAGTCTATTTGAAATACAACATTTTGTTCACAAAGTTGTAGAATATGTGTATGGTACATTTCATATTACTTGAGTTGCCATCAATTCCAAAGGGAGAGATTGTTGGACTACAATTGATTTGGAATCTGATTGAAGAATATGTGATTAAAGATCACTAAGGAGTTGTTGATTAGATATGTAATATGATTAAATCAGTATTATGTTGTCATTGATGTCAACTAGTTTGATAGCACTTATCTTGTAAGTTACTATACCGAGACATCTGAAGAAAGGTGAAAGAGATGAAGAACAGAGAAATCTACATGGGAAAAGATGTACATGACAAATGAGGATAAGGAACACATTGAGTAATTTGTTGATGAGTCTATGACTTGATGATATTGACTTTATTATGTTGCATTCATCTATGATGAAGTATAGAGCTGAAAGACACAAAGCAGTGTTGTCGGTAAATGAAGCAATTCTAGTATATACCGACGGAGTGTAGTGTATACTGATCGTAGTATTAACCAAGCAGTGTTCACCGATGCATTTTTTTGTTAACCGAGCGGAACAGAATGAACTAAATGATTAGTTTAGCCAATAAGATTGATGAGCTATAAAGTACCTTGATTTCAGTGATAACAAATAATGTTTGTTATGAAGATCGATGGCTAACAAAATTAAAGGAAGATCTAATGGAGCAGATTGAAACATGTTATTGACACATTAGCCGAGAAAGTTTGAAGTGGGAAAATCTATGAATGTGGTTAAGTGGAAAAATCTGATGGAGGAGAAGAAAATGATTTACTCATCTATATAAGAGAATAGAATTTCATTATGGAAGATGTTGGAAGAAGTAGAAACTATAGGAATATCGTGTGAATAAGGTTTTCATGCATTTTGATCATACTGGTTAAGTAAGAACTGAGCTGCAAAACAATTACTGAGCTATAGAGAGCAATTACCGATGGATAGTAAGTTGATACAGTATTGAATCTAAAGTGAAATATTGATCAGAAGGATTTGTATGGACTGAATATTGATCTATAATCTACAATTGAAGTTGTATTAAAGCAGATCATTTACTATTACATATTTAACCATTGTATACAGTCAAAATCTCTTAACTGAGTGGACTTTGAAAGTCTTATGATGTATCATTCATAGAATGAACATTGTTATCTTGTCAACCTCATAGTGAATGCTAGTTGGATGGTAACTTCTAGTCTAAAATCCTCTAACAAGGTCACACTTGACAGTGTGTTTGTAAACCTTTAATAGGGTTGGGTCTTAACCGACCTCACCTCAGAAGAGTGAACAATTTTGGGTTACCGGTCCCAAGTGGTTTTTCCCTCCTTTTACAGGGTTTCCACATTAAATCTCTTGTGTTATGCGTTGATTGTGATATTTGTTTGTTATCATACTTTGCATGTTACATGTTAGATTTGATCGGTAACTGTTATGGTATTAGACTGGTAATCAGTAAAAGCACAGACAGTGAAAGTAATTATTGTTTACCAAGGAGTAGGAATTGAAGAAGTTGTTTTGAATTATATATTTTGTTTTCGGACACTGGATAACTGATTCACCCCCCTCTCAGTTATTCTAACATGGCACCACCAAGAAAACATCCCCACAATTTTTTTCCCAAAGTGTTTCACAAGGTATGGCTCAGCCTGATATTTTTCTACCCATTAATGAGTTTAATGATGCTTGCACTTGGCTTGAAACGCATACCCTTATTGGCTATTTTCTAGGTCGCAACCCTCCTAAATATGTTATCAGGGATTGGATTGTGAAATCTTGGACCCCTCATGGAATCCTCCTAGATGGCATCCAGAGCCTCACCAAAGGCTTTTTTTTGTTTCACTTTTCCAATCCCTCCCATGTGGATGTTATTTTTTCCAAAGGTCCCTGGAACCTCAGGGCCTCATTGTTAATTTTCCAACACTAGTCTCATGACTTCTCTGTCTCTGATGACAAGAAGCTAAAATTCCCAGTGTGGGTAGAGTTTCTTGGTCTTCCCTTACCTTGTTGGCCTTTCATGCATGCCATAGCACAAAAGCTAGGTAGGGTTATATGTAGCGAGCATGACCATTTTCTTAATCCATGGCCTCAAAAGAGGTTCTATGTGGAGGTCGACCTTTCTTTCTAGGGACCTCAAAGAATCTATTGAGATTTAGATTGGTGATACCACCTTCACCTAGAAGGTGCTTTATCTCAACCTTCCCAATACTTTTTATCATTGTCAATTTGTAGAGCATAAGATTAAGGATTGCCCTCTCGCAGTGCCTTGTACCAAGACTCCTCCCAAAGATTTTGTCTCTCAGCCGGCTGAGGCTGGAAAAAAAGATGATGAAAAAAAAGATGAATGGGTCATAGTCAGCTACTGTAACATGCCACACGAGTAGCCTACTTCAACTTTTGCTCCCCATCTGCCACCTTTAGATAATGCAGTTTCTTCAGAAACCCCGATTATCAAGGTTTCAAAACTTGCTTCTTAGGGGAAAGGAGTTATTGACTCCCATGTTACTGTACCTTCAACCCGCACACCTCAAGTGGCCATAAAGATTGCTTCTTCTAATTCCTTTCATTATTCTCACAGCCCTTCTAAGCGTGATGAGAATAGGTTTGATGGCATGCAGGAAAAATGATGTAATATATCTATGGAATGTTCTGGGTCTGCTTTTGCCCCAGGTTATTTATCTAATAGTTTTTCTTCCCTTGGGGAAGGTGATGGAATGGACAACACTGTTATTCCATGAAGTAAATCTCATGGAATGTTCGTGGGTTGACAAACCTACACAAAAAAATTTCTATCAGGGATTTGCATCATCATATTAGTCATCTGGATGTTTTATGCCTCTAGGAAGTTAAGATTTCTAGTTTCATGCTTGATGCTACATGTAAATTTATTTCACCTACAAGCCTTGCTCTTTGTTCTCAACATGAGGCTGGTCGAGGCAGAGTTGCTACTCTCATTTCTCCTCATTGGCATTCCTTTGTGGTTATTTATGGCTCTGACTCTATTCAGTGAATTGTTTGGGCCACTTTCATTATTGAAAATCATTCTTTTGGCATAGTTAATGTTTATGCTCCTAATGATGTTGTTGAGAGATCTCACCTTTGGCATTGTCTTGTGGATTCTCTACCACTTGCTACCTATCTTTTTTGTGGTGATTTTAATATGGTGGAGATGGCATCTGACAAGGATGGCCTCTTGCCTTTTCAATGGATAGTTGGGGAAAGAGAAGCGTAGTACTACATACGTAATAAATTAGGGATTTTTGATCCCAATGTGGGTCATCACTATTTTGATGGGGTCTGGCACACTTGGTCTAATTACAAGCCCTCCTTTGACAAAATTCATAAAAGGCTTGATCATGTTATGATCTCGGCATAATCATTTTTCTCTTTTTCTGAAAAGCAAGTTTTACCGGTCACTCCTCTTGTTGATGTGACCTTGTCAGACCACTTTCCCATCCAATTTAATATTGTTTGGCAAACAGCTAAGGCTAGGCCTCTTACCATGTAATTTTTCTTTAATACTTATATCCTTCACCATCTATCTATTATGGTCCACATTCATCGGGTTTGGAACCTTGAGCCTAGACCCACTCAGTTGACAGGTTGGATACAATGGTGGAATGATGCCATCAGGTGTGCTACTTATTTTTTGTGTATTTATGGAAGACAGTTGGCCAAGTGTCACCATAGAGCCTATGATGTCAACACCAAAGCCTTACGTGTTTCCACTGAGGCCTTGGCCCAGGACCCTTTCAATCAGAATCTGCAACTTAATCTTGCTAAGTTACATCATCAGAAACAAGTGGCTAACAACTATGCTACCAGAGGAGCCAAGATCAAAGCTCATCTCCACTGGTTAAAAGTTGGAGACCAAGCTTCTAAAGAATTTTTTTTTTCCCTTTGTCCTCATCATACTAGTACAAGCATAACCAGAATCAAAGAAGGCCACAACCTCTTGACAGAGCTTCCTGATGTTTTACAAGCCTTTGTTCACCATTATGAACAAGTTTTTTCTACTCGAGGATTTTATCCTGCCAGTGAGAAAGCTCTTGCTGAATGTACCGCAGTTGTGCCACAATGTGTCTTCCCTACCCAGCAAGTCTTCTATGATCAACTACTTTATTTTTGATTTTTACAAAGCCCTCTGGGATGCCATTGGTCATGATCTTCACCAGGTCTACCTGGAAGCATATCATACCCAATCTCTTGGGGGTATCATTAACCAGGACAATATCAATGTTATTCCCAAGTCTGGGGATTCGGAGGACATTTGTAACTGGTGGCCTATCACCTTTCTCAATGTCTCCTACAAGATCATTGCCAAGGCACTGGCTCTCAAGCTCTATCACTTGCTTTCATAGATTGTTTAGCCTGAGCAAATAGGATTCATTAGGTCAAGATTTATTCTTGACAACATCATCATTGTGTGGGAAGGTATGGAATGGGCTTGTAAGTCTCACTAGAAAGCCCTCTTTCTTAAGATTGATTTTGCTAAAGCTTATGATCGTATTGAATGTCCTTTTATCCTTGCAATGCTTCACACTATGGGTTTTGGACCCAGATTTCTTCAATCTATGTAGATTCTCTTCAATGATACTTCTACTTGCACTACCATCAATGGATGGTAGTCTTCTACCTTTGGGCTCTTTCGTTCCATTCGACAAGGTTGTCCTCTAGCTCCGACCTTGTATGTTCTGGCCGTTGAGGGTTTCATCTACTTGCTTGCTCACTCCATTTATATGGGTAATGTTCGGGGAATCTACTTGCTTGATTCATCTCAAAAGTTGGTCAGTGGCCATTTTGTAGATGATTCCTTCCTCACTCTGGAAGATGATGAAAGAATATCAAGGTAGCCTTGCAATGTTTAGATTCTTTTTGTCTGGCCTCTAGTTCGGCCATTCAATGGCAGAAAACCTTCTTTTATAGACAGTCAGCTCTTCCTGAGCCTCCCTAGTTTTCTCAGTTTGGTTGGATGAGGATCTAGCATGGGGAAATTTTCCACTTTCTTGACATTCCCTTTTTGTTTCAAGCCCACCCTACAGATCTATGGAATGCAGTTCTTGCCAAAATTGAAAAAAAAGTTACCTACTGGATCACGAAGCTGCTCTCTCGCACAGGAAAATTCTAGATTTGCTCCAAGATCCTAGTGGCCATGCATGTGTATTATTCCTCTTGTTGGGCTCCTTCCAAAGCCTCCTACAAGAAGCTCAAGAAATTATTGTGGGATTTCCTTTGGACTTTCAGTATTGATCACCAGGGCTTTCACAGAGTTGCCTGGGATTTCTATTGCCTTCCTAAAATCTCTAGTGGGCTTGGTTTACTTGATACCTAGAAGTAGGGACATGCCATTTGTGTCAAATGGGTTGTGTGGTGTCTCACAAGAAATGAGGCTTGGAAAATTTTTCTTCGACACTGCATTTCCTCAGGATTTCCTCTTCACAAGCCTGTTTCAAAGGGGATTAGATTTCAAACCCTTCTGATTATGAAGCAACCCATTCAAATCCAAGGTACTTTTGTCACCAAAATTATTTGGAGAGCCTAGGAGTCTCTCAAGCCCTAGCTCCATTGGGTTGGGAATGGTTTCAGGGATGGTCTTTCTTTCAACCAGCAAAACATTTGGTGTTCCCATCTTTTTTCTCAACAAGGGATTCCTCTTGCTAGAGTTCAAGGGGTTAGTGCTCTCCAGTTTCACAAGCGTGGCATTCAAACCCCGAAAGATCTTTTCTCTAGAGCCACTATGAATCTTCAATCTTGGGATGATCTCCGGGTTCAATTTCATCTCATCCACCCAAATCATCAGACTTTTGACTTGCTAGTTTCTTCTATCCCACCTCATCTCCTACACAAATTGGGAATTCAATCTATTAGACCTTGGTGGAAGGACTGGAAATGGTATCCTGCTACACCCTTCACCAGTTACAAACCCAAGCTTGGGTATTCTTGGATGGTGCCTCATTTGCCCATGATTGATTCTCTCAACCAACGTTGGCATATCTCTTCTTCTCATAAGAGTTGGGGCTAGTGATTTTGTACTATTTGGGATTCTATCACTGAGCCTAAAATTGCTCATTTTACCTAGTGTTTGTTATACCAGGGCTTGCCTTTGGGGGCTAGACTCAGGCATTTGGGGGTTCTTGATCCTAAATGCCCTTTTTGGGGTCATTCTGATATGCTCATGCACATTTTTTGGTTTTGTCGTCGTGCCCAAAATTATTGGGTCTGGATTCATGACCTCTTTGCTCCTTTTAGACCTGAACCTTTTTTGTGGCATATGGCGCTTCTTGGTGACCCTCCTAGAATGCCTTCTCAGTACACCCAGATGTGGCATACTTTTAGGATGTAGATTTTGTTTACCTTATGTAAAGAATGAAATACTATTCTTTTTTCTCACAGTTCTCTAGATATTCATGTCTCTCTTTATGCTACGACATGTATTTGTAATAATGTCATGATGCAAATTTAGGTGCAAGAAAATAAAGTGGCCTTAGAGGTTTCTCATTTGCAAGAGCTGCTCCAGCACTGGGGCAATGCCCCTTGTATTGTGGCTCGAGTGCCTCCAGATTCTCTCTCAGCTGACCGTACGCCACCTAGGGGCCGACATTGTAGTTGGAGTTCTTCTACCAGTCACTTTAGGACTCCACGTCAATGGTACCACCACTCCGCCTCTCCTCCTCCTCTGAGGGATGTAGGTTTTGGCTAGCCTCCTATGCTTTCTTCCACTGTTGCTACTATTTCTCAGCCCTCAATGTCTGATCCTACCAATCAAGATAAGTTCCCTCGCCTGGCGCTTGCAATCTCACCCATACAAGAGGAAGGAGAGCTAGAAAAAGAAGATCCAAAAGATGGCTGGGCCATTCCTGATCAAACTCCTGGGCCCAATGTTTGGGGCAATCCTGATGATAGAGATCCTCCTCCCTCTTTTGCTACTACCCTTATAGCTTGAGGGTTTCTCTTTTTATATGCTTGTTTTATGAATAGTTGTATGATTCCAGCCTAAGTGTTGAGTGACTTGCGGGGTGATTTTTTCCCCTGACCCCTTTTTTGTGAATATTGTACTTTTATATTATTAATAGAAAAGGCCTCTATTCATCCAAAAAAACCACTTTATGGTGGTGTCAAAACCAAAAAAAGTAAAAATAAAAGACGTAACTAAGGGTTAAAACCTCTTTGAGGCACCCAAAGATGAGGTACTTGGTAGTCTGCCCAGTTATTTTTAGGAAAGATCTTCATTTTTAATAGAATCAACACAAGTTGTAAATCTTTGGACAACTAAAGCACCTTAGCTTATACATCTAACCCAGTCTTTATCAAAAAATGAGAAACAACAATTCACTAAATTTTTTAGAGGAAAAAATATAAACTTTTCTTGGACATATTCAAACATATCAGGGATTGACACTAATCTCATTATGAATCATCTATCTATAGCCCCTAGAATCAAACCAGTAAAACAAAAGTTAAGAAAGATGCACCCACATATAGCTCTTTTAGTTAAAGCAGAATTGGAGAAACTCTTGAGTGTAGGATTCATAAGGGTTATTAACTATGCTGAATGGATATCTAATATTGTTCCTATTTCTAAACATGATACTGATGGTCAATTTTCTAGTTAATGCAAAAATTCTTTGAAATTTTTTCATTTTCTATTGTAGGTATGAAGAAATAGGGTTAATCCTTGTGCTAAGGGTTTCAAAAAATTGTTCAAAAATTATCTAATTCCATAAACCCTACCCCATTTCTATTTCTTGATTACCTTTTTGTTTCACTTAAGTCACTAACTCGCTAAGCCCTATAAGCTATTATTGCAAAGTCATGGTCTCTTCTATTAAATTCTTATTAACCGTTATGAGTGAGCGAGCATCCAAGTTAAAGCCTTTGTTACTAGGTCACAAACCTTTTGATAAGTTGTTCACTAACCATGGCAATCCTATGAGGGTCATGTTTCATGCTTGTCGCCAACTTGCTAGATAATGTAGCGGTTGAGTGAAATAGTCTATGAGCTAGTGATGAAGGAAAAAGGTAAGTAAAGGTGTTTCTTTCTAAATCGTAGGTAACAAGGCGGTTAGGTAGAAAATGTTGGTGAATTAGCAAAAATGATAGAAAGTGCTAGTCGTGGACTCACTACTATTAAGAGGGAATGATAGAAAATGTTGGCGAGTATGTGAGGATTCTAAAAGGGATGATAGAATGTTAAAGAACAGATAGATTAGATTTGATCATGTGGTGGGCATAATACCTCAAAGGAAAGCTGCATGAAACATAGTGATCATGGGATCATGCCCTGTCGCCATGTGTCAAGTCTGATGAGTTGGTAAAGTGGTGGGTCCTCGGTGCCAGGTAATGTTGATATGTTATTTTTTGATTGGTCACTGAGGAAATGATGTGGTAAATAAATAAAGTCAAGATTAACCATTATGGGTTGATTTTTAAGAGTCGCACGATATGTCAAGAAAGGTGGAGATCGACGGATGTGTTTTAAACTGGTTCATTATCCATTGTCGGTCAACATTTGAATTTTTGAGTGAGGATTTTTCTATGAAGAGGAAGTCAGTGAGCCAAAAATGTTAAATTAAATTAGATCTGATTGTTCTTAGGTCATAAATGATAGAGTTATAGTTGAGAATTGAATGGATTCTGTGGTGGTTGGGCCAGATGTGATCACATTTTTCATTACTGCCATGAATCTAATATTTTGCAAAAGGGTTGTTTCTTCTGGATGGAGCAATTATGATTTGGGACAAGTTGCCAAAGAATTGAAGTCCCTGGTATATAGTGGTAGATGAGATATTATTTTTAAGATGTCTTCCGCAGGGATTCAAAGGATCATACCCTAATTTTACAGCTTGGCTTCTCGAGTTTTAATTTTATTTTATATCATATATTTTTTTAATATTTTCTTATTGTCTTAGGATTTTCTTCGTGTCACTTTTGCAATAACTCATTTTCTTGATTTCATGTTGTGGTGGTTGATAGTGTTGCCCTAATTTTTCCCTAAATGATCTTGGGCTTGTTGCAGTCCTTTTTCTTATAAAAGGATTCCCAAGGTCATTTGTGGGTTATCTTTTCCTTGGTTAAAGAACTGGTCTCTTCCCAGTTGCTCCTTTCTCTATTTGTGGACTAACCTACCTACAAAACCACATAATAGACAAAGTTCTACTGGTTTTCAGTCAACAATTGGTAGAAGAGGTCTATAACCCCTCAGTTTCACAGAGATCCTAATGAATCATATAATTTTCTTATTTACATGTGTAGTATTATGTGGTCAGTCCATCACTTTTGTTTCAGTTCCATGGTAACTAATACAAAGATTACAAGAATTGCTTTGAATCTTGTCTCCTACTTTAATGGTTTGTAATTTCCTATTGTCTTTTGAATTGACAAGCTTAAGTCCATAGCTACAAATTTAGTTTTGTATGTCTTGATATGCTTTGTTGTTAACTCGGGAAGTTAAGTAAATGCTTGGTGTAACTTGGCAGAATTGTAAGGTATTAAGGAGGATTGTTGTAAGTAATGAGGTTCTTAGTATAATATAATTTTCATTTACAAGTTGAATGATATGAATAAACAATACAGTGAGAATTTTTTTTGAATACGCCCAATGGATAAGAGACTGATCACATACATTTTTTCAAACATATGTTCTTTCTTGTCTATCAGTTCTACCCCTAAAACATCAAACTCCAAATCTTAAGTCAATAGTTGTAGACTTAATAGCAAAATCCCCTACTTTATTTATGAGTAATTTGGTAGTGTGTCTAGATTTACATCCTATCTATTAAAATAATAACAAAATAAAGAGTAACAGGAAATTGTTTAATTCAATGAGCAAGGAGTAAGAAGATTTACCATGAATTAACACAAAACTAGGAGCATTCACCAAAGAGCAAAGAAACAAAGGAGACAATATTTTGAAGGGGGAAAAGCATAAAAAAAAACCCCGTGATATAATGAATGTGACAAAAATGCCTAAGAATGAGAGAGAGAGAGAGAGAGAGCTTAGCTCATACAATAGTGTTCAAGAAGAAGAATTATCTCATGTGTAGAGAGAAGGAGAGCCATATCTTTTAATAGAGATGTGAGAAAGGAGTTACATTGTAACTCCCATTTTTATGCATGCCAAATTTCAATAGTGAGTGAGACAAGTGTAGGATTCCTCATAAGGAGGAATATCTATTTTCCTTAATAAAGGAATTAAAACTATGACATGTCCTCCCACTTGGACTAGAGGACAAATACAATAGGAAAGATTAAATTCTAACACCCCTTTTTAATCTTTACTTGGGGTAATTACATCAAGGGGTATCAAACCCAAATTGTTACAATGAAATTCAAATTTCTCTCTAGAAAGAGGTTTTGTCAAAATATCTGCAACTTGATCTTCACCTTTGCAATAGATGAGGGAAACTTTCTTATCTGCAATGTGCTCTCTAATGAAGTGGTGGTGGAGAGAAATGTGCTTTGACTTTTTATGGTAAATTGGATTCTTTGCCAAGGCTATTGCACTTTGATTGTCACAATACAATGGTGTAGGTTCTTGTTGAGGTAGACCCAAATCTTCAAGTATTCTTCTAAGCCATAGAGCTTCTTTAGAGGAATGAGTACAACTTTTATATTCAGCTTCGGTAGAACATAGAGACACAGATTGTTCTTTTTTACTTTTCCAAGATATAGAACCTGAACCAAGAGAAAAACAATACCCAAAAGTAGATTTCCCATCATTGGGGTCTCCACCTAAATCTGAATCAATAAAACCTTTTAAAGAAAAATCAGAATTTGCATCATAAAATAATCCTAAGTTAATAGTACATTTAATGTAACGTAATATTCTTTTAGCAATTTTAAAGTGAGTTTGTTAAGGTTTGGACATGAATCTTGAAACTAAACTAACACTAAAAGATAAATCAGGTCTAGTGAGGGTTAGATAAATTAAACTACGTACAAGTTCTCGATAAGGAGTAGCATCTATGAATGGAGATTGCATATCTATCATTAACTTAGTTCCTAAATCACATGGAATTGAAACATGATTAGCATCATTCATATGAAATCTATCTAGAAGATCTTTAGCATATTTACTTTGAGAGATAAAAATACCCTTAGGGGTTTTCCAAATTTGCATTCTTAAGAAATAATGTAAAAATCCTAAATCTGTCATTTGAAATTTTTGGTTGAGTTGGAACTTAATATTAGAAATTAAATAGTTAGAACTAGAAGCAAGAATCAAATCATCAACATACAGAGTGATAATAATAATGTCATCTTCACTATGCTTGATATACAAGTTAGGATCATTTTTACTTCTTTCAAAACCTTGAGAAATAAAGAAAGCATTAATTTTGGAATACCACTCTCTAGGAGATTGTTTTAAACCATAGATAGATTTATTTAGTTTGCATACTGGATGTTCATGACCTTCTTTAATAAAATCGAGAGGTTGAGACATATAGATTTCTTCATGCAAATCACCATTTAAAAAGGCACGTTTAACATCCATTTGGTGAATAGGCCAATTCATTTTTGTAGCTAAAGCAAGAACAACTTTAATGGTAGGCATTTTTGCAATAGGAGCAAAGGTTTCATTATAGTCTATTCCTTCAACTTGAGAAAAACCTCTTGCTACTAGTCTAGCTTTAAACTTACTAATATCATTATTTGCATTCAACTTAGTTTGTATAACCATTTACATGAAACTAGATTTTTGCCATGAGGTAAAGTAACTAAATCCCAAGTATTATTAGAAATTAAACTATCATATTCCTCTTGCATAGCTATTTTCTAGTGAGGTTGATTTTTAGCTTGAGCAAAATTTTGAGGATCATTAGAATTAGAGAGAGAAGTCATAAGATCATAATTGTAGTAGTTTATCCTTCTACGTTTAAGTCCACCCATTCTAGAAATGTAATCATCACCTTCATTAAGTAAATCTTTAAACCATTTAGGATTTCTCCTAGAATTAACAAAAATATTACTAGGAGGAGTAAATAGATTATTACCATCATCGTCGTCATCACTACTACTACTAGAAGGAACAAAATCATTAGAAGGATTATCATTACTATCTTTATGTTCATCATTATCCTTTTGAAGAGTATTAGTATTATCCTTAGTGTTAGGAGCATAAACAAAAGGAATAGAAACATTAGGAGCAGAAATGTGAGGAATAGGGTTGACAGATAGAGGTTGGTCCTCCACAAGAACTATGTTGCTGTGACTAAAATCAGAATCTAAAATTTGAGAACAGTCATGGACACCATTTTTAGTAATGCAGACATCTCGAGCTATTTGAACTTTATTAGTAAGAGGATCATAAACTCTATAACCTTTAGTGTTCTCAAAATAGCCAACAAATATATGAGGTGAGGATTTAGGATCTAACTTTTTCCTTTTCTGTTTAGGTGTGTGAATATAAGCAGTGGAGCCAAAAATTTGTAAATGAGACAAATTGGGTTTTCTTCCTGACCAAGCTTCTTCAGGAGTTTTATTTGGTAGGGCCTTAGTAGGAGTTCTATTGAGAATATAGGTGGCACATGCCATGGCTTCAGCCCAAAATTTATAATCCATATTTCTAGCATGTAAAAAACATCTAGCCATTTTTACTATTGTTCTATGCTTCTATTTTGCCACACCATTTTGTTCTGGTGTATAAGGAATGGTAAGCTCATGTTTGATACCAAAAGATCTTAAGTAAGAATGAAAAGCATGATTAACATATTTAGTACCATTATCAGTCCTAAGAATCTAAATTTTACAACCACTTTATCTTTCTACAAAAACATGAAATTTAGCAAAAATATCAAGGACTTGATCTTTACTATGTAAGAAATAAATCCAAGTTCTACGAGAATAACCATCAACAAAAGTTAAATCATATTTAGAGCCTGAAATAGAATTATTTTCCATAGGACCTAAAAGATCACTATGAATGAGAACTAACTTATTATTAGCTCTCCAAGATTATTTATGGGGAAAAGATTCTCTGTGCATTTTACCACTCATACATCCATTGCAATCAAACTTAGAAGGAGTAAACTTAGGTAGCCCATCTACCATATTTTCTTTTTGCATTAATGAGATATAATCAGAATTTAAATGTCCTAGCCTCTCATGCCAAATGTGAAAATCAATAGTAGTGAGTAATGAATATCTAGGAGAGGCAAATTGATAAAATTTAAAGAGATTATCATCATCCAATTTAGCATTAGCAACTATCTAATTAGTATTGGGATCAATGATATGGAAAATATTTTTATGAAACTCAACCTTATAATCTTGACATAATTACGGAACAGAAATAAGGTTAGCTTTCAAATCAGGAACATAAAGCACATCATGTAATTTACCATTTGGAACAGAAACATTACCAATTCCTTCAACTTGACAACAATAATTATCAGCTAAAGAAATAGGAATATTCATAGAATCAGGTCGCAAATAATCAAAGACTTCTTTATGAGATGTAACATGTTGAGATGCACCACTATCAATAATCCATTCAAGTGGTTTAGAAGCATTAAAACAGACAGTAAAAGTAGAATGAGATTGATTTCCATTAGATTTTTCATTTGAGTAGTTTTGAGAATTAGGGTGATCATCCTTTTGTTTCTTAAAATAGTTATGTATTGAGTGACCATCTTTACCATAGTAGGTGCAATGTGACCTATTTGAATGATTACTATTATGATAGTTATTGGAAGGCCTAGAATTGTAATGATCATTAAATTGTTGGCCGAAGTTATTATTTGAATTATTAGTATTGTTTGATCTTTGATAATTTTGGTTATTTTGATTAGTGTTAGAAGATCTATTGTTATTGTGACTTTGAGAGACATATGCATGTTTGTGAGTTTTAATTATGCCAAATTGAATCAATTTTGCTTCCTCTTGACGCAACATATTTTGAAAGATGACATAAGTTAATTGAGATGTGTGTGCTATAATTGTGTCACACTTCTATGAATCATTACATTCAAGAACAATCAAGAATGAGGTCTCAAAAATTGATCCATAGCTCCCTAGGCATGGAGTGCAAGGGTCTTAAGAATGCTCTCAGCTAGAGCTATTTAGCCTATAATCTTGCTAGTAAACCATGCAATGGGAGATTCAATGAAGACAAGGGAAAGAATTCCAATATCCTCAAGAATCAAGAATGAAAATGCAATGCAATGCTATGCTAGAAATGGAAATGCAAGCTAAGCTATGAAAATGAAAGAACAATGCAACTAAGCTATGAAAGAAAAGAACAAGTATTACAATCCAAGCTAATTAATCTATGTGAGCTAATCTAGAGCATGGAAATGAAGCTAATCTAAGAAAGCATAAATGTGAAGCTAAGCTAAGAATGCAATGATGAAAGCTAAATGTAGAAAGATCTCCAAAAGCTCCAAAATCTCCAAGAAATCCTGCAGCATAAAGTTAGCATAAAAAGTTGGGCCTCTAGAATGAAGAAGAGAGGTCTCCTTTTATAAGAAATGAGAAGGAATGGACCACGGAGATTAAGAGGCAAAAGATTTAATCAATGGTGGAGCTTGAAAGAGGAGAAATCCATGTGCACAAGTATCCTCCAATGAGAAAATAGGAGTTGACTTTTGTGTCCATATGAGACAAAAAGTGTTTTTTCCCTTTTTATAAAACAAGAATAATGCTTTATTTGTGCAACTTAGGATAAGAGGAAAAGTGGGGGCTTTTTATTTAATAAAAGGGGAGGAAATATTCCTTTTAAATAAATAAAGACTTAGGATAAAATGGTTATCCCATAGAAAATAATCGAATAAATGATAGAACTAGGATTTGATCAAGAATAAGCAATTGATGATTTACCAAAAGGGGCTAATAGTCTAGATGACCATTTTTAGGTGTATACATTTGCCCCTCTTTGACTAATGTGTGATCAATCTGGGAACACATGCAATCAAAGAATGAAGTTAAAATGTGAGATTGATTTGGGATCACAAAGCAACTCAGATCAGCCAAGAAAGCAAGAGATAGCCAAGAAGGCAAACAATAGTGTTCTGACTCCAAAGAATGAAGTGTAGAAAAATAGAAAATCCTGCATGGTCAGCCTGGTAGCGATAGTACTGCACACTTAGGAAAGAGATAGCCAATAAGATATGATGTGTCTGCCCCCTCGGGATCGAAAGTGAAATCTGAGGGAAAGCAGAAGCAAGAGAGACATGATCAAATCACTAGAAATCATAATCAAAGAAAGAGAATAGAATAACCATCAAGTAGTGAAGATATGCCCCACACATGGGACACGGGGCACGAACCTATCAGTCCCTCAACCCGTAAACACCACGGAGGAGGAATTTGAACTTGGGATTTGAAAGTGAATGAAAGACTAGAAGTTGAGAGAGATGGGGATGAAGAGGTGAAGAATGCCCCAGTGAAGATCAAAGGATCAAGCCTCAAAAAGTTAGCCAATTACACGAAAGAAGAAGAAAGCTGAATGCGGATTTCAGTTTCGATCCCGAAATGAAGAGAAAATGATGGGATATGAAAGACAAGTGTAATACCCCAAAAATGGGCTATAAGTTCATTAACCTCCTATATCAACAATTCGAATGAAATCGACATCAAAATCCTAACCTAAGGCACATCTACACATCATCGAATCATAATTGATTATCTTAAATTCTGCATCAGGGAATATTCCTAGCAATATTCCTAATTATCTTAATTATCTTTAATTTAATGATCATTTGGCGATAAATCACATTTATCCTAAGTTTGATTAATTGAATATTTTCATATTTAATTAATTAGATTTAATATCTTGCCACTTAATTATGTAATTAAATTTAATTCTATCTATTATTAATTATATTATTTAATTTTGACAATAAATCCAATGTCCTATGAATAATTGATTAAATTCTTATTTAATTAATTAAAGCAAGTTGTCATTATTTAATAATATGGTTTTTAATAAAAGTTTGATTAAATAATTGATTAACCCATAAATCAATTATTTATTTTAAAAAATAAGTTAAGTTGAGCATAAATCACTTTATTATTAAATTAATTCATAAATAAAATATGCGCAATCATAAAAGCAGACAACTATCAAATATCAATTAAAGCTAAACTCTATTTTGAGTTAAAACTTAGCTTTTGCATGTTTTTGTGAGTTAATTGTCTTTATTATCAGATAACTCAAAAATCAAGCTAACTTAATCTGAGTGATTTATGGTTTTTTTTCCATGCACCTCCAAAGCCCTGGATTTCTATAAAATCAAGGCTCAGCTCTTCACAATTCATCTCTCAATCATCTCTCAAATCTACAGAATCTCATAATTGTGCAAACTTATGCTGGAGAATTGCAATTGGAAGGATCAAAGCTTATTGCGAATCAACATTGTTGTGAGATCAATTTCAAATTCATAGCTTTCATATTATTGTTAGAATCTTCATTCTCATATCATATCATTTCTAGATTAGCATTGCATATCATTTAGCATAGATTCATATAATTGTTAGATCAATTTTCATATTAGCATAGATTTCATATCAGTTTTCATCATTATTATTGCATAGAAATATCCAAAAAAAATTAGATTAATTGCGTTCATATTTCATATCAGTTTTGCATTCAAATCTTTCATTTAGGTGTCATCTAGGTCATTGATCTTGATAACAATCTGAGAACATTAATCTCGCACCTACTAGAAGGCAATAAATCGCTTGGTTAGATAGCTTTCAATTTTGTATGATTTCGATTATAGCTAACCTCTAATGTTTTACTGAAGTGTTGTGTCTATAGATCAGGTACAATTTTCACACACACATTTCTAGCGCCCACCATGGGGCCCTGAAATGGGTTTCCCTTCATTTCTATCAATTTTCTATCTTTTGAGGATAAGGGTTTCAAGGATCCAGGTATACTCTGTAGGACGTTATTTTTTGTTTCTTTTTGCCTGCAAAAAAGAAAATAAAAAATAAAAACTTTTTTCTATCAAAACTGCAATTTTTATCATTATGTTTGTACTTTCATACATCTCTGTATGAATTATCGCGCGAGATTTCACACTATGTCGCGTGAGATTTCTTTCTGTGTCACGCGAAATTTCACTGGTATCATTATTTTTTTTGTGCGTGAAAAATCACTTTCTCACGTGAGATTATACTTCCTCGCATAATATTTCATCCTTTGTCACGCGAAATAGTGTTTCCTCACGCGGGACCGCATCCTGACTCGCGCGAGATTTCATCCTTTGTCGTGTGAAATAGTGTTTCCTCACGCGGGACTGCATCCTACCTCACGCGAGATTTTTCTACAGAGACACATAATTTACAGATTTGTACTTTCAGATTATTGATTTCTAACGCTTACAATTTGCTGTTGATTTGTCTTGATTTTGTACTTTTGGACATGTGCTAAATTTTGGATTGCAGAGCATTGGACCTAAGGTATTCTTCTCAAGCTGATAATATTTCAATTTGGACTTAAAATAAATCTCTTATGTGTCTGGCTTGTGTGCATTTTTTCATGCTTTTATCTATTTCTACACACTTGCATAATTGATACTAGGTTGTGACCCCTTAAGGATTCATTAAGTAGTCTTAGATACTTGTGATTGATCTTGATTGCTATCTTAGGTTATTGGACTCGCTAATTTGTCGGCCCCTCATTTCCACCCCATGGTTGCAATCTCAGCGCCATAAAGGGGAGGGGTCAACAGGACATAAGCATTAAGTGTTCCACTTGGCAACCCTTTTGTGCTTTTAGGAACTCACTTGTTTTCTAAGTTGGGGACTCATTTTTAGCTTGTGTGAGATGTTAAGTATTCCACCTTGTGGAATCATCTCATATTCACTTTAAGCATTAAGTGTTCCTCTTTCTACTTTTTGGGTACTTTTGGTAGATTTTCTTTTGGAAACATACATCTGTGCTCACATAGTAATTAGGCCTTATGAACACTATTCGTGATTCTTGAGAGATTGGATTCCTAGTGAAATCCTTCTTGACGACAGAATCCTTGTAGGTAGGGAGGATACTTAGTGCGTTTCACATTCAACTTGGTTAGTGTGTCTTCTCCTATTGATTGATACATTCTCTCCCAAGAGAGGTTGATAGATCACGTGGGGTTGACATCATGAGCTTTGGTGAATCAAAATTGGTTAGTGTGTCTTCTCTTATTGATTGATACATTCTCTCCCCAAAGAGGTTGATAGATCACGTGGAGTTGGCATCATAGACCTTGGTGAAGCAAAACTTTGTCTTAGCGTGTTAGATTAATCTGCTTGCTTTGTTTGGGTTAAAAGTGAAAAGTTGTCAAAAACCTTGGATCTGGAGCCAATTCCCCTTGTGGTATACTATTGTGAGTCACCTTTAGAGAGGGTTAACCATAGCAAACAATCCCTTCACAGGGAAAATTGTGTTGATGGAACCTCAAGCGGTAATAGCCATTTTCACCGTGGTAGTGATAGCCGCTATATAAATGTCCTTGTGGAAGAAATCTCCATGGGTATGGTTCATTGTTGGGTTGTCAAATCTCCCTAGCAACTCTTGAAGATTAATTTCTCAGACTGTGTCAAAACTCTGGTGCATCGGGATTGGAGTTCACCCCTTTGGATCATAAAATTTGTAGAGTCAAACCATTACTAAAAAACCCTAGCGAGGCCAAATTTTCATTTTATAGGGTATATGTGCGTTATTGCAAAACATTTTTGGAACATACATAATTAGCGCTTCTGAGGATTAGAATGAATAAGTCACTTGATTGTTCATGCGCAACGTTGCTTTTGCCCTTGTTAATTGTTTTCAGACATGCTTGAAATTAATTGCTTGTGGTTTTGCGTGCTTGTTTATCTATCTGGTTATTGAAAATGGACAAATCTGTTACAATCCTCAAATATGGACATTGAAGTTTGCAAACAACTCAAATTTGAAAACTCAAAATTTGCAAAATTTGAAGTAAAATCCTTTTCTGGAGTCAAAAGTCATCTCAGGAGGTCAGAAAGTCATACGAGTTTCTATCAAGTGTCGTTTCATTGCAACCCATCTGTTGTATGATAGCAAACCCAGTGTCGTACGAGTTTTCATGCCAGCAAATTCTCAAAGTCAAAATCTTGCATCTATCATATGATATTGTCAACTGTCATTTCATTGCTACCTAACTATCGTATGATTGAGTACCCAGTGTCGTACGAGTTTCCATACCAGCATATTTCAAAAAGTCAAATCCTGCTTGCAACTGTCGTATGAGATTTTCAATTGTCGTTTCATTACATACCCACTGTCATACGAGCCTTGCAACTGTCGTATGAGTTTTTGTAACTGTCGTTTCATAGCCTACCCACTGTCGTATGAGTTTTTCAGAGTGTCATTTGGGAAATTTTTGAAAGTTGTCAGAAAATTATCAGGATTGCCAGATATTTAGCTCTTTCAGCCTAATTTCAAAATCTGTTGAGTGGATCATTGTGTCAAGAACATATCAGTAGCTATTGAGAATCAGTACACATGTCTCAAAGAATCAATACACAAGAGGAAGAATCTCTAATCATTGCTATGATGAAGCAGCTACAAGCTATGCAAGTTGAACTTAACAATCTTAAGAAAGAAAAGGAATCTAAAGAGTTCTCCATGGAATCTCTATCCTCTTTTCCATTTGATAAAGACTTGTACATGTCACCATGCCCCTGCACAAAATGTGAGCAACGTGACAACCCTTATGATACCTCTTCCACAAAGAGTGACACATCAAGCTTTGGACACTATGATGACTATGACGATAGACAATGTAATGATACCTATGACACCTCTGTTCCTAAGAGTCCTCCTTGTCGTGTGTTCCTACTTACTACAAATGGGCCATCACATTGGATAGATTGTGATGGTGATCCATATGATTCTGATTTTGAAAGAGACTTTGATGGCTTTTGTGGACAATACCTTGATTATGATCCATCTACTACTACTGAGGACTATAAAATGCATCGTGCTAGCTTGAAGCATCAATACTACAAGGATCTCTCCTCTAAGGACTCTCCTGCTGAAAATAAAGATTATCTTCTCAAGCAAGATCATTTTAATGTTGGACCTTTGTCTTGTGATGGTTCCCATCCATCCCCTACTTCCTCCAATACCCGTACATTTCCTAAAGCTTCTGAGTCTTTCAAATCTTTCACAGAACCTTCATCTGACACAAGCCCTGATACTTTTCATGTGATTCCCTATAGTTATCCTACCAAGGCTACCTCTTAAAGAAACTCAAGCTAACCTTCACTTGGCTGCAAATACTTTCAATAATGATAAACCTAAAGAGTTTAAGCCTTCATATGCTACAATGTCTACTTTAGTTGGTCCTTCACCATCTCTTCCAAAGTCATCCATACAATTCCAACATGCTTCCTTGTCCTTAGAAGTGGCTCCATGTCAAGAGGACTCTAAAAATAATAAAGAAAAGAACATAAAGAAAGATCAAGATCAAGAACCCTCCATGTCATCCAATCCCTTTCATGATGTCTCTTATCCACTTCATGATTCTTTTGATCCTACAGACCCTTTTTCATGCATTCCACCATGTCTTAAGTCTTCTCCTAATCAAGATCAGGCTAGTACTTACACTATTGAGCTTATTGACAATCAAAATGACCTTACTACACTTGCACTTTCCAAAGATGATACTTCCATTAAGGTTGGTAAAAATAGTGTTGTTACTTCAAATGTTAAGCCTATTGAAAATCAAGAGACAAATTATGCGCTTATGTTATCCAAAGATCCTTGTCAAAATTAAAGTCTTCCATCTTCTTGTTCTACCACTCCATGTTCGCTTCCACTTTCTACTCTTCCTAAGTCTTTGCAAGCTTTGAACAATCCTATCAAAGAAGGTGCTCATACTCAAGATGTCCATGATTCTATTGAAATTCCTAATGCTCACTCTAAAGATGCTGATGTCCTTGGTTGTCATATAGATGCTGATGAACTCATTGATTATCCTTTTGCATCTTCCACTTCCATCCTTGGACCTCTTCCACCACTACTAAGGGCTTCACGTTTGCCTTCCATCTTGGGTCCTTATGTCCCTTCACTTTCCCCTCTTAACTCTCCTAATTTTCCATCCATCTTGGGTCCTTACATCCCTCCATCTCCCATCTTTCCTCAAGATCAACATAGATGCATACCCTTGAATCCTTTTCATCCATCCACCCATCTAAACCAGTCATATCCTCCCTCTTCCACAAGTCCCAAGTCTTTTGGAAGTAACTTGAATGTTCAATACAAGAAAAAGAAGCAATACAAGAATCCATCAAAAAAATAAAATCACCATGTCTCCTCTAAATGACATGGAGGCATAAAGTCAAAAGAGATATCTAAGAAAAAAACTACAAGACAAGTATGGGTTCCAAAATCCATCATTGAAGATATTATCTCTAAATCATCAAAAGGAAATAAAAAGCCTATGGCTATATGGATTCCAAAGTCTCTCTTGAAAGAGTCTGGTGTTGAGCAACAAGTGAATTTGACATTCAAGCGTCCAAAGACTTCCACTTCATCTTCTTCCAAAATAATTCCTCCATTCCATGCGCCTAAACCACAACCTCTGCTATCCATTCGCCATATTCCTTCACGTATTCCTTCATTCACGATTCCTCCATCCTCTCACCACCCTTCAAGGTATGTGTTGATGTTGATCTTACTTTCCTTTCCACCTACCCTTTCACAGTCCTTCCATGCATTATCCTTCTACCTTCTATCATTTTTCCTCATTTGCCTATTCCTCCTATCTTCCAACCTCACTCGCTTTACATAAAACTCTATCCTCCATTTTTGTCACCCATATTCCTTTCCCTATCAGCATCTTTGAGTATATCATTTTGAATCCTTGGCATATCATGGTTTATCCTTTCAAGGAGCATTATCTAAAAAGCTTTCCTTCTTCTAAAATCAAAAAAATAAAAGAAAAATATAAAAATTGAAAATGTGCCTTGGTGAAAACTTGAAAACAGGCACCTTGGTAGCAAAAGTAAAGATAAATAAATTCATCCTATGGTGAAAACCACTCCCTTGTGGCACCTTGGATAAGTACCATGATGAAAACCTAGCAATTAGGCATCATGCATAGTTCTTCTACATATTTCATCCATTCCATCTTCTTTCTTTGATCTTGACAATTTTGATCTATACACGAATATTTGGCTATCTTGTGAGCTACTTTACGCTGATCTTGCTTTCATTCCCTTCCTATTTAGCCTTCATATTTATTTTCCTCCATTCATTCTAGTCTTTCACTATCATTTCCCCTTTGGTCTTGATCTAATAAAAAAAAAGAAAGAAAGAGTAAAACACAATGCTATGAAGCCTCTTGACATGTCTACTCTTTTGGACTACATCTTTTCCTTCTTTGGCATTACGCTATTGTGACTTATCCTATGATGGCCTTTCATTGCTTGTCCAAATGCACTTTACATGACAATTTTTCCTTAGCTTGGGTATTCTTGAGAAGTTTTCCTTGAGCATTTTTTCCCTTCATTCTCCATTCTCTTGTCTTCCATCTCTTCCACTAGCTTGCTAATCCCTCTTGTTCTCCACCTTGCTAGACATTGGGACTGCATGATATGATCTTGCTTGAGAGTTTGCAATGGAAAAAGATGCTATCAAGTGTAGACACGAAAAATTGGCAAAAGGCTTAAATCAATCAAAAGGTGCAAATCAAATCATCAAAATAGCATGAAAAATCAATAAATGGAACAAAGGCAATTCAAATCAAAGGAAAATTCAATTAAATTATTAAATGATTAAATAAAGCTTGAAAAGGGGAAAAACACTATGAAATTGATTAAATTCAATTAATGACATAGTTGTTGAAAGAAAAAATCAAAATGAACCTCTTACCCTTCATAGCTAAATTTAATTACTTTAATTAATTAATAAATCATAATTTCCCTCAACAAAGCAAAAAAGAGACAAAATGGACACAAATCACTCACTTTTGTTGAAATGGTCTAGCCTTTTGAAACCATTTAAATGATTGTCCCCTCCTTGTCCCCTCATTTATGGACAAAGCAAAGCCAATTGACCTTACCCAAGCATAACCATGGTTATCTCACTCTACCCCCTACCCTTGGGAAAATCTTATATATTGAAAGCATTTTGAGGCATTAAGGATCCACTCCATATCTTTGAATTGTAGCAAAGCTCTTGCAATTTGCATCCACATCACTCACTTATCATTTTTCATTGCTAATTAGCTTAAATTTCTTTGATCATAGTAGATTGTTCATCAAATAGAGCTAAAATTTGATAGAATAGATCTAAATTTGCATATCATATAGCTTAATTCTCATTTTTAGAGTGTCACTAGTGAAGATCATAGCTGAGAGCCTTATTTACCACTTTATTTTAGAGATCCATGAGACATTTAAATTAATTGTGCATTATTTAGATTAGTTTGCTTTGAATAGTGTAATTGTCTTTTAAATCTTGTTATTTCATGAAGGTGTAAATCACTCACACACATCAAGTATACCAAGTATCAAAATAAGTATCAAAACAAGTATCAGAACCAGTATCAAAACTAGTATCAGAACAAGTATCAGAACCAGTATCAGAACAAGTATCAGAACTAGTATCAGAAAAAGTATCAGAACTCCCACTGGGGCTACTCCTTTCACTTTAGTTTATGGGTCTGAGGCGATACTACCTATTGAGGTTAAAATCCCATCACTAAGAATTAGAATGCATGGTCTAGTAACTAATGATGACTACAGAGTGTCTAGGTTACAAGAACTGGAACTACTAGATGAGTGCAGACAAGTAGCGTATGATCATCTCAGAGTATATCAGAAGAGAATGTCTAGAGGCTACAACAAGAAAGTCAGACACAGAGAATTGTAGGTTGGTGATCTAGTCTTGAGAGAAAATCCTAAAAATCAATTCCATCAAGAACGCAAGGGGAAGTTCGAACCCAATTGGCTAGGTCCCTTTGTAATCACTACTACTTTTGGCTCTGGTGCCTATCAACTCTCAACGACTGAAGGAGAATAGCTCCAAGAACCAATCAACGTTCTCCATCTGAAGAAATTCTACGCCTAAGGCATTCAGTCTATGGTAAAATGTCTTGAAAAAATCTTAAAAAATCTGAAAAAATCCTTAAAAAATGAACATCTTGGTGAAAACCTAGCAATAGGCGCCTTGATGATTCACAAAAAAAAAAAAACCTGGAAACAGGTGCCTTGGTAGCAAAAATAGAATCTCTACCAAGATGGTGAAAATCTAGCAAACAAGCACCACTTGTTTCAAAATGCTCCATCTATCAGCGCAATCTTGGTCTTTCCCAACTTTCAGTCTTGTCTTAGTTTGTTCATATCTCCTAGTTTGTTTCTGCATTTCTAGTTTTCAATAAGTCGGTCTGTACACCACTCAGCTCAAGCATCTGTATCCTATCAATGTTCAAATTTGGGAGAAATCAATTTCATATCCTATGGTCTCCCATGTATCTGAGACGTATCATATCCAGTCAGAGTCCTTTGAAGCTTCATGTGAGTCAGTCAGTCTGTCTTGTCTCTAGAAAGGATTTTGCATCTATAACAACGCAATCAAACATAAATTGAAAATGATTTGTGCTTCATGCTTTTATCTCCTTGTATGCTTACTGATTCACATTGAGATTTCTACATATTGTGTCCCTTCAAGCTCTTCGATGATGTCCTTTATAGGATTTAGAGAGTGATGACTGGGGGCATAGTCTTTTCTTTGTCTTCTACTTGTATGTGAAAATCTAACAACTTTGGAAATTCTAGATTGAAATGGTGTCTAACTGTAAGAGCCTCTATATTGAATTGGATGGCCATGCATACCTCGACCATTGATACCCAAAAAATTCAAAGAAGTTTGATCTAACTATTGTCTTTTTGAGTGAGTTCTTTCTCCTACTATGAAACATGATCTTGCCTAAGGATGTGAATGATAAAGGGTCACTACGGGTAATTCACATTGGATTTAGAATGATCTCTTGATTGTTTGATAGGTTTTCAATGCAAGGTGTATTCAGGTCATCATGACATTTATGTTTTGATGCTTGTACAAATTGCTATATCAAAATGGACATGATATTTAGGTCATCTTGGTGTTTGTGCCTTGGTGCTTGTATCTAATCTGACATTTCGAAAATAAAATCAATATTCATATATCCATGGTTGTTGACCAGTGGATGTTGTATTGATTCTTGCGCATACAAATCGATATTCATATGTCTATAGTTTCATAGCTAGTAGGCATTGTATTGATTTATCCGGTTACCTAAAAGTTTAATGATGATAACAAATCGACATATGATCAGTGACTAGGTCCTAGGTCTTAGGTTGCATTTCATTTTGCATGTCTCTTTGCATTTTGCATGTTTGCATGATCTCACAATGATTAAATGAACTTCAATGCTTAAACAATTCTCCACTCGCATCTTCAAATCTAACAAGAGCTGAATCTCACACGAAGGTTCCTCCAATGAAATAGCAAGCAGAATCCTTTTTTGGGATCAAAATTTAAATCTGAGATCATTCATATTATTAACTACTTGCATATTCGACCTTCGATCATTACAAAAATCTAGTATTCAACTTAACTGATTATCTTACATCAAACTATCAAAATTTCAACTTGGTCAACCATGGTCAACTCATGGTCAAACCTAGTCAAACTTGGTCTTTTGGACCTCTAAACGATGTAGAATGCATTCTCAAATGTGTTTAACCACCTTTCAAATCAATTAACATGCTTCTGAACTATCAACGCTAACTTTTCTTGTCAGATTTTAATTTTCAATCCCGAAGGGGGCATGGTATTGCACATCATTCAAATCTGTAAATCTAATTTTATTTGGCATCTGTTATCTTTCATCAGTGATCAAGACAACAACCACGTCTAGTTGTTGATTCATCAAAAGTCCTCATCGCTCGGGGCAAATCTATCATCACTTGGGGCATATCAGATTTGTTGATCCATATCAATCTGGTATTCTCCTAATCTTGTAAACTGTATCAGTTTTTGTAACCATCGGATCATAGTGTTCTTTCCTTGGTTCTTTGGCAACTAAAGGATTCGGATGTGATACTTGCTAGTTCTACTAAGATAATCAAGTCTAGAACTGGTCACTCACTTCTTAGCAATCCTAAGATTTGGAATCAGGTGTTTTGACACTCTTTCGCAATCATTAGTTCATCACTACTATAGTGAACATTATCCTTGGTCATTCAGGACCTACTATCTTCATATCAAATCAATATCAATCAACTTCTATCTCATATCAATTATCAATTTCGAATCCGTTTCATATCTCTATCAAACACAAACTATCTTTGAACCACTATGCTTCGCACAGTAATTCAAAGAGGGGCAAAATGTAATACCCCAAAAATGGTCTATAAGTTCATTAATCTCCTATATCAACAATTCGAATGAAATCGACATCAAAATCCTAACCTAAGGCACATCTACACATCATCGAATCATAATTGATTATCTTAAATTCTGCATCGGGGAATATTTCTAGCAATATTCTTAATTATCTTAATTATCTTTAATTTAATGATTATTTGGCGATAAATCACATTTATCCTAAGTTTGATTAATTGAATATTTTCATATTTAATTAATTAGATTTAATATCTTGCCACTTAATTGTGTAATTAAATTTAATTCTATCTATTATTAATTATATTATTTAATTTTGACAATAAATCCAATGTCCTATGAATAATTGATTAAATTCTTATTTAATTAATTAAAGCAAGTTGTCATTATTTAATAATATAGTTTTTAATAAAAGTTTGATTAAATAATTGATTAACCCATAAATCAATTATTTATTTTAAAAAATCAGTTAAGTTGAGCATAAATCACTTTATTATTAAATTAATTCATAAATAAAATATGCACAATCATAAAAGCAGACAACTATCAAATATCAATTAAAGCTAAACTCTATTTTAGTTAAAACTTAGCTTTTGCATGTTTTTGTGAGTTAATTGTCTTTATTATCAGATAACCCAAAAATCAAGCTGACTTAATCTGAGTGATTTATGGTTTTTTTTCTATGCACCTCCAAAGCCCTAGATTTCTATAAAATCAAGGCTCAACTCTTCACAATTCATGTCTCAATCATCTCTCAAATCTACAGAATCTCATAATTGTGCAAACTTATGCTGGAGAATTGCAATTGGAAGGATCAAAGCTTATTGCGAATCAACATTGTTGTGAGATCAATTTCAAATTCATAGCTTTCATATTATTGTTAAAATCTTCATTCTCATATCATATCATTTCTAGATTAGCATTGCATATCATTTAGCATAGATTCATATAATTGTTAGATCAATTTTCATATTAGCATAGATTTCATATTAGTTTTCATCATTATTATTGCATAGAAATATCCAAAAAAAATTAGATTAATTGCATTCATATTTCATATCAGTTTTGCATTCAAATCCTTTGTTTAGGTGTCGTCTAGGTCACTGATCTTGATAACAATCTGAGAACATTAATCTCGCACCTACTAGAAGGCAGTAAATCGCTTGGTTAGATAGCTTTCAATTTTGCATGATTTCGATTATAGCTAACCTCTAATGTTTTACTGAAGTGTTGTGTCTACAGATCAGGTACAATTTTCACACACATAACAAGAAGTGAAAGACATGATCAGGAAGAAGCGAAAGGTGAGTGCATTTGATTAACAAGTCCACGTAAGATGAAAAGAGAGCTCTCTCCATATGCAAGATGCAAAACTAAACTAACATGAACGTAAGAATGCAAGCTACATGAAAAGTGGTTTACTTGCAAGGTTACGAAGCCAATAGACATCTAATTATCATCATCGAGCGTTATTGGTAGCGTCGCAAGATCATACAATACACACTAGCATAACTATGTGAATCTGAATATGATCTATATCAGATGGAAATGTCGAAATCCCACCTAGGCACCAAAGACATGTAGGTCAAGATGACTAGTGCAATGAGATTACCTAAGTTTGATATAGCAAGATTATGCTCACATCGAGACACAAGAAAGTCAAGATGACTATAAACATGCACTAGTGAAATAGTCAAGGATAATACCTTGTAGATCCCAATGTCAAGTGGAACAAGCATAAATGCTAATGACAAGTAGGATCAACAAAATATACCCACAAGCAGAAAGCAAATAAAACATGTTCTCATTCCCTCAGTCTTCTAGCTATGCATCATCAAAAATGATCATAGGGGGAGAACACTTAGCAAAGAAATCATCATAGACAACATGCAAAGAAATAAAGTCAAACAAATCTCAGCGAGTCAAGTGCGTGTGTGTAGTTCATAGAGTCAAACTTTGAGTATCGCATCTGCCAGTGAGAAATATCATATCATACTAGACTGCGGGTAGGACATCTGATAAGTGTTAAGAAACACTTAATGCTAGGGTAGTGTTGAAAAACATAGTTGGGGTGGTGTTGAAAAACACCATTTGCGAGGTGCCTAAGAAACCCAGATGCATAAAGAGACCCAAGATAAGCTTAAAACAATGTATGCCCTCTAGACTAAGACAAGAGTCAATTCCAGGCTAGGAGAGGCGAAGTGAAAAGTGGAGCAAAGGAGCACCACGCAAGACTGATAGACATAGGTGCAAGGGTCTCAAGTAGTGCTTGTTTCCAGGTTTTCACCACTTGATAGATTTATTACAATTTTTTCAGGACTTTTTATAATTTTATTTGTATTTTTGCTACCAAGGAACCTGTTTCCAGGTTTTCACCAGTTCCCTTTTTCAATTTTTTTAATTTTTTTAATTTTTTGATTTTTTTGGTGAGACATCAAAGTGCCTATTGCTAGGTTTTCACTAGGATGCTCTTTTTTTAGTACTTTTTATGTTTTTTAGGATTTTTTCAGCATCATATATGAATTTTTTTGTAATTTTTTTAGGATCAATAAATATGTACAAAGAATGCCCCAGATAGAAATGGGCATCAAGAATCTGCTTCCTCTGATGTAGAGAACTGATAGGCCCCAGGCCCAAATGCTGCAACTATGATGATAGGAGGTCTCAACCAGTTCAACCAATAATAACTAGCCCTAAGCAATGTCTGAGCTAGCGGAGGATCGTTAGAATGTGATCCACATATGCCATCATGGATTTCAGCTAGCACTTTTTCTGACTCCTCTATTTCTAGACACTTAAGGAGAGTTTCGTCTAGACCCTTCCTATACAAGTCACCAAAGACAAAGGCAAAGTGTAAGGGATGGTGAAAATAATGGCGTGGTGGATTTTCAGGAAGAATATGAGGTGGAAGACATGAAAAGATGGTAGGATTGTAGGATTTGTAAGTATGATAGCATTATTCATCCACCAGGAACTTGAAGTGAGATTTATGCCTTTTCATTCATAAGATGGATGTCGAAGTAACCAAGGCATTAGAAACTTTGTTCTTAGCTTTAGGAATGGGCTGAAGTATAACAGATATGAGATCATGCTTGAAGTAGTGCACCATTTTTTTGTAGAGAATCAGCTTGTCATCTTTTATTTGAGAATCATTATTTTTGAGCAGATTTTTATTTTTACTTTTCTTGGGTGTGGATACTTCCACAATGTAGTTTTCACCATCCGACCATTTCTCTTTTCTTTTGATTTGATGCTTGTGATAGTTGATTGTTGATTCAGTCCTTTTTGTTGCTAGTTTGTTGATGGAAGAAGTAACAAGTATTGATGCGAGATGAAATGAAGTGATTGGTTCAACAACATTTATGTGAGGGGTGTCATCTCTGGTGACAAGAGAAGTTGAGCCTATAGCGTAAGCTCCAAAAGTAGCTAGATCTATATTTGTCATAGAAGGACCAACATAGTCCACTAATGCAATACGGGGAACCAACCCATCAGACCCTTCGCGAGACTCATCGACTACATCAGGATGGTCCCTATAAGTATGAAGCATATCAACATCCATATCTATCATGGAAGAATCTTCTAGAAGAGGCTTAAGATGTCAAGAAGTAGAGATACTCATGTCATTATGTGATAGATCACCTCTTTGTAGCAGTTGTGCAATGTTGCGATGTTGTCTATCATAGTGCAATGATTCTTTAGGCACATAAGTTCTAGACATAGAGGCCTTAGCCATATCATCAGTAGATATACATTCTTCTCCCCAAAGAAGTGAAGTAGAAGGAAGATCATCTCCCATGTGAGCAATAGTGTGTAGTGGTGACTCATCTGTATCTGTGTCTAAATTACTAAGCATGGGAGTATTTTTGGAATCTTCTCTATAGATCCACTCTTGGAAAACTTGTTCTTCTCTTTCTACTTCTAAAGGAATGAATGAAGGAACAAAAGTATCAAAGATCATCATAGCAAAAGTGGAAGGCTTCATCTGATTAGAAGGTTTCCCATATGACCTAGGAGAAGCAGGTATAGAAGCAAAGGAACCAAGCATATATTCACCCATGCCAAGGCTCATCATTTTAAGTGTTTTCTCAGTAGCAACTAGAGACATACTAGCATCAACAGAAGGTTCATTATGAGGAACAAATTTTTCAGCAACAGCAAGAGCATTAATAGCAATAGTATGGTCTCCAAGAATCACAACTTCAGTGCCATTGTACGGAAATTTGACGCACTAATGATAAGTGGAAGGAATAGCCTGCATGTCATGGATCCAAGGATGACCCAAAAGAATGTTATATGCAAGTGGGATGTCCAATACTTGGAAGTTAATATCTTTCATGATAGGGCCCACTCGGATAGGAAATGTGACAAGACCTTTGGAAGATCTTTCCACTTCATCGTAAGCTTTTATAGTAATCTTCTTCTTAGAATCCACAGCAAATTCTGACAAACCCAACTGTTGTATGACATTGAAAGAAACAATATTTAACCCTGCACCATTGTCTATTAGGACTTGGTGGACGTGGGTGTGGTAGACTAGAACTTCGATGTGTAAAGCTAGATTATGAGGGTGAGCAATAGATATGTCATCTTCTGCAGAAAAGGAGAGAGATAGCAGAGATGAAATGTGGTTGACCATAACCTGGAATCGATCTGGATCAATGTTGTTGGGAACACGTGTTGTATGTAGAGCCTCATCAAGAATCTCTCTATGCAAAGGGGATAACCGAAGCAACTCAAGGATAGATATTTATGCTAGTATCTTTTGCAAATGTTGGACAAGATCATAGCTAGGGGTGGCTAAAGGAGCCACTTGTTTGGAAGGAAAAGCTTGCTTGGGATCTTGCACAGTTTTAAGGACAATCTTAGCTTTCCCCCTAGTAACAGCATTCAGTGTCTCACTTTGGGAAGATGAACTACCACGTGTTTGCAAGACCAGCTTTGGCTTACCATGATTGGCTTTATTATCATCTTGAGACCTCATCATTAGAACACTCTCAACGGGCTCTACCATGTTGATCATAGGTGTATCAGAAGTATATGTATAATTGATCTTAGCATCATGATTCTTCTTATGTGCTTGAGAGGGTTCCCCCTTATCATGCTTAGGTAGAGGATCTTTGAAAGCTGTGTGATCATAATTTTTAGTTAAGCCATTAGTGGAGATTATGTTGTTATCAATGAGGTCTTGAATATCATCCTTAAGCTTAAAACAATTTTCTATCGGATGTCCCTTGTTTCTGTGATAATGGTAGTAATGATCCTCTCTCCACCAATTAGGCCTATTTATCAGATCCCAGTTACCAGGTTTATCAAGAAGTGTAAGATATCCATTGTTAACCAAAGTCTTAAGGATAACATTGTAAGGTTCTGCCAACTTGGTATAGACTCACTTTCGAAATGACTTCTTAGGCTTATCTACATATTGAGGTTTAGGAGCACCATGAGCGTTGGTAGCTTCTTGTTGTTTTGCTGCATAGATAGCATTGGAGAGATTGAAAGCAAGCTCTTTAGCTTTAGGAGCGTCAACAACCCCATCATTAACAACATACTTGTTTTTATTCCAAGGTTTGTTCTTGTCTTTTCCATTGCCTTTAGCATCTTTATTAATAACAATATCCCCTTTTCTTATAGCTACATCCTCAATCTGATATGCACTTTCAACCATGTCATTGAAAGAGGAGAACAGTTGTTTCCTTAGATCATAATACAACTCAGGCACAAGAGTGTTGACAAAAATATCAATCCTTTCCCTTTCGGGTAGCTGACAAGGATATCGAGAATACAATGACCTCCAATGTTGCAAATAAGTAGCAAATGGCTCACCTTGATGTTGTCTTAGATTATCGAGATCTATCATGGTGATAGGCTATTGGATATTGTATGAATAGTGTTGTGTGAAGTGCATAGCTAACTCATCAAAAGTCTTAAGAGGTGGCATCAATTTTGCAAACCATTCCAAAGTTTGGCCTCTTAAACTTCTAGGGAACAGTCATAGAAGAAATGTGTCTTCATGAAGGAAGTCCATGCTAAGAGTGTAAAAGTGATGCACATGGTCATGGGGGTCACCATTTCCATCATACTTGTCATATTTGGGAACCTCAATATCCCTAGGAAATGGGACCATGTATAGACTCCTATCAAAGGGAAGAGCACAAATCGATTCTACAAAAGAGACCTTTGGAGGCTCTCTTTCTATTGCCATTTGGGTAAGGTGTTGATTTGTCCTATGTAGTTCTTCTTGAAGGACTTCCAGTTCATTTGGTACTCTTTGTTGGACAATTTGTCTGACATCATAGCCAAGAGGAAGCTTGTATCCTCTAGAAGTCATATATTGAAAATATTGATTGCCATTATGCTCTAAAAGCTTATGCATCATTCGTTGGGAGACCACATCTTGTTCAAATCTCATAAGATCCTCACTAGAAATCTCATCATCAGCCTCTACCTCATGTTGAGAGGGAGGAGGCCTAGGAGGTGAAGAAGGCATACCAAAAGTGGGTCTTGGAGGAGATCTTGGTGGCGTGTTGTTGCCATTGTTGCCATTAAAAAGAGGTATATGCTCATAGTTACTAGTCTCGGGTTGCTCATAAGACATTCCTCTATAAGCCATGTGCCTAGCAGCATCCATCCTTTATTGATTGTGTTCTTTGTCTAAGTGCACTTGGTTATCCTTATGCTCAAAGTGTTCTTGCAAGCATTGGAATTTTTCTTGTTCAGTCAAAGTGAGAGAGACACTGTCTGTGTTTTGGGGGGTCTTGAATGCGGAAAAGAGGAAACCTCCTTTGTACCATGGGGTAGCCTTAGAATCCTCAAATTGGTTAGAACTAGAACTATTGTTGCTAATGGGTGCTCATGAGCATCTACTTGGAGAAGGTAACTGTGTATAATTGAATGAAGGATGACTCTCCTGCTCAAATTGAGACCGAGTTGTAATCAGCATGAAAAGAGATGTTAGTTGACTAATAGAATGAGACAAAGTTTCTCAGATTTGAGATAAGAAAAGCTAATAAAGATCACTTATCAAAGTAGAACAATAGAGAGATGGCTCATCAAAAGTGCTCAAGCACTTACAGAAATCAATTGACTAAAGTCGAGCAGCGAGCAAGAAGCTCAAGTAGCAAGTAGCTAGAGAAGTAACCAAGGTGTGATAAGTGATCAAGAGTAGCATTCGTTAAACTCAAATCCAATAGTTTTAGCTCATTTGTTTCAATCTAGAACAAATCTAAGCATGTAGATAACAAACCAGTTTCAGGTAAGAACATAAAAAGACATTCTATAATAGGTTAAAGTGCAAGTTTAGCAACTCCGGATTGCAGCAATGACATGACAGTAGAAATGACCTAGGTGATAGTTCTTAGGCAAACAGGGTGATACTCCTAAGATAGAGTGATACTTTGCCTTATACCAGGTGATAGACCTTAATATACCAGAGTGACAGACTTCATGCAAAGCAAGCGATAGATAGCAGGCACGAACTATCGCGTGATATTTCTCAATAAGGTGTGAGATACTGTTGCAGATTTGGGTGATTCTTTGACCAATGAGCATAAAAATATCAGTTTTAAAGTGTTTTGATCGATTTCAAAGATTGGATAGTGCAATTTCTTAGTTTGACCAATAGTAACAACAAGTAAAAGACAAGTTTGCAAATAGTAGGTGATCAAACATGTCATAGAACACTTGAAACAAGGGCAAAAGCAACCTTCCCAAGACAAGCACTTGTGATATCAAAATTAAAAATTCTATGAGTGCTACCATTTTGTTGAATGTTGAGAATGTTTACACTGGTATAGCACAATCGAAGACAATTCAAACAATTACTACCTAGAAGGACAAGGCTCATTACTTAGCAACTTGGCCCACAACTTAATGCTCCCTTGCCTCACACCAAGTGGTTGCCCACAAGAGATATTGGCATTGTCATGGAAGTGTCAAAAACACAACCAAAGGAACACATATGGTGAGTGTCTTGGGGTGATCCAGGTAAGTCCACTTGGATCAATCCTTGCACCAAGAAACTAAGTGGCAAAAATAAGGTGGCTTCTATCTAATGGTTCATAGTAAGGGCTTTCGTTCATAGCACCCCTTTTGCTCCTCATAAAGGACTAGGACCTCGTGGCCTCAAGAGTACCTTAAGCATTCTTGCTCAATGCATTTCTCATGGTCACAATCCCACAAGTTACTCACATTAAGCGAAGATAAGTACTATGTCTACCAAGGTTTTGTGTCCATATGAGACAAAAAGTGTTTTTCCCCTTTTTATAAAATAAGAATAATGCTTTATTTGTGCAACTTAGGATAAGAGGAAAAGTGGGGGCTTTTTATTTAATAAAAGGGGAGGAAATATTCCTTTTAAATAAATAAAGACTTAGGATAAAATGGTTAGCCCATAGAAAATAATCGAATAAATGATAGAACTAGGATTTGATCAAGAATAAGCAATTGATGATTTAGCAAAAGGGGCTAATAGTCTAGATGACCATTTTTAGGTGTATACAAGATGCTAAAGAAGGAATAGCTAACTGAGAGTAAATATTAGTAATAAAATGTTGGAACTGTCTAGGCAAACATTTACGAATAATTATGTGGATTATCCTTAAATCAAAGAGAGGAACTTGTAAACTAGTTAGTAAAACTTTAATTGAATCAAACTTGAGAAAGAAATTATCAACAGAGTTGAAATCAGTATACCTGAGGTCTTCAAGTTGGTCTTGAAGCTGGATTTTTTGAGTCTCATCTGCACTGTCATAGGTATTTTTTAGGATGTCCCAAGCTTGATGGGCTTCTGTACAAGTATAAATTAAGACATACAATATAGGACTTAACGAGATCCCGATTAAACCAAGTGCTTCCTCATTTTTAGTCTGCCAAGCAGTTTGGTCAGCTTGAGGAGCAGAGGCTGTTGGTTTTGAATTGGCATTAGTTACAATATCTAAAATATGTTTGAATCTAAAGATGAAGGTCATGTGCATTTTCCATGCATGATAATTTATACTAGTTAACTTTATTTCTGGCATCAAGGTGGTAAAGAACACCTAAACTAGAGATAAAAAACCTTAACATAACCCAGAAAAGAAACTTTTAAAGCAAGAGCACTGTGAGAGAAGCTGAAAAACTAGGCATGCCGATCAAACGCATGCAAAAGAAACTATATACACTCGCATGCAACAGCAGAAAGCTATGAAAGCTTATGCCAAGGAGGCATGCAAGGAAAAAACAACTGCCAGAGGTAAAATTGAAACCAAAAACACTTAAGAGTTAACAAATCTCTGTTAAGCTATTATTGATTAACAGATAACAACAAGAATATCTTGAATGCAAAGAGAAGACAAAGAGAGAAAAAAAACTAAATAATCCTATTAACAATGAAAGGCAGCGCAATCTTGCAAAACAAATGTTAATCAAACCAAAGAATGGAACTAAATCTATTGAACAATTAATATAATGAGAAAAAGAACTAAATCTATTGAAGCCCATTTACCTGCAAAGAGCTGGCAGTGATTACAAACTGGAATTAAAAAAATGTTTAGAATCTAACTAAAACCCTTAGCACTTGAGCTAATAACTTATTAATACCACAACTAGATAAGAAATAAATATAGCTATGATGTTAGAACAAAACCAAAGCCTTAAATAAACTCACACTTATCCTATTAAAACATGAGTCAAAAAAATGAAAAAAACACTAACAGATTAAAAGAAAGCGCATGCAAAGGATATAATCAGTGCATGCATGAAAAAATCATATGTAAACTATTGGTTATGGGCCCACCACACTTCTGTTGCACTCAGTACAACTTCTATCTAATTTGGCCAAGGCATAGAAATCCCTAGTCTGAAATGGTAGCTAAATCTTCCATCATTCCAATGTTGAGACAGATTTTGTCGAAATATGTATGTAGAAATGTGGTGCCTTCTCATCTTTTCACGGCATATGCAGGGCAAGTAAACAGTTTTAATGGAGGTAAATGGGTTTCTTCGGCCAATCTTATACCAAGACTATTCGACACCTCAAAGTTCCAGTCTGTGAAAACCCTTGGAGAAAATGAAATACGAACAAAATGGGTACCAAATCCTAGGGTAATCAATTCAATATTCAATGAGCTTTGGAACAAAAAATTCCAAATTCCAAACAAAAATATTCATGAAACAATAGAGCTCATAGCTTCAGCCAATAGAAAAAAGTAAACATTGAGAAAAAAATCAGCATCAGTCCGGTGATACAACTAAATAGAAGGCAGTGGCGAATTCAAGCCTCCAAAAACCGCACAAATCTAGACTGATAAATCAATAAATCTTCAGACTGCATGAAGATAAAAGACTGCATAAATCAATAAATCTTTTCTTGACACAGAATATAATAGTTAATACTTCTATTGTTGGTGTGTGAGCCTTTAATATGACTCAGCAATAAGAGCCAAAATGTGCCCAAAGCGATTCAAAGAGAGACGAGAGACTTTGTAAAAAAAACCTAGACCCTCAGTCACACTGTGAGTGCATCCTTAGCAAAGTCACTAATAAGTAAAGGTATTAAAGTTAGAATGAGTAGAACAAGATAATAGCAACTATAGAGAGCTGAAATAGAAAGCAAATCTCAGCTATAAAAAACAAAACTACACAAAATGTATGCAATGATTAGAAAAAAAAATGCATGCAATGATTAGAAAAAATGCATGAAAAGAGAAGGCAGAAACTAAATTAGTAAATTAGTAATCATGAACCAAAATTTAGAAGATTAAAATAAATAAACTAATTGCAAAGAACTAAAATTAGTTCACCATGATATTGCAAAGAACTAATTGTAAGAACTAAAATGAGATTCAAATCTCTCTAAACAATGTCTCCGAATTTGGAGTGCACCAAGATATGGTAGCTTCTTTACCTACACACTCAAAACATGACTAAACCAACCTGCTCTGATACCATGTTAAAATAATAACAAAATAAAAAGTAACAAGAAATTGTTTAATTCAATGAGCAAGGAGTAAGAAGATTTACCATGAATTAACACAAAACTAAGAGCATTCACCAAAGAGAAAAGCAACAAAGGAGACAATATTTTGAAGGGGGAAAAGCATAAAAAAAACCTCCGTGATATAATGAATGTGGCAAAAATGCCTAAGAATGAGAGAGAGAGAGAGAGAGAGAGAGAGAGAGCTTAGCTCATACAATAGTGTTCAAGAAGAAGAATTATCTCATGTGTAGGGAGAAGGAGAGCCATCTCTTTTAATAGAGATGTGAGAAAGGAGTTACATTGTAACTCCCATTTCTATGCATGCCACATTTCAATAGTGTGTGAGACAAGTGTAGGATTCCTCATAAGGAGGAATATCTATTTTCCTTAATAAAGGAATTACAAATATGACATGTCCTCCCACTTGGACTAGAGGAAAAATACAATAGGATACCTTGGTTTATCCTTTAAATACATATTTTACCAAGGAAAGATTAAATTCTAACACTATCCCTTTATGTCACAAATAACAAGAAGTATTATGGGCACCCATCTACTTTGTGAGGATTAGTGGAAAAGTGAAATTAAGTAATCTTAATCCTAGGTACACCCACCTGAATTATGCAGAGTTCAAAGTATAGAAATCCCTTGTGATTTTTTAATTGGTCCTTGTTCTTGTGTGAATTTACTGATTGTGGGAAGTAAGCTAACCCATAGGTGCATCTCTGCATTTCCAAGGTTATTAAAATCTTGCTAAACCAAGAGCCAATAGATACATCCATTTGTGTATGCATAGATTTTTGAGATCTTAATAAAGCATGCCCTAAGGATGATTTTTCACTCCCTAACATATACATGATAGTGGACATGATTGCGGCCTATGAAATGTACTCTCTTATAAATGGCTTCTCAGGATATAATTAAATCAAAATAGCACCCGAAGACCAAGAAAAGATTGTCTTCACATGCACATGGGGAACCAACTGTTAGAACATCATACTATTTGGATTAAAAAATGGAGGAGCCACAGAACAAAGAGCTATGGCTACAATCTTTCACGACATGATCCACAAAAACATGGAAGATTACATGGATGATACTTTGGCTATATCTAAAAAGAGGAATACACATATTACAAACTTAAGTTTAATATTTGATAGAATGGAACAATTTCAGCTCAGGTTGAATCCAAAGAAATGTGCTTTTGGTGTCACCTCAGGAAAATTACTTGGGCATATCATTTCAGCAAAACAAATTGAGGTTGACCCTGAAAATGTCCAAGCAATAATGGAAATTCCACCTCCTAAGAATATAAGTCAACTAAGGAGTCTGCAAGGATGTCTTCAATCTATTAGGAGATTCATATCTCAACTTGCTAACAAAGCTCAACCTTTCAACAAAAATATACACAAAGGAGCTACATGTACCTAGAATGAAGAATGTGAAAAGAGTCTCTTAAAAATCAAGGAATATTTGGTGAAACCTCCAATTTTAATGCCTCTTATCCTTGAAAAACCTCTCATTTGTACATCTCAGTAACAACTACATCCCTGGGAGCATTATTAGCAGAACAAGATAAAAATGGAAAAGAAAGAGCTATATACTACATCAACAGAACATTGGTTTCCTATGAGATCAATTATAACAATATTGAGAAAGTTTGTCTAGCGGTGGTGTTTGCATCTTAAAAACTTAGACACTACATGTTGGCACATACTACATATCTTATCACCAAAATTGATCCTCTGAAATACTTGCTAAAAAAGCTACTCTCACTGGTCGGTTGGCTAAATGGATGATGATTCTTTGTGAATTTGACATTGAATACATTGATCGTAAAGCTATAAAAGGACAAGAAATAACTGACCAATTAGCTAAATTTCCTATACCAGATGATACTCCTATATAGATTAACTTTCTTGCTACTTCCATCATGTATGTAACTGAATGCACCTAGAAAATGTTCTTTGATGGATCTCACACATAGAATGGCATTGGAGCTAAAATTCTATTTATTTCACCTCATGGATATATTATTCTTAAGTTATACAAATTGTTGTTTCCTTTCACAAATAACATAGCAGAATATCTTATGCAACATTTTCATTCCCGATGAGCACAATGAACATGGCGAGTGGGAACGGGAGTGGGAGCAAGGAGAAGGAGTGACTGGGGAGTGATGGTGTACAGGTGGGAAATCAGAATTCAAACCCTCCTGTGTGTGGGATGGGATTACTACCAAGTCTAATCCATCTAGAGATGCAAGGTCCTCTACCTCTGGGGGAATCCCTATGGATCAAGCTGGCGAGGACACAGATAAAAAAGACCAAGATGGCCCAATGGATCTCGGGGACCCAGGAGGGGGTCCCATTTTAGGCCTAGATAAAGTTAAATGGTCCTCTTTATTCAGGATTAAGCCTACAAGTAAGTCAAGCTTTCCTCCTATAAAGGTTACCTCTAACTTATCTGAAGGGAGATACGCTATATCTATCCCGGACTAGATCATTGACCATAACATCAAATCCATGGAAATCTCCTTGGTTGGGCATTTCATAGGGGTTAGACCTAACATTGAAGTCATCTATACTTTTGTTAAGAGAAAATGGAATCTCAAAGGACAGGTTGATGTCATTACTATGCATAAAGGCTACTTGTCTTTTTTCTTCTCTTATGAAGAAGATAGGAAGTAGACTATCAGTAGCGGTCCTTGGTGTATAGAAAGAAGCACTATGTTCCTCCAGAAGTGGTATCCTAACATGGTCATTAATGAGGATTTCATTGTTCAAATTATTGTCTGGGTGAAACTTCCTGGCCTTCCCCTTGAATACTAGAATGAGGATGTTTTTGGTGGAATTGTCAGATCGTTTGGAGAACTTCTCTCTATTGACCCTATCACTGTCTCTAGGAAAAGACTGATTCATGCTAGAATCTGTGTGGGTATAGCACCAGAAGTTGATATTCCTGAGCAAATAGAAATGGAATCTAAGTTAGGGCAATGGGTTCAAAAACTTGAATATGAAATGACTCCCTTTGTGTGCTTCAAATGTAAGAAGGTTGGACATTGGGCTAAACAATGTCCATATAACATTATTAAGAAAGTCTAGTAGAAGAAGGTATGGAAGCCCAAAGATAATAATGGGGACTCCTCTGAAAAGGAGTCAAGATCTAAGACCAGTGACATATCTAAAGTTGACAAGGAGGATAAAGGGGAAAGCAACAATGAAGCTCTTAATCCTAAAAAGAAACAAGTCCCCAATCCAAAAGAATCAGTAGGGGAATAGGATAAACCAAACCCCTTAGAAGAAACAATGTCTTCTTAAGATGGGTTTGTCCAAGATTCTATGGAAACCCAACTGGGTGACAACCCTTTGAGCCAAGAACCAAAAGAACTCATGCAACAACAGAGTAGTACTCTAGGGAATCAGGCTATGGAACTGGGTCGAAGTGTCAAAACACCTACCAAAGAGGAGGATCCTATTTTCAATGATGTTCAGAAAGATATTGTGCTTGGACCAGGATTATCTAATATTTCTCAAACTACTCCTCTACAAGAGTCACTAGAGGAAGGAGATAAGAATCCTAAATGGGGGGAGTTAGATGCTATAGACAAAGCTTTCAGAGAAGGTGTAGGTGAAAAAGGATTTACCAAAGTGGAAAGGAAGAAAGCTCAAAAACCTTAGTCACAAAACAAACTCAAAACTTACTATCTAGATGTTGGTAAGATTCAACTTTCTCCTCCAGGTAGACCCTCAGCTATCAGAACCAAGAAGTAGGAAATAGCAAGAAATATTGCGGATGGTACTCAAATGACCATCCCATAGGTTATAAAATCCAAAAAGAAATGAAGATCATAACTTGGAATATTAGAGGATTAAACAATCCTCATAAGTAGGATCTTATTAGGAATATGGTTAGAGACAATAGATTGGATATAGTTTTGATTCAAGAGACTAAAATGTCAAAGGAGAAAGTTGAAAACCTCAAGTTCTTTAAAGATAATTAAATTATTGGGGGTAGCTCTAAAGGTGCTTCGAGTGGCATAGCTACTTTTTGGAATGGCAATAGTATTGAGGGGGAAGTCATAGCTCAAGACAATAACATGACAAGTATTATATTTCATCATCTTAAAGATAATACTTCTTGGGTTCTTACTAATATTTATGCTCCTAACACTAAAAATGAGAGGAGAAAATTTTGGTTGAAAATTGATCAAGCCAAAAGCCTTTTTGAGAAAGAAAGCTAGATTGTTCTGGGTGATTTCAACACTCCTTTGAAGGAAGAGGAGAAAATTGGAAGCAGTCAACCTAACCTGGACAGCAGACTTGATCTTATGAACTTCATATCTAGACAAGCTCTCATTGATACTGACCTGCAAAGAATAAGCTATACTTGGTCTAATAGAAGAGAAGGCAAAGACTTGATTCAAGTAAGATTAGATAGAGCTCTTATTACTAATGATTGGTACCAAAACTACTACTGCTCACTGACAGCTTTTGTCAGGGCCGGTTCTGATCATTTTCCTCTTTCTTTTATTGTTGATCCTATCTCTAGAAAAAGGAATTTTCCCTTTAGATTTGAGAAAATGTGGACCTTGCACCCTGAGCTTAATCAAAAAATTAATGAATGGTGGAAGATTGAAATTGATGGCACTGCTATGTACAAGTTGGCTAATAAACTTAGACATGTGAAAGAGAAAATTAGAATTTGGAACAAGGAGTCCTTTGGGAACATTATCTCTAACAAGGCTAAAATATCTTCTAACCTTGAATAGATCCAAGAATCTATTCAAACTTCTGGTTACAATTTGATACCCAAGGAAAAAGAAAGTGACATTCTTATCAAATATCATGATCTGGTTCATAAGGAAGAAGTTTCCTAGAAACAAAGATCTTGTAATACATGGCTTAGAGAAGGTGACAAGAACTCAAAGTTCTTTCATCTTTCGGTGATCAAGCATAAGGCAGCTAATAGAATTTACAAGCTAAGAGCTAACAACAATCTTCTGTACAAGGAGGAGGACATAGCAAAGGAAGCCAAGGATTATTTCTCCAAGTTTCTCTCTCAAGCTATTGATCTAGATCAGAACTCTCAACAGGATATTTTGGCCAATATCCCCAAAATTCTTACTGAATAGGATAACATCTTTCTCAAAGCTATCCCTTCTAATGAAGAAATCAAAAGGTTGTCTTTTCTTTTGAAGGTAGTAAGTCCCCTACTCCAAATGGCTTTCCTATGTTTTTCTTTCAAATGTAGTGGTCGATTGTGGGTAAGGATGTTACTAATGTTGTCAAGGAATTTTTTGCTGCTAAAAGAATCCTAAAGGAACTTAATGGTACTTTTATTGCTCTTATCCCCAAAAAGGCTTGGGCTGATTCTATGGATAGCTTTAGACCTATTAGCTTGTGCAATTCTTCTTATAAAATCATATCCAAATTTATTACTTCCCATCTACTGACCCTCCTCCCTAAGCTGATCTCTCATCAACAAAATGGTTTTGTCCCGGGCAGACAAATTCTTGATTCTATTATCATGGTGCATGAGAACATTCATTCTTTAGTTATGGCCAAGAAAGAGGGTTTTATCTTAAAAATTGATTTATCTAAAGCCTATGATAGATTTCATTGGGGTCTTCTTGACAGAACCCTCCTTACCTTTGGCTTCAACAGATGGTGTACTAAGATCCTCTTGCAATTGGTGACTTTAGCCTCTTTTTCTATTTTGGTTAATGGCTCCCCTACCACCTTCTTCAAATATTATAGGGGCCTGAGGCAAGGGGATCCCCTTTCCCCTATCTTATTTTTTATTATGGTGGAATGCTTGGGCAGATACATTGAAGTAGCTATCTACAAAGGTGACTTAAAAGGTTTGAGACCATCTTCTTCCAACTATGTTTGTTCTCACCAGCAATTTGTGGATGATTCTATTTTCCTTGGAGAAGCCTCAATGGCCGAAGATAAAAATCTTAAACTCTATCTCAATAATTGTGGTAAATCTTTTGGTCAACTCATTAATTGGAATAAAATCTCTTTATACTTCATTAATGTCCCTGAAACAAGGCAGAGGAAAATTAGCAGAATTATGGGTTGTCAAATTGGCTTGCTCCCTGCTACCTACCTGGGTCTTCCTCTTAGCCTTAACTCTCCGAATTGTTTTTGGAGCTCCATTGTGGATAAATTCCATAAAAAAAATTTTGGTTGGAAAGGTGCTCTTCTCAGTCAGGCAAGTAAAGTTTAATTGTTAAAGTCCTCCCTCCAGAGTATCCCTATCTATGCTCTTAGTCTCTTCAAAATTCCTAATAAGTATGCTAAAGCTATTGAGAAAATTCAAAGACACTTTCTTTGGACTGGTGTTGAGAAAAAAAAAAGAATGGCTCTGGTTTCCTGGGATAAGGTATGTTTACCCAAATCTAAAGGTGGATTGGGAATTAGAAGGATTAGACATTTGAATGACTCCCTCTTGGCTAAACTTTGTTGGAGAAGTTTCAACTCGAAAGGTGAATGGAATTCTATATGGAAAAGAAAATATAATAAGAGTCTTCCTAATCTTTGTACTTACTTGGATTCTAATCTTGAAATAATGGGCTCTAGTATATGGAAAAATGTGACTAAAACTAAGAGTATCATCGAGGAAGGAGTTAAATGGAAGATTGGAAAGGGGAACAAAGTCAATTTTTGGGAAGATCTTTGGATAGGGGATCTTCCTTTATCTGAAATCCCTGAATGGAGTAAGTACATGGCTGAATGCAAAGAAAAAGTTGGTTCTAAAGTTGGTAATTATAGGGCTAACAATAAGTGGATAGATCTGTCTCTAATTAACATCAATCTTTAGACTCTCAACATTATGCTTAATGCTTTGGTCCTCTCTGATCATGAAGATATTTTCATATGGAAGCATAACTCTAATGGTCAATTTTCTGTTGGTTTTGCCCATTCTCTAAATTTTAGCACTACTGTGGTTCCTTTCTGGGCTAAGGCCTGGGGTAGAGGTCTTACCCCCAAGATCAATATTTTCTACTGGATGATGTTACAAAACAAAATCCTGACTCTTGATAATATCAAGATGAGGGCTATGTATTTAACTAACACATGTTTTTTGTGCAGGGAAGATGAAGAATCTGTTAATCATATGTTTATTCACTGTGCTTATACTCAGGAAATGGGGGGCCTCTTCTTCAACACCTTCAATTTGAATTGGGTGCTCCCCAAAGATATGGAGGGAATGTCCAATTCTTGGAACATAACCTCTAGAAACAAAGACATCAAAGTGATATGGAATTATGCTCTACCTCACATATGTTGGGCCATCTGGAAAGAAAGAAATGATAGAATCTTTAGAGAGATCAATACTCCTCCCAAGATTTTGTTCAAGAAAACCAAAAGTTTGATTAGTGAAAACTATAGAGCTATGAACTCGAAGGGGACCAATGCTGATGAAGAGGATATCAAAATTCTTAAAAATTGGAGAATCCAAACTAATAAAAAGGACTAGAATAATCCTAGAGATGAAGTGAAATGGGATTGCCCTCCTCCAGGATGGATGAAGGTTAATTTTGATGGCGCTTCTAAGGGGAACCCTAGCATTGCTGGATGTGGCATTATTATCTGGGATGAGAATAGTAATTGCAAATCAATAAAAGCTACCCCTATCAGCACCTAGACTAACCATATGGTTGAGGCTTTAGCGGCTTATCAGGGAATCATTTTAGCCAAAGAGCATAAGTGTAACAAATTATGGCTCGAAGGAGATTCTAAAAATATCATTGACTGTCTTAATGAAAAATATAAACCCTCATGGACCATTGATAATATTATTAAAGCTTCAAGATTGAAAATTAATACTATGACTGAGTGTATCATTACCCACATTTATCATGAAGGTAATGTGGCGGCTGACTAGGCTGCCAATTATGCTTGCAAAAAAGGGGAAGTCACTTCATGGCAGGACAAGGATAGTTTTCCGCTTGAGATCAAATCCATCATTTAGCATGAGAGATCTTATAGAAATCAGAGAAGTGAAAGACAACTTAAGTATGATGGGGATAAAAATGAGGAAGGTAAAGATTAATTATTTCAGTATCATTTCCCAAAACTCCACTTGGGATGATGATGTATCCTCACATGATTACTGGGCTCTGAAAAGATCAGACATTAATACTAATATCACTAAGGGGATTGTTGTCATTTGCATCATTGTGAGGTTTTTATCTCAAACTACGAAGATGGGAGGTGGAAAGAAAAGATATGAACCAATTAATTGCAACGATTGGAGATAGAAAAGGGAGGCTTGGGAGATTCTCAAGAAGGGTAATTTCAGTGACTACATGGAGAAAATCAAGGGGGGTAACTTAGGCATCACACAGTACTTCATTAAGAATTGGAAAAATGGTAAGATTATTTTTAATAACCACTAGATTGACATCAATGAAGATTACATTGCTAATGCGACTGGGCTTCTTAAGGAAGGGATGAAATTCTATCACGATAGGAGTTTTTCTGACTCGGCGGCTGAAAAATTCTTAGAAAACAAAGAGGAAGAGGCTATAATGGTTAAATAGGTTGGTGGGTTATCACTCCTACTAACATCATTAGACCATGGCACTTTGTCCTTTATGCTGCTATTAGTTACCTCACCCTTGATGGGAGGTTTTCCAGAGCTTATGGTCACCATTTTGTCATTTTGAATCATTTTAGGCATGATGAATTTATTAGTATGCCCTATTATTTGATGTCTTCCATGAATCATACTATTAAGAGTCTATAGGAAGACCCTAATGGGGACCACGCATCCCATCAGGGTCTCATGGTTATCCTCTAAAATTATATGAAAGATACAATTGTGGATAGACCTATCAATAAGGGTAATAGCCCTAATGAGGAGTACTCTGAGCAGGAGGGCTTAGATGGGATGTTTGAAGCTGACACAAAAGATGATAGAATGGCTAAAGGTAAGAAGGCTGGTAAAAGTAAAGCTAAAAATAGGGTTAGAACAATTAAAAGAAAAATAGAGATGCTGGATGAAGAAGACCCTACTTTTGAGGATGAGCATAAGAATTAGAAAATTATGAAAAGAAACAACCCTAAAGCCAAAGGGAAAAAAGTGGATAGTAACAAGAGCACCAAGAAAAAAGGCTTTTTTGACTCCTCTGACAATGAGGAGAAAATGGTGAACAAGAAAGAGAAAGGAAAAAAGAATTATAGCATTTTTGACAATACTCAAAAGGAAGAGGATAGGACTAATACCTGTGACATCCATAAGGAGAAGGAGAAAGATAAAGTCTCTGGTAAGGCTCTCGACTAGCTAGGACTAGTGACCCCCTAAGGAAGAATGTTAATTGCAACATCAACCCTTACCACAAGGAAAGTATCATCTCCTTCGGGCGATTTCTGGGCTCTTTTGCTTTCGATATCAAAACTATCAAAGAGGACCTCCAAGATCATAAAAAGACTTTAAACATGATCAAAAGGGATAATTTTGGGGACAAGCCGCTAGCTGATTGCCTTGAAGACTAGATGGAAGCTATCAGAAAAGGGGAAGCCTTTGGAGAAATGGGTGCAAAAGTGATGGACTTAGATCAAGCCCTTGAGAAGCTTAAAACTGACAATAAGATGTATGAGGAAAGAATCACTTTTCTGGAAGAGAAAATCCACAATCTGGACAAGTCCAAGAATAGCAAGTAAAGTACCCAAATCATTGAGATCCTTGATGACACTAAGACTATTGTGGAGAAGTCAGAGCTCAACAAAGGTGAGGATATCAAGGACTTCAAGGAAACTGGTATTGGTAATCGTACCAAAGCTAGAATGAAGAAAAAAGAAATGGAGATGGTGGATCAGAATGCTAATATGGACCTCCTTGCTGGTCATCCCTCTGAAATGATGGAGATCAATTAGTCATTGCTTTCATTTGTCTGTGTTATCTTTCTCTATTTCTGACTACCTGGCAGTCTTTTTCTATTGTATTTTGTAGGGTCATGTGCCTATGTTTTTGTTGTTTCTTTTTCTGTCTGGCTGATCAGTATTGAATATCTTCTGATCTTTTGTACAAGGTTTTGGGACCTTTCAAATCTTGTTTTTACTTAATCAGAACATAGTAGAATATGAGGCTTTGACAAATGGAATCAAATTGGCTATTGAATGGAGGATTACTGAGCTACACATATTTGGAGACTCACATCTTGTTATAAATCAGACTAACAATGATTACCAAACAAAGGATGAAAAATTAATCCCTCATAAAAATATGATTGACGATTTAAACAACTACCTCTCTTTTGTCACATTTCAACATATTCCTAGAGTTGAAAATTCGGTAGCTGATGCAATGGCCATTTTAGCTTCTACCTTACAACTGGAACAACATGAATCAAGATTTCAATTCCTGATGGAAGAACTACTCTATCCTACCTATAATTCCCCTGACAACCATGTGATTTGCACTATAATTGGTCATGACTCTTCTCGCTATTCCAAAATCTACTCTTACCTTCATGACTGAATCATTCCTAATAACTTAACCTGTAATGAGAAGTGACAACTCATTCACAATGTTTCTCATTACACCATCATCTCTGGTGACTTGTTTAGAAAAGGCTTAGACAAAACACTTCTTAAGTTCTTAGAGAGAGATGAGTCCAAACGTGTGTTAGTTGAAGTCTATGATGGCGTATGTGGGTCTCCCTCTAATGGTCTTGTGTTAACTTGAAAACTACTAAGGGATGGTTACTATTGGCCTACTATGCAGATAGATGTTGTACACTATCCTAAATCTTGCAAAAAATGCTAGATATATGGGAACTTGATTCATGTTCCAGGAAAGGAACTTATCCCTTCTATTACACATTGGTCTTTTCAACTAGGGGTTTTTTATTTGGTGGTCCAAATCGACCCTAATTCATCACGTGGACACAAATTCATTATCACTGCAATAGAATATTTTACAAAATGGGTTGATGTTGTTCCTCTCTCAATTTCTACAAGAAAACAAGTGTCCCTATTTATACTAAATCACATTATCTATCGCTACAACATACCTTCCTCCACAATTACTTATAATGGAGGACAATTCAAAAATAAGGATCTCAAATAACTATGTAAGAAATTCAAGATCAAATAACATTGGTCCTCAATTTACTATCCTTAAGGTAACGACCAGGTTGAAGCTTCTAACAAGACATTACTAAAGATCTTACACAAGACAGTTAATAAGACAGGTAGAGATTGGCACTTACAAATTAATCCTACATTATGGGCCTATAGAACTAGCATCTGCATGCCAATTGGAGCTACCTCCTTTGCACTTGTCTATTGATCTAAGGTCATCTTGCCTCTTGAAGTTGAGATAGAAACTAAAGAACTGATGAGACCTTTCAAAGGTAGATGCTTTGGATGCAACAAAGTTGGACACATGAAAAGAGATTGTCGAAGTAAAGGTACCTCTAAACCCTTTACTAGCTATTGTTATAACTGTTATGATTATGGACACAAGAAAGAAGATTGTAGAAAACCATATCAGTCTAGGTATAAACAAGATTATGTCAGAGAAGAATCACCAGCCAAGATCACATGCCTCAAATGCAATAACTTTGTGCATATTGTAAGGTATTGTAAGCTACAAGTAAATCAAGATAGAAGGAGACTTCCTACATGTTACAAATGCAAGAACCTTGGACACATAGTGAATTTTTGTATATACAATGGAGAGAACAATAGAAGAGGACCAAGAGAACAAAGAGGACCACCTTTTGTGGTTATAAGGAAGAATATTGGTGATAGTGGAAAAAGTATTAATGAGTATATGAATGAGTTTGAGAATCATTTCAAGAAATCAAAAATTAAAGAGGATGAAAAGATATGGAAGGTGAAATAATTCAATAAGGTATTGGTTTAGGGAGAGACAATAGATGATACTGTGTCTTCACATGATGATTTCTTTGAGACATTGACCTAGAGGGCCACATGGCCTTAGGGGGAGCATTGGATGTAGATAAAAGAATATATCCAGACCCTATGTATGTGGACTAAGCTCATGCGATCTTAGGTATAGTATGTACATATTTTATAGAGTATGTGGTTGAGAGTGCAACACTTGGAGATCTATTTTCCGTGTTCGCAAGATTTGTATTGACTGGACATCATGCGAAGTTGAGATACTTGTGATTAATGCACTTACTCAACTTGCAAAGGATAAAAAGGCTCGAAAGATATTATTTATGCATCATTCGTTGATTAGTGACTAAGGAGAGTAGAGTTGTGAAGCATTTCAGTCATCTAGCAGTGAGATTGTGTGATTGCGTGAAGCAAAGTTCCAAATTTTTGTGTGTTAAAGGTATTTAGACTTATACTCTTTGAGAAGTTATGGATGCACCAATTATCTTTGATTTCATGGATAGACCTAGGTATAAGTTTAAGATACATCCATTTAAGTCTTGTGAGGATGATCCAGAAGGAGCATTTTCACAAACCCCTGTCGACGTGTTGCATGTAGAAGACATTAGGGCATATATACATTACAAGTATGAAATAATTGGAGATGTAAATATGTATAGTGAATTAGATGCAGTGATAGAAGTAGATGGGTCCATGGTAGAAGAATTCAAGCACCTAGAGGATTAGTCCATCATTAAGCTAACCCTACTAGCCGAATTCACAGAAATAGAATGGTTTAAGATAATCCTTAGCAGAATACAAGATCAATTTGTTTGGATTAGAGAACAACCAGTAAATATATGTGCACAAATTATTCATGACATAACTAGATTAGATAATGATGGAACCCTTCCAGTAGCTGAAAAGAATATAAGAAAATAGGTGGAAACCCTAACCCACTCTAAATGGGATAAGAGAGCTATGACAGTTAATGACATCTTTGAGCAAGATGTTATATTGGTGGCAATGATGTTGGGCTACAAATTGTTCTATAGTAGCAGACCTAACTCAATTTTGCTGGAGTTATCATGATGGCCTATAGGATGGTCAAGGAAAACAAGAAGTACAACCTTTGCAACATTCTATTATAGTAGTTCCTAGAAAATGTAAAGGTCATAAAGAAAGATAAGACTAAGGCATTTAGGTTTGGCTCATTTTTTGTTCATATGTACATTCATATCATTCACAAGTTCCCTACCATGCACCCTAGGGCATGGAAAGATAATGTACCCACTGGAATACAAATCTTAGGGAGCTATCGAAGACATGATAAGAATTGGGTAGATGGAGAGTTATTTGGTATGATTAAAATTCTACAAAGGTGGATGAAGGAAAGGTATAGGATACCTAAGTATTTAGTTGAAAGGTATAAGGACACTATCTTTTTCATGGTTGAAAATGATTGTGTGTGCTTTGAGGCAGTGGAACCTAGGAAGAAATGGTGTGACCCTATGGGGTATGAAGTTAGTTCTGAGATTCTAACCATGCAAGTAGAGCATGTTTTGGCAACAGAGATAGACCCCATTAAAGAGAGATGGGGAGCTTATGGGGATAAATTAGAAAATGTCAGAGAAGAACAAGGAAAAGAAAGATCAGTAAAATTGTGGAGAATATCACTACAAAGGTAGGAATCACTAGGGAGTAGTTGAAAAACATAAGAACAAATATGGAAGCATCTTCTAGCATGGCTATTGATGCACCTACCCCTTCTGAGGTAGAGAAAATAGTAAGTCTTATACTAGACATAATTGACCTATCACCTACACAAGAGGAGACAACATAAGAAATTGTACCTATGAACATTCCTAGAAGATCTATAAGATCTACCAAGTAGAGCAGTCCTAAGGAAAAATAGGTAGAAGTGGAAAAGAAGAAGAAAGAATAAAATTTTATTGAGAAAGAAGAGGAAAAAGTAGCACAGAGGGATCCACAAACTCTGTGGAAGGCAGACCTTAAATCACTATAGAAAAGAGTGATAAAAGATGGAAACTTGAAGACAATGGACAGATATTATGAGAGATATGATTCTGAGAATCAAGCAATCATTGAAGATACTATCATTGAGTATCTATTTACTTTTAAGAAAAATCTATTAGAAATAGAAGGGAGTATCCCTAAGGAACTATATAGTAAACTGGAGATCATAAAGCAGTTGGCACAATCAAAAGATGAGAACAAAAGGAACAAAGCTATTGAGGACATGTTGCCTGTTGTCTCAATACAAGAAAAGGAGAGGATAATAAATGAATTGAAACCCTTGCTGAGGACAAAGGCCAGACTAGTGAAAATCATGGCTAGAAAATATGATAAAGTAATTGAGGACACTAAAAGGGCACTAGATCAAATCCTAATGAGTGATATGCCAAGGAAGACCTCACCTCCCAAGGTTACCAAGCCTACATCTTTGGGATTGGGAGAAAGTTCCAAAGTAGTAGAAGAAAGTGAACAAGTTAGCATGCAACCAAACTTATTTGTCTCTAGTGTTCCTATGACCCTTGACACTTTGCATGATGTAAATGATCCATTTCTAGATAATTTGGATAGTGAGATGAAAGTTAAAGTACAAAGATAGATAGAGGAGGAGAAAACAAAGGACAAACAAGAAGAGAAGATACAAGAGAAGGAAATACAATAGGAAGAAAGGAAGGAAGAAGAGAATAGAACAAAGAAATTAGTTGAGGTCAGAATGGAACAAAAACAAGAACCTGACACCTCTTCTACTCTATTGTTGGAAAGTATGGCTAATTGATGAGTGTTGATGTAGATAGCATGGATGAGGATGAGCTTATAAGGCTATCCTTCATGGCCTTCGCTAAGGCTAAGCAAAGGTCAGTACATAAAGGGGATAAAAGAGTAAAAATAATGACTAGGGTGATGGAATATGGATGAAGTGACTGAGAGGGGGGGGGTGAATCAGTCAACCATAAAACACTTCACTATTATTTCTTTCCAGATCCCTTAGGATATCTTAATGAATATTATCTATTTAACACTCGGTAAATAGATTGCAGTAACTTGGTAGATGTAGAGAGTATTAGTAAAATTATTTTTTAGATATTCATCACCACTTGTATATGATTAAGATAACTATTAAGAACACAAGAGACACAGGATTTAACATGGAAACCCAATATGGGAAAAACCACCAATGTATCTAGATACTGATTTTCACTTTTCTGAAGTGATGCCCGGTTAGAAGCCAACCCGGTAAAAGGTTACAAAACACACTGTTAGGTGTGACCTTGTTAGAGGATTTAATCACCCTGCTAGGAGTGGCTTGGTAAGAGGTCTTGAGAACAATTCAATGGAATTGTCACCTTGTTAGAGGATTTACAATATGGTTGTTAAATCAACTCGGTTAAGAGATTTAGAATTCACTGTTACAATGATAAAAAGGTAACAATGAAAATGACTTGTATAATAATGCAACTACCTTGCTGATTATAGATCTCTATTCTGTATAAGTGAGATCCTTCCTGATCGAATATATCTCTGCTGCTCCTCAAGGATATCTAGTCACCCTTCACAATTTCACACACACCTTTCCTATCTTTCTTCTATATATCTTCTTCTATATCTCTTTTTTATTTTTCACACTTGACCTTTTATTTATATGATTTTAGATTTGTCAAATCGGCATTACTTAGTATAACAGTCGGCTGAATTAAGCAAACTTTATTTGCAAAGATCCTTCAAGGGCCGACAATGCTCGGTGACCATAATGAAATTTTCTACAATCTTTTGGAGACCAAGAGAACTCGGTAAACACTGATAATCCTTTTTCTTTGATAACCGAGTGAACTCGGTAAATGCTAACTTTTCTTTGACAACCGAGTGAACTCGGTAAATGCTGATTTTTCTTTGATAACCGAGTGAACTCGGTAAATGCTGATTTTTCTTTGATAATTGAGTCAACTTGGTAAACACTAATTTTAATGCCAGACAGACCAACTGAGCTCGGTAGGTACTGATTGTTGCAGACTATGACATTGTGTGACATCAAAGACAATACATAATTTGAGTAGCAATTTTCTTCAGACAATTGTTTCCAACAATCTCCCTCTTTGGCATTGATGGCAACACAATATGTCATAGCATAAGAAATTTTGAAAGGATTAGCTCGGTTCAGATTCAAATCTCCCTCTCTCAGCAAACTTCCTTTTTCTTAAAAACTCTTCCTCCTGACTATTGAAAATTTCTTGAAGTAATAGCAAAGACATAGCAAAGACACTCCCTCTTTGACAACACATGCCAAAGACAATTCACATATTACCAGTGTAAACTAATGTACCTCAAGTACTGATTCATATGCAATGATTCCTTGAATATGCTGCATGAACTTGTTGATTTTCAATCATGTTCTAGTTGATGCATCACTAAAACTATATTTAGTGAGCCTCGGATAGGGGAATGACCCCTAACTTACCTCTTAGATACACAAATGCATCCTTGGGTAATGGTTTGGTGAAAATGTCTACAATCTGCTCTTTTGTATGAATATATTCTAATCTGATTTCCTTGTCCTGCACCAATTCTCTGACAAAGTGATATTTAATAGCAATGTGCTTGGTTTTGGAATGCATTACTGGATTCTTCGAAATGTTTATTGCACTTGTATTGTCACAAAATATAACAACTGGTTCTTTGATCTCAACCTTCATACCTTGTAATAACTGTTTAAACCAAACAATATTTGAACAATTTACTGCAGCAGCAACATATTTTGCTTCAGCTGTGGATTGAGATGTGCAATTTTGCTTTTTACTAGTCCAGGATACCAGTCTTTTTCCAAGAAAAAATGCTCCACCACTTGTACTTTTTCTGTCATCAATGTTCCCTGCCCAATCAGCATCAGTAAACACTTTTAAGTCTAGATTGCCTTCAAATTTATACCACAAACCATATTCTTCAGTTCCTCTTAAGTACCTTAAGATTCTTTTGATTGCCATCATATGATTTTCCTTAGGTTTTGCTGAGAATCTTGCTACTATACCGACTACTAAGGCAATATCAGGTCTTGTATGTACTACATACTACAATTTTCCAATCATAGATCGGTATAAGGTCTGATCTACTTCTTTTGAATCATCATTTTTGGTAAGTTTCAGTCCAGTACACATGGGTGTACCAACTGGTTTTGAATCTTCCATACCAAATTTCTTAAGTATTTCCTTAATGTATTTAGATTGAGTAATGCATATACCATTCTTGCTTTGCTGAATTTGAAGACCAACAAAGAATTTTATTAAACCAAACATAGACATTTCAAATTCTTTGTTCATTTGCTCTGAAAATTCTTTGCACTGATCATCATTCCCTGTAAATATAGTAAAATCTACAAATATTTCTGCCAATACAATTTTGTCATCCAGTCCTTCTTTAATATTCAGATTGTTGTTATCATTGGCTCTTTTGAAATTAATCTAAATCAGATAGTTATGGAGTCTTTCATACCATGCTCTAGGAGCTTGTTTCAAACCATACAATGCTTTGTGTAACTTGCAGACCATGTCCTTTTTATCTGGATCAACAAAACCTTCAGGTTGCTCAATGTAGACTTCTTCATCAAGAATTCCATTGAGAAATGTAGATTTTATATCCATCTGATATACCTTAAATCCTTTATGTGCTGCATAAGCAAGTAGAGTTCTTACACCTTCTAATCTTGCAATAGGAGCAAAAGTTTCACCATAATCTATACCTTCTTCTTGAGAATAACCTTTACATACCAATCTAGCTTTGTTTCTAGATACTTGACCATCTTCATTCAGCTTATTCCTGAATACCATTTTGTTCCAATTACATTCTTATCTTTAGGTCTAGGTACAAGAGTCCATGTTTTGTTCTTTTGTATTTGTTCTAATTCTTCATTCATTGCTTCAATCCAACTTTCATTTTTCAATGCATCTTTGATATTTCTAGGTTCAAAATCAGTAAGCAGACATGTACCTTTTAGCTTACTTCTTGTCATAGTACCATCTGATTTGTTTCCAATAATTTGATCTGGTGTATGATGCCTTCTGACATATTTGGCTAGTATAGGTTCCTTTCTTTTTGAATGAGTCATGTTGTTGTCTTCTAGGATCTCTTCTTCATGTTGCTCTGGCTCGGTAGATATTTGCTCAGTAACTTCAGGCTGAGACTCAGTTTGAATTTCTTGCTGTGACTCGGTTTGAACTTCTTCCTGTGACTCAGTTTGAACTTCTTCCTATGACTCGGTTACTGTGCTAGGCTCGGTAGATATAGTTTCCTTATTGATAGTTGTGTCTGGCAATGTTTCAGGTTCAATGTAAATGAATCTCCTGTAGTTTTCAAGTTCCCTTTTTCTTTCTTCTTCAGTCTTTTCTGCAAACTCATCAAATTTTACATGTATACTTTCTATGACTTTGTGAGTAGACAAGTTCAGACATTTGTATGCCTTACTTTTGCTAGAATATCCTAGGAATATTCCTTCATCACTTTTCACATCAAATTTATTTCTTCTGGATTCTTTTAAGATATAACACTTGCTACCAAATACTTTCATGTAACTTACATTGGGTTTATAGCCATACCATAACTCATAAGGAGTTTTGAATGTGTCTTTCTTCAATTGTACTCAGTTCAAGGTATGAACTGCAGTGCTAATAGCTTCCTTCCAATACTTTATGGTGATGTTCTTTTCTATCATTAGAGTCCTTGCACAATCCATAATAGATCTATTTCTTCTTTCAGCTATTCCATTCTGCTCAGGAGTTCTACGAGCTGATACCTGTCTTTTGATTCCTTTTTCAATGCAAAAGTTGTTAAATTCATGGGAGATGAATTCACCACCTCTATCTGATCTTAAGCATTTCAATCTTTTCCTTGTTTCCTTTTCCACTCTTGCCAAGTACCATTTGAACTTTTCAAATGCTTCTGACTTTTCTCTTAAATACATAACAGTCATCATTCTAGAATAATCATCAACGAAAAGAATAAAGAATTTATCTCCAGTATAGCTTTCTATTCCAATAGGTCCACATAAATTAGTATGCACAATTTCCAAAATCTCTTTAGACTGATAGTTCTTACTCTTAAAACTAGTCTTACTCATTTTGCCAATCTGACAATTCTTACATAGACCAGTATCAGGTTTCTTCAAAGTAGGAATGCCTCTTACCTTCTTGAATTTGCTTATTTTCATCATGTTATCAAAATTCACATGACATAACCTTTTGTGCCTGTTGGGTATCCTAAAAAAATTTTGAGGTTTGTGTCCAATTCCTGGTTTAAGTCTCCATGCGAGTGTTATACCTGGACTAGGGTTTGTAAAGTGTCATGAAAATGGTTTTTGACATATTCGGGAAAACCCTTACCCTAGGTCTTGTCTTTCAAAATATTTCCAATTCGTTTCTAAACTTCATGTGGCCCTCTTGTTTCTTTTTCTTGGTTACCTTTAAGTCACTTAAGTTGCTATTTGTGCATGTGCTTATTTGCCCCAAGTGTTCGCCGAATCAAGAAGTGTCTTATCAAATTTCAAAACAATCTGGCGATTCAGCGAATGAGTCAAATTCATGTTCACTATTAATATTAGTCGCCAGTTCTCTAGATCTTCCAGCGGTTATCCCAAACATCCAGCGAATTGGCGAATGCATTAAAGCCACACTTTTTGATTACTTTGTTCGCTAAGTCTCCAAGTGCTTCGGCGGTTTCATTTTCCTTTCCGAGAACTAGCGAATGAGGTTTATCTCCAGTTCTCGCAATCTTTGGTGGTCTTGTGAAACAATCTAGCGATTCAGCGAACACTTTGTTCGCTTATTCTCAAAATCTGGCGGTCAAGGGTCGTGTCAACTAGAGAATTAGCGAATACCGTGGATTGTTTTCATGATCAACGGCCCTGTTTTAATCTCAAAATATCTGTGGGTCCTGCATATTTGATTTGGCGAATGAGCGACTAAATACTTATAGTGCTATCCTCTAAATTTGGCGGTTCTAATGGTTTGCCCAAAAGATTTCAGTGGAGATAAGTTTTCTCACATTCGCTTATTCTCAGAATAAGTTGGTGACATGCTAAACAATTTAGCGATTCAGCGAAGCTAGTGGTCGCCAGTTCTCTTAATAAAAGGATAAAGGTTAAAATAATCTGGCGAATAAGCGAATCAATGGATGATAAGTTTTAAGGTCTCAGTCGCTTATTCTCGAAATGAAATTTTCAATGATATGGAGTATTTGGAGAACTAGCGAATGCTCTTTGTTCGCTGATTCTCAGAATTAAATGGTTAAGGGTTTTTTTATTCAGAGAACTAGCGATAGCCATTGATTGATGAAGATCAACGGTCAATCTGGAACCCTAGTGTAAAGTGATGATTAAGGAAAGATTTAGCGAATCAGAGATTAAAGGGGTTCGCCAGTTCTCCAGACAGTCAAGCGGTTAAGTATATTTTTAAACGAATGCGGGAACCCTTTGTTCACTAGATCTCCAAGAAAATTGACCGTCAGTCATAATATTAAGAGAATGGGAGGTGGCTTTGTTCGCTAGTTCGCCAAATGGTAATTGCAGTTAACTGTTTAAGTGGGAGCCCTTTGTTCACTGATTTGTGAAATGCATGAATGGTTAAGGATGGGATTCCGAGAACCCGCGAAGCTAGTAGTCACTAGTTCTCCAAATTTAAACTAGGATTAAACAGGGATTCAGAGAACCAACAAAGCCAGTGGTCGCCAGTTCTCCGGTTGCTAGCTAGGGTTAGCATTATATTCAGTGACCAAGAAAAGCCAATAGTCGTTGGTTCGCTAAATGGGCTCAGATGGAAAAGGTCATAAAGGGAAAAGAAAAAGAACCGTTGCCACATAGATAAAGTACTTTGTCGATTTGGACATGAAACCAGTAAGCCATCAAATCAGCTTCAAGAAGAAAGATTGCATGACGCAAATAGTTTTAAAGTACAGAATCATGATCATTGCCTCTTCACCTTGTTTTCAAGTAGTTTAATCTATCTGTCAACATCCGGACATGGCGAGCTCAAAATTTGAAATCTGAGGGTACATAAAATTGAATATGGGATCAATTAAGGAGATTTGCATTAACTATGGTAGTTGCACACCTTGGATTCATATCGATAAATAAGTTGAAGCTCATTGTTTATTTGTTCAGTCTCAGAGTTTTTGTTTGTCTAGAGAATTTTCGAGCATAAAGCATTTGAGATACAGAGAATTGAAGGTGTTTCTGTAGCAAGGATGAGTCAACCTAAGAAGAGTGCAGCGTCTTCTAGTAGTGAGGCCAAGTCCAAAACTGGTGAGGACAGGAATAAGCCAAATTTTTCAGATGAATTCCTGAAACTGTTGCCGGGCTCCAGTCAGAACAAGAGGGCTGTTGATGACATGTTTGAAGATCTTTTGGAATGGTGTAGAGACCCAATCACTTCGGAATTCTCAGGTTACACTATTTTCAACTTCTTTTACAGCAATAAAAATAAGCATGTTCCTGTCTGTAATGGTTGGGTGTTAGGATTGGGAAAAATGGTTGTCCTTGATGTTTTCCTAGATGTTGATTTAATTGTTGCCCTAGCCAGAAGTTATGACCCTATCTCAAGGACAATTAGAAAAGAAGACCAATCACCCTTAGTTACTCTTGATAGGGGATCTTTTATGAAATCTTTTGGTCTATACACGTCCTTTTCAACTGAGATTGATTTGAACAAAGAAAAGGCAAGATACAGAAGCAATATAGGGTCAGTAAAAGACCAGTTGGTTAAACATATGCCAAAATAGGATAAATACATAGCCCCCCTTCCTGCTAACATGAATGCCCCATACCAGTTCAAATCCCTCCATCATTATATGAGATATACTTGCTATGCATTATGTAGAGTTTTGGGAATTGATGGGAATGCAGAATTTTTACCAGCTGACTTGCTGATGATTATCTTGGATATTCAAAATCCCTTGGTAAACACTGACTATGATTACATTCAGTATGTGATTGATAGGATGCATCAAGGGCTGATGTCTTTCAAAGAAAGCAAAAGTCCTATTGAGTTCATGCATTATTCTTTATTAATGCATTTGATTCTGTTTTTCAACATCAACAGTTTTGATGTAAACATGTTAAAACCAAGGTTCACTTTCAAGGATCAGCACAATCCAGTGCAGTTGTGGGTGAGGATATGGAATTCTACCTCCAATGAAGCAGATTTTTGTGTTTTTCAGAATTTCATTGTCTTTCCAATTATCAGGATGCTAGGCATAAATGTCACCAGGCTATCTCCTAGAGTCCTTAGGCTTTTAAGACCACTACAGTATGTGGATAAGTGGGATGGAAATCATAATTGGGGTGACTTCTACTTAGGAGATAATTCCACAATTATCAGAGTTTATGGTTGTTGGTACCAAAGTATGTGCCTCCGAGATTGGCTTGTTTGGAATTTGTTTGGCAATTGATGTGTACAGATAAAGAGCTTCTGGCCCCTCACAGAAAGGGTACATTCACACCCAGGCAATTCAGGGTAGGTGACTTCCTGATAGGAAAGAGGGTTTTTCCTCAAATTAGTGCATGGCTACAACAATTCAAAATGGTTACTGGTGCTTGTAGGCACATAGATCCTGAGGACTTCATCAAGATTTCCAGGATGACTTACATCCCAAACATTGGTGTGATCAAGGAGCATGAGGGTTTAGATGAAGAAGATGTGATTAGAAACATTTTGGATGAAGATGAGGTTAAGAGGAGATGGTATAGATTCTTTGATTTAGTAGATTTGTCCAACCAATTGAAAGCATCTCAGATTCCTTTTGAGGGTTTTTTCCCCGATCTTCCTTATTTGAAGAAGATTGATGGGATGATTGAGAAATATGATACCTTGGCAAATCAATTGGAAGGCTTGATTGATCAGAATAAGCCAGAGAAGAAGAAAAAGAAAGATTATTCATCTTCTGATGAGGAAGAATTCACTGATGAGTCACAAGAAGAAGATAGTCCTCCACAGGTTGAGGGACCACCAGTTGTTGATCTCACTCAAGATCAACCAGAAATACAGGATATCTCAGAGCCACCATTGAAGAAACAGAGGCTTGAGGAAGGTGAACCTTCAAGGTGTGAGAAACAAAGAAGGGAAATTGACAGAGCATCTGCTCTTGTACCAGGTGATAGGCCATATCATCATCAATTGAGGAAAGCAATAAGAGCAGGCAAGAAAATAGCCATTGAGCAAGAAAGCAGAGAAAAGTCCTTATGGTTGGAGAAGGATATCAGAGAGGTCTATCAAGAAGAATTCTTGAGTGATGATCAATTCATTAAGAATGATGAGTTCAAGAGTTTTCTCATTTGGAACAAGCAGCAAGAAGTAAAGAAAGCTCTGCCTGAAGGTATGGAGCCAAGTGAAGAAACTTTGAGAGCTCTTGCTTCATATGATCCTAGCCTTGATCCTATAACAGTGGACGAAGCCAGAGAATTGGTTAAATCAAGTGGAATGTTGTTAACCCCAGGATGGGATCTAACTTCTGCATTCCTCATTGATCAATTGAGAAAGCAACCAAAGGGTAGCCTATCATATGAGGTTCACATTGGTGACATGATAAGAGGAAGTGGCTATGACCCTAAGTCCCAAGCTGTTGCAATGTGGTCTATGGCCCCCAAAACCCAAAAGCCATCTCTATTGAGTATAGAGGATAAGATGGAGGGGAATAAGATTATATGGACTGTACAAAATACAATAGACCTTGAAGTCTCCAAGGCAGTAACTCATTGGGCTAATCTGAATGAAGCCAAGACAGCTCAGCTGTCAGAAAGATATGCCAAATTGTTTGAAAGTTCAAGCATGGTAGCCAAGGACAGAGATTTGAAAATGATGAAGATCAAACAATTGGAAGATGAGCTAGCAGAAATAAAGGTCAAACTTGAGGAAGCCTCAAAAATAATTCCTCCTCCTCCTTTGCAAGTTGAGGTACCTGTTCAGATAAACTTGGAAGCACCTGAGGGACCTGTTGAAGACTTGGAAAAGGTGAAATTGGATGCATCCCTAGACACTATAGCCAAAATAGTGCAGTACAGGCAAGAAAAAATAAAGGACAAGATGGATGCAGTTCATAAATTAGTCAGCCTATTACATCAGACCAATCAAAAGGTGAATGACTATTTAGCCACCTTGGAGCCACTCTATAGTATTTGGTTTGGGAGGAATTTGTTGTTTAATAAGCTTGACAGTTTACAAGAACACAGGCCTGATATCCCAAAAGTAGTGACTGATGTATTTGAAAGGATTGGCCTAATAAGTGCAGCGTCAAAGTTTTTCAAAGGAAAGTCAAACCAAATAAAGGCTAGGTTAGCCATGTTTGATAAAGATTACAGCAAGTATTTGCCCCCGGTATGTGATGACAATGGAAATGTGGTCAAATTGGAAGATTGGAAGTTGTCAATGGGTCAGTTGGTAATCAATCAAGATGCCTTCCTAAAAGATAATAAGGCTTTGGATGTGGAAAGAACTAACAATATAATTGATAATTTATTCAAAGTTGAAAGTGACTGTATTAAGTTTGTAGCAGAAGTTAAAAATGTGACTGATTCAACATGGGAACGGCAAGTCAACTTATTACAGGAGCTGCAAAGTTACGACTGGCCATCTGATGATGATGTGGCAGCTTGGGAAAAGCTAATAACAAAGAAGAAGAAGAAACCAGTTATCCAGCTGACAGAGGAGGAAGAAGAATAGATTGCACTTGGCACCTGATCCAGAATTTGAGGGAGAGCATGTTCAAACTGAGAATGATGTAAATTAGCTTGTAATGGCGGTCATCATTCATATGACAAACTTGGTAACTACTCTGAAAATATCTACAAACAAAGGTGCCAGCTGCGGAAGTTGTTCAGAATTGAAAAAATACGCCTTGCTGTCTTTATTAAATATCTTTCTGTTTGTATTTTCTTTTGTTTTCTAGTGCAAATTTCTATCAGCCATCCGAAGCTTGTTGCATCCTTTCGAGGATTCCAGGATGGTTGATTAGTATGTTTCTATTGAAGATCGTGGTTGGAAAATATTTTTGTAAAGGAGAGGTCCGGAATATAGAACCTTATTTTCTTGAAATCAAGGAAGACTGTACGAATGCATTTGATCAATTAATACAAATACACTGGAGTTTTGTTACTATCATTTGATTGTCTTTACATGTGGAGTGTTTTAGTTTCTTTATGTATTTAGATTGTAAGACAGTTTAAATACATCTTTCACAAGGTGAATGTAGGGGTTGAGCTTAAGTTTCTTTCAAGGAAAGAGTAAAATCTTAGGGGAGGTCTCTGGGAATTGAATATCTATATGTGGATTTGATGACAGGTGTAGGAATGGAAACAATGATATGTTAGGCATGTTATTTGAGTTTCATTGTATTCGTTTTAATAGATATATGTGAAGGTAGAGTTCAACTCTGATGCCCAATGGATAAGGGACTGGTTTTAGATCCATTTACATTGGTTTACCATCCAAGATATAATTGATTGAAATTTTATTTTATATGCATAATTTCCAGACTTGAGTCATATTATGACAAGTTCATAAATATGTATTTCAATGCTTTGAAGAAGCAATAAATGAGGTTAACCCTTCCCTGAGTTTAACTCTAAAAGGAAGAAGGATGAATATCCTTAAGCCATTGTGTCGTGTTGCTATTTTTATAATCTATATCATGATGTTGTGTATCAGGATAATTTGGGTTATACTCAGAGTTTTAGCAACTTATTGAGTTGGATTTTGAAGGCAGTAACAAAGCAGTGAAGGAGCAAGTTCTCAATTCAGAGCTTAGTTGAACATTGAATTGATAGAGGTACACCCACCTGAGTATATATTACTCAAAGAGAAGAAGGTCTTAACCTTAATACCTTAGTAGTTTGTAACTTGCTAGGTTATAGCCATTGGGATTATTTGAGTAATTGATTAATCTGCAGGTTCAAACACTAATAGTGCCATAGCCAACTTTCTTCAATTTGAGCAATAAAACATGAATATTCACTGAGATCAAGATAAAATAAGTTACCTTTTGTTTGTTTGCCTGATCCAATGAGTTTTCCTTTTTCATCCAGCAGTCTTGCTTAACTATTCATGAATTCAACCTTGAAACCAATGTTGATTAGCTGTGCTACACTTAGAAGATTATGTTTTAGTCCTTCAACCCAATAAGCATTATCACATATGAGTTCTTTGGTTAATGAGATTCTTCCTTTTCCTTTTATACAACAAGGTTCATTGTTTCCAAATCTTACATTGCCACTATCACAGTCTTCTAGGTATTCAAATTTTGTCTTGTCACCAGTCATGTGATGTGAACATCCACTATCTATTATCCATATATCATCTTTGCTTATATGAGAAATAAGTGCCATCTTATCTTCATCATCATCAGATTCATCTTTTATAGCAATAAAGACAATTTCTTCTTCACTATCATCAGAATCTTTAGCCATAAAACATGTTTTCTTACCTTTATCCTTGAATGATTTGAAATTCTTTTTGCCATAGTACTTGTGACCTCTCTTCTCTTCCTTGGCCTGCTTGTTTGGGCACCTAGCTGCAATATGTCCAATTTCTTCACATGAAAAATAGATTAAAGGAGTTTTACCTTTATATTTACCTTTCCCTTTAGAGTACTTCTTTGCAAGTAGTGCTTCTACAATTTCAAGATCACTATCAGAACTTTCTTCTGATACTTCTTCACTTTCTGACTGAACTTCTTTTATTTTCTTGTTCTTCCTTAGTGAAACCTTGGCCTCAAATGCTGACTCAATATTTTTGGAAATTGGAACATAGTTGTCATAGTTTTCTAATTCAAAGGCTGTCAATCTTCCAACTAAAGCATCCAAAGTTATATTGTGGTTTGTTTCACATCTTCTTTCTTGAATAGTTGATACTCTTATTGCATAGATAGGGAGTAATGTTCTGAGTACCTTGCTTATAATAGTTTCATCAGTGATTGTTCCTCCAGAAGCTCTAATTGCACTAACACTTGCTTTGATCCTTTCAACATATTTTGCAATGTTTTCATCTTCTTTCATATTCATCTTGTCAAACTGTCCTCTTAGGCTTTCTGCTTTGGCTCTTTTCACATTTGCATCACCACCATATATTTTCTTTAGTTTGATCCACATTTCATATGCAGTAGTGCATTCTTTAATTTCATCAAATTCTTCATAGCTGAGACCTGATGCAATGTCTATCATCATGGTGTTATGACTCTTTTTCTCTGCAATGTCTTCAACAGTTAATGTGCCAATAGGAACTATGTATTCTTCATCAATGTATTTACATCCTGAATCACCAATGGAAGCCAAATGAAGCCTCATGAGACCTTGCCATGCTGAAAAGTTATCTCTATTGAGCTTTGGAATTTCTCTCTTGTAAGACATCCTGATCTTTAGCTTAGGTCCTTGAAACCCTTCCTGCAAGCACCAAAAGCTTTGATACCAATTGATGGAATATGGATGAAGTGACTGAGAGGGGGGGGTGAATCAGTCAACCATAAAACACTTCACTATTATTTCTTTCCAGATCCCTTAGGATATCTTAATGAATATTATCTATTTAACACTCGGTAAATAGATTGCAGTAACTTGGTAGATGCAGAGAGTATTAGTAAAATTATTTTTTAGATATTCATCACCACTTGTATATGATTAAGATAACTATTAAGAACATAAGAGACACAGGATTTAACGTGGAAACCCAATATGGGAAAAACCACCAATGTATCTAGATACTGATTTTCACTTTTCTGAAGTGATGCCCGGTTAGAAGCCAACCCGGTAAAAGGTTACAAAACACACTGTTAGGTGTGACCTTGTTAGAGGATTTAATCACCCTGCTAGGAGTGGCCTGGTAAGAGGTCTTGAGAACAATTCAATAGAATTGTCACCTTGTTAGAGGATTTACAATATGGTTGTTAAACCAACTCGGTTAAGAGATTTAGAATTCACTGTTACAATGATAAAAAGGTAACAATGAAAATGACCTATATAATAATGCAACTGCCTTGCTGATTACAGATCTCTATTCTGTATAAGTGAGATCCTTCCTAATCGAATATATCTCTGCTACTCCTCAAGGATATCTGGTCATCCTTCACAATTTTGCACACACCTTTCCTGTCTTTCTTCTATATATCTTCTTCTATATCTCTTTTTTATTTTTCACACTTGACCTTTTATTTATATGATTTTAGATTTGTCAAATTGGCATTACTTAGTATAACAGTCAGCTGAATTAAGCAAACTTTATTTGCAAAGATCCTTCAAGGGCCGACAGTGCTCGGTGACCATAATAAAATTTTCTACAATCTTTTGGAGACCGAGAGAACTCGGTAAACACTGATAATCCTTTTTCTTTGATAACCGAGTGAACTCGGTAAATGCTAACTTTTCTTTGACAACCGAGTGAACTCGGTAAATGCTGATTTTTCTTTGATAACCGAGTGAACTCGGTAAATGCTAATTTATCTTTGATAACCGAGTGAACTCGGTAAACACTAATTTTAATGCCAGGCAGACCGAATGAGCTCGGTAGGTACTGATTGTTGCGAACTATGACATTGTGTGACATCAAAGACAATACATAATTTGAGTAGCAATTTTCTTCAGAAAATTGTTTCCAACATAGGGATGTAGAGACAATAAATAAATTACTTCCTACTCCAATTATCTTTCAAGGAAATGATGAAGCAGAGAACCTAGGCATGGCACTAGATAGCTTTGACAGTCACTTTGAGTCATTACTGAAGACTGCAGAAGATAAGGCAAAGAAGAGGTTCTTAGAGAAGAAATTGAGAGAAGTTTGTCAGTCCATCTCATGGGACTTATAAATTCTCAAGGATAATACTCTTAAGGCTAAGAGTTGTGTAGTACAAGGCATAAAGATGTACAATTATTACATAAGTCCTTGCAGACATGTAAAGAAAATTAAAAACATTATAGCCAATGATAGGGCTACACTTGACAGTCTAATGGATAGTTGTGAAACATCTTCACTAACTATGATTGAAATGGATTTACAAGCATCCAAGTTGTTGGATAAAATTAGTGCTTTGTAAATGGAGAAAGGGAGAGTGGTAGATAGATTTGGCTTGTTGAAGAGCCTAATAACTCCTAAGATTTCAATGCTTGAGACACATCTATCAGAGATGGAAAAGGTTGAAGGATCAACGTCTAAAGCTATTCCTACTGAGCTTAAGGCATCAGAGACAAAATCATATTCATTGAATGGATTGATCCATGTTAGTGAGATTTTAATCAAATCATGGACTGAGGAAGTGAAGACCTTGGAAACTCTTTCCAAGATATCTTAAAACTGGTGAGTAAGCACTAAGTCTTTTGTGCTTAGAAGTTTTTGAAATTTTGTAAGTACCTTTGCCATTAATGTCAAAGGGGGAGGAAGAGAAGAGAAAAATGAAGAGAGGAAGAGTAGAGAAGAGAATAAGAGAAGAGTAGATAAGGAGAAGATAAAAGAATTAAAAAAAGAGAGAAAAAGAACAAAAAAAAAGATACGTATATAAGTAGAAGGGAGATAGTGCTTAAACACTTAGTCATTTTTGGCTAAGTGTTGACATCAATGCCAAAGGGAGAGATTGTTGGAAAGTGATGTTTTGGGGCACCAGGGATCACTTGAGGGTTGTCATTTATGGAAACACTTATGTTGGAGTGATCACATGTAGAGATTTTTGGTACTGGAGTCAGTCATGAAAATGACTAAGTACATAATCAAGATAACAGTGTATTGTGGTACATTTTTTGTTAGTGATGATAGTGTATGATGTATTATGGCTTGAAAAGTTAGTAGAAGGTATTTTGGGATATGTAGGAACTTCAGTTAAGACCACATGTGTTTTGGTGATCAGATTAATGAGATACACTGATATGAAGGTATGCAAAGATAGAGAATTATCGTAATAGGGCACATAATAAGTTGTGATGATTGAGAGAAGGATAGTGGATATGGTAACATGCTAAGTCAGATAGATGAAGTATATTTCCAACACTTTGGTAATATAAGATCATTGACTCTATGTTTATCATTTACATAATTTATTATGTTTTGTATGGTATTTGTGAAGTCAACTGAATGGAAAATTTTGTATAAGTATAGAGTGTTTTGTGGAAGCAAGAAGTAGTATTGCAAAGAATATGATGATGATGGGATAATGCGAATCTGAGAGAAGAGAGAAGATGCAAGATCAGTGTTTGATAGAGCTATAACTGGAACTATCTAAGTAAAGGAATTTCTTGTATTGTTCATTTTTGGAGAACTCTTTGAGACAACTTTTTATTGTAAGAGATGTATGCTCACCACCTTTAACTAGGTGTTTGTATCCCCTAACAGGGTTTTGTATTCCTCTAACAAAGAAATGTACTATGTAACAATCAACTCCTAACAAGGCTAGATCTCCTAACAGGGATATAATATTTTAGTGCATAGTTGTGGGTACCATCCCCATCGGGGTTTTCCCTTGGCCAAGGTTTCCTCAAAAAAAAATCATGGTGTCATGAGTAATGTGTTGTGCTTATATGTCCTTTTTTATTTTTGCATTATTATGGTTTATTTATAATTGGTTAAAGTTTAAATTAAAGGGCAGTAATACTGATTCAGCCCCCCCCCCATCAGTATTACCTAATCCTAGCATCAACATCCTACATTTGAAGAAACTATATGCATGATGCTACAAGAACTTTGTACATATCCTGAAGACCTAAAAAAAACCTTAAAATTGATATATGATCCAGAAATTTTTTTTAAAAATAGAAAAATGTCTTGAAAAAATGCTCATCTTAGTGAAAACTTGGAAAAAATACACTTTAATGCATCAAACAAAAAAAATTAGAAAAACAAAATTGTGCCTTGGTGAAAACCTGGAAACAGGCACCTTGGTAGCAAAAATAAATAAAACTTCCAAGTGGTGAAAATTTGGAAATAGGTGCTACTTGAAACCCACACACCTCTATCTATTAGCTTACTACTTTGCACTTTGAACCCTCTTGACTACCATCATCTTATCTCCTTGGTTTTAAATGGATCTTTGTCTAGGGATACGGGGCATGAACTAACATATTCCTTGGTGCACAATGGTATCTTTTAGTAACTCACACTAGTGTTTTCTTAACACTACCTTAAATAGTGCTTCTCAATAATACCTCCCTTTGACATAGAGTGTTTCTTAACACTTATCAGATATGCTATCTTGAGTTGATGCTTCATATGCAGTCTAGGATCATGCGATATTTCTCACTTACAAGCATGAGTCCTCGCAAGTCAGTGATTATCTTTTTCTTTCACATTGCACTTAACTAAAATGATTGAGACATGTTTTGACTTATTTCTCTTTATGTGTTGATTGACTTATGATTTCCACTAAGTACTCCTTCCTTAATTTCTCCATGATGTTTTGAATAGAGGACTGGGGGCAGGGGACACATTTTCTTTGATTTTTGCCTATGGGTATCTCTTTAATGATCCTAGGTGTCTCTTGCTTCATTCCCTTGGATACTTAGGAGACTTAAGGCTATATCCTTGATGTTACATTGTGTTTCCTCACACAAGACCGTACTCATGGTTATCTTGGCCTTTATGCCTTGATGTTGGTATAATCTTGCAATATTAACTTGGAAACCATGTTCAGGTCATCTCAACACTTATGTCCTGATGCTTACATACATTTCCTACATTTTATCTGATATAGATCATATTCCTATCTCCATAGTTTCCTTCGCACTAGTGTTGGTTGTATGATCTTTCTATGTCCCTTAATAAGGCTTGATGATAAAAAAAAAGGACCTATCTAACTAACCCTTGCAAATGGCACCTTGCATTTTCATGGTAGCTTGTATTTCTTAGGTGCATTTCTTAGTTGCATTCTAAGTTTTGAAAGAGTCTCCTTCATCACTATTGGACAAATTAGTCAACTACTCTCAATCGTGTATCTCCTTTCTTCTATCTTGAACATGTATTTTTATCTCCTCGATCTTTCATCCTTTCGCCCTTTCTTGTCATCACAAGAGGTTAACCGCATCATCATATCTAATTTACTCAAAGGATCACATTTCAAATCATGAAGTACATCACATATATATCAAAGTATAAAATAATCTACAACTACAAGAGCATCACATTACAAGTAATAAAGTAGAAGACATGAGTACAAAATCAAATATCACATGATACAAATGCAAAAAGTAAAGATACATTGATAAGCATAAAGGAAATGAGATAATTATAACACAGTGACAAAATATGGTATCTCATATATATATATATCAAAAATGGATCTGTCTAAGTACAATGATGAGATCAAAATCTTGAGTCAAAATGAAAAGCCCTAATACAATCTACGATTGGCTTCCTCCCTCCTGCATAGGTGGAGTTGGAGGAGGAGCCTGGGCTTTGTTTAGTGCTTGAATTGTACCCTCTAATCTCCCCCAACACTCTAAGAATAGTTTGGAACTCTCTGGCCCATAGGTATTATAGTAATATAGAGAACATAATAATAGGTTGCTCTACCCCCATGAAATTGTCCCTCCTATTTGGCCTAATCTTGCTCCAGTATCGTAACATTGCTAATCTCTCATGAATATAGTAATTTGTGCTTGTTGTAACTCTACCTCTAATGTTGTCACTCTTTGTGTCAGCCCATTATTAGTAGGTTCTCTTTTCTCTAGCTATGTGGCAAGTTTCTCCTTTGTCTTTCTCCCCCATGGTCTCCCTACCAAGTGCTCCTCATGCTCATTAATATCCATTGCCTCTACAATCCCTCATGACCTAGATCTAGTAGGTCAACTGCTAGAAGGAGCACTGCTCTTGGACCTGCTTGTAATGTTTCCTCCTCCTCCTCCATCACCACCATCCCCACTACCCTCGAATCTCAAATCTTTAGGCTCTGAAAACCTAGGGAAGAGATGGTCCTAACTCCATCTCTTGTACTTTGAAGTCATACCTACATATGTGACCCTTAAGAGTAGGTCAGGCACTATACACTGTAGTAGTTGAGTCTCTTGTACACAAATATCATCTCAACATGGGGCCCCATCTAAGGTCTTCCTCATCCCTATACCTAGCATAGTCATTGGTATTTGTACTAATACCATGTGCCCTACCAAACTAACATCATACTCTACTAATAACAAAATGCTCAACTATACATGTATGCATGCCTAATAATGGCCTACTATAAAAAAAAATGTATCCTAGCTTCTCTCTGACCTTGGCCTACTGCTCACAATCTATATATGGCCGCCATGTGAAGGAATCCAAATTGACTAACCATCACCACCAATATGGCATATCTCCTACATAGGTATGTTGAATAAACCCAAAATATCTATAAATGGATGGTTGCCCTCTCTATTTGGGTTGAACTCTAGGGTGAATCACAACAATATGCTCCCACACCCAAACCTATGCTATGATGGCCCCTACTAACCAACTCTTCCCCTCCCTATAGACAATATCATGGAGCTCATGATACATATCTGCTAAAAGAGTGGGTCCCATGCCATACGTCGAGACCTAGAAAATAAATCCATAACAAGTCTGCCCCAAACACACTGGAAGCCTCTCTAACTCCTATCTATGTGCTAAAATGTTGTCACACTTCTATGGATCCTTACATGCAAGAAAACTCAAGAATGAGCCCTCACAAATCGATCCATAGCTCTCTATGCATGGAGTTGCAAGATTTGTAAAATTGCTCTCAGCTAGAGCTATAAACTCATGGCATTGCTAGTCAACCATACAATGAGAGATTCACAATGAAAACAAGGGCAAGAACGCCAATATCTCCAATGAAACCAAATGCATGCAATGCAATGCAAATCTATATGAGAATGCAAATTAATCTTATGAGAATGAAGATGCAATTAAGCTATGAAAATGGAAATGAAAGAGTTACAAACCCTCTAATTAAACTATGTGAGATTAATCTAAAACATGAAAGGAAATGATACCATGATAATGCAACTATGATGCAAGCTAGGATGTGATGTAGATGCAAGATGAATGCCAATGATGCTCCAAATCTTCAAAACTTGATGCAAGAATATCTCCAAAAGCTTCAATGACTTAGAAAACCTGTAGCATAATAATTCAAGTATGTATTGTGTGTGCAAATGAGGAAGAGAGCTCTTCTTTTATAGGAAGTGAAAAATAATGGACCATGGAGATTAAGAGGCAAAAGACTTAATCAACGATGGAGAAAAAAAAGAAGCTTGATCCTTGTGCACAAATATCCTCCAATAAGAAAATTAGAAGCATTTACTTTATGTTGAGCATTTAATTTATGTCCATGTGAGGCAAAAGTACTTTTCTTTTATTTTTTATTATATTTTTCTTTATAAATAAGAATTAAATGCTTTATTTGTGCAACAAGGATAAGAAGAAAAGTGGAGATTTTTTATTTAAATAAAAGGGGAGGAAATTCCTTTTAATTAAATAAAGGCTTAGGATAAAGTGATTTTATTATTTAATTAAAAGAGATTTTTAATTAATTAAAAGGGAGCATGTTCTCTTAATTAAATAAGATTTTTATTTTTATTTTCTTTTAAATTAAATAAGGCTCAAACCTTAGGAAATATTGAATTGATTATGATTTGATCAAGGAAATTGATATATTTGAAAAATGTTGATTTTTGAAAATATTGATTCAGGGTTGATAAATTGCAGAAATGGGGGCCCAAAGTCTAGGTGACCATTTTAGGGTGCATACACTATCTGTCCTAAGAACATGACCTATTAGTGAACAAAGGATTCAGGCCATAAGATAATCAGTGCTATAGGTGTCCATCATGTGCTCCCATAGGATGACACAATCCAAAATGGTAAAGTCTTCAGAAATGGCCTGCATATCCACAATCCCATCGGTAGAAGACTGATCAAAATATATCTGCAAGATGCAATTTTAGTATCATTATGAAGATCAACAATAGTAAAGTATGACATATGACTTAATCAAATTTGTAACTAATCAAAGATACTCACCGCCTCTCCATGGAAAGGGATCTGTAGAATATTGTAGACATCCTCTAATGTCATTGTGGCCTCTCTAGTAGGAAAATGGAAGGTATTATGGTCATAGTGGAACCACTCAGGAAGTGTGGTCAATAATCCATGGTTTTCCTAGATATGGGGCATTTGTAGTAACTCGCTGAGTCCCATGGACTCCAATATACCCCTCTCATTAGTTGACAATCGGGGCACAAGTCAAAGACCCACTAGATGTGGAGCCCTAATGGCTAGATCAGGAAAGTGACATTGCATCACAAACACAAGTAGAAATGTATCAGAATACATCACAAAATATGTCATAAAGCAACTTAAAGCATCAACAAAGGATCTACGTACTTCCAGTCAAGTTGTCAACCAGTCAGAAACACAAAAAACTAAAGCGACATTCTAAAGTTCAAATAAACTTTGTATAACACTTCTTACCATAGTGGTGTGACTTTTCAAGATGGTGGGATATTTCACACCATTTCACATGACTAATGGGTCCCATTGGTGCAATACTTCATAGAAAAGCCATATAACATTTCAGGTTTGTGTGAAATGTTGTACGAGATTTCTTAGTAAAGTCATACAACATTCCAATATTTCATATAAAAAAAATCAAATGAACACTAAAAATGTGCAAAAAAAGACATAAAGGCACCGAAATGGAAAAACATTTTGATGACTTACCACCAATGGATACTCCCGAGGCCGCTCGTGCAACCAGCTCAGCTTGAATCTGTGCTTCTCAATAGGAACTCACCTCTCTACCATCGGAAGCTCTAAAATCACTCTGGAATCACTACAAGATGAAAGGAACAAATGATTTGAAAATGACCATTTGGGCCCCTTATATAGCATTTTGACCTAATTTTTCAAAGTCTTGAATTTATGCAAAAATTGCACCCCTAACTAATTTCGACATCATGGATCCATTTTCAGGATTGAAATCAAAATTTGGCTTCATCTTGACTGTCAAAATCATAGTTCAAAATTCTTTCTTCATGTATGCAGCTGACAGACCCTTTGAGGCTACTCTCTTCGATCTCTTGAGGCAATCACCATCTTCTCTATCTTCCATCATCATTTCATCATCTCTTCTTTTGATCTTGACCTAACACTACTGTTATACTTTTTTCAAACTAGGGAAAATTCTCATCACTTGGTGGTCAAACTTGGTCTTATGCACTCAATCAATCATCTAGAACCTTATCTTATCTTGATTTTGATCAAATCCATCTATCTCACTTATGCATCTCCTCTACCTTATTTCAATTTCGATCCCAAGGGGGCAGGAATAATCTATCAATCTATCTCTTAAACTACAATCTTATTTATCTTCACTAGTTCTTGTTCGATCAAGCCCAGGATTAGTAGCTTTTATGTGCTTTGTTCGATCAAGCTTGGGATTAGCAACTTTTTGTGCTTCATTCGATCAAGTTCAGAGTTAGATCTATCTTACCTACCTTTGCTAGTTCTTGTTCAAACAAGTTCAGGACTAGTTATCTCTCTATGCTCTATTTGATTAAGTACAAAGTCAGATCTCTTTCAGCTATCTTATTATATATTCTTTGACTTAATGTATTCCCAAATCGCTCACACATTAGTCAAAGAGGGGAAAATGTAATCACCCAATAATGGTCTAGTAAACCTTGAGCACCACTCTAACATTAAACATTTTAAATACTAGACTTTATCTTATGCTTAATCAACCTTGCATATTGATTTAATATCTTATCTCTTGATCAAATCATCACTTTATCAATTTATTTGATGATATCCTAAAGTTTGACCACTCTATCCTAAATCTTATTTGATTAAAAGAACATGTCCCCTTTTAAAATAAAATCCACTTTATCCTATGTGTGCACATGAAAAAGGAATTTCCTAATTTAAAAAGAAAAGAAAAAGGCTTTTTGTCTTCACATGAGTGGAATCTCTTTTGCCTCTTAATCTCCACCACTCATTTCTACCTAACCATTCTCATCCACTTGATCTTGCCTCTTGAGAATCTTGTGCCCTAAAGTTAAAATAGGGTTTATTTCCCCACCCTTGTATTTTGCCTCTTAATCTTGACTATCCATTCATTTATAAATTCTATAAAAAGAGACTCTCTCCTCATTCTTAGTTAGTTATCTAACCAATCAATTATCTCTTGTATATATTACTCAATCTTTCTAGTGTTATCCTATCATTTTTCATTCTAAGAGCATTCTAGTCCATCTTGCATTCTTAGCTTAGCATTTCCTCATTGCATCTAGCTTAAATCACATAGCTTAACTAGGAGGCATTGTAATCTTGTTAGATTAGATTTGCTTTCATGTTCTTGCATTTGCATTCTAGTCTAGATCTTTCATGCTTGCATCTTTATTTTGAATCTTCCATTCTATGGTGCACCTTGCAAGGGTTTTTTATTGAGGTTAATTTGAGAGCCACTATCCATAATGCTCACATTATTACACATCATAGATAGGAAGCTATAAGCTTCCTTTTGGGATCTCCTCTTCATGGATTTGCTCAAGAATAATGGTTTATCAAAGTGTGTCTCCTTTTGATCACATACGATGCATGTATGGGATGGATTTTCATATGAAATGTGATGCATATCATGATGGTGATCACGTGATGATGGTTATGAACCAATCATCAAGTCATTGGTCCATCATAAAACTCACATAACACTAATGGTATTTATGAGTGAGTACCTAGAACTCACTAGTACATCTCATTAGGTTATGTGTCTCCTTGGTGGATGGATGTTTTGGTGATCCAAGATCCATCTTTCACAGGATCCATTATAATTACTTATGCAAAATGCAAGAAATGCATATATATATACAAGATAAGGTATGTTCCTTTTCTTATCACTATTTATATGTTTATTTTATTATTTTTGAGTTTGTTGAATATCACACCTTTACCGATGCTAATTGGGCATGATGTATTGATAACAAGAGAAGAAATAGTGGTGGATCATTCGTTAAGTAAGAAACATGATTCAGTATCTTTATCTACTATAGAGGTAGAATATTATTAGGATTAAGTAATACTAAGAGGGGGTGAATCAGTATTACAAAACTTCAGCTTAAACTTAAACCAATTGCAAATAAACCATATCAATGCTAAACTGAAAAGAACATAAATACATAACACATAACTCATAACTCCATTATTGTTTTTGAGGAAACCTTGGCCAAGGGAAAACCCCAGTGGGGATGGTACCCACAACTATGCACTAAAATATAGAATCCTTGTTAGGAGATCTAGCCATGTTAGGAGCTGAGTATTACATAGTACATTTCCTTGTTAGAGGAATAGAGAACCTTGTTAGGGGTATACAAAAACCCTATTAAAGGTGTGGTGAGCTTACAGCTCTTACAATCAAAATTTTGTTACAAAAGTGTTCTTCAATAAGTGAATTGCACAAGCATCTGCTATGCTTTGATAGTTCTAGTTATAGCTCTGTCAATCTTTGATCTTGCATCTACTATCTACCTTTATTAATATCTCAAATTTGCATCCATCACATATTCATTACTATCACACTTATCGCTTCCATAAAACACTCTATACTTATATCAATTCTGCCATCCAGTTGGCTCTCAAATACAATATAAAACATAACAATTACTTATACAAATGATAAATATAGAGTCAACAATCTTGTATTACTAAAGTGTTAGAAGTATACAACTTTCATCTGACTTAGCACATTACCATTCCATCTAACCTTCCCTCAGTCATTGTGATTGTTCATATACCTTATTTCTCTATTTCTCTATCTTCGCATACCTTCATATCACTGTATCTTACTGATATCAACACCAAAATAAGTGCAACCTTAACTAAAGTTCATACAAATCCAAAATGTCTTCCTCTAAGTTCACAAGCCATAATATATCATATATTATCTCCACTGACCAAAACTATACTACACAGTATACTGTTATTTTGATTCTGCACTTGGTCATTTTCATAATTGTGTCTCCCATACTTATAATAACTTCATACAATCTCTACAACATAAGTGTTGCCATAAATGACAACCCTTAAGTGCTCCCTAGTTCTCTCAAATCATCACTTGCCAAAAATCTCTCCCTTTGGCATTGATGGCAACACTTAGCGAAAAATGATTAAGTGTCAAAATACTAACTTCCTTCTACTTCTCTATAAAAAATATTATTTCTCTTTCTTTTTTTATTTACAATTTTTCTCTTCTCTCTCTCTCTCTCTCTCTCTCTCTCTCTCTCTCTCTTTTAATTCTGTTTCCTCTGCTCATTTTTCTCTTCTCTTCCTCTCCCTTTGACATCAATGGCAAAGGTGCTTACAAAACTTCAAAATTTTAAGCACATGAGAATTTAGTGCTTACTCGCCCGATTCAAAATGTCTTGGAAGGAGTCTTGCAAGGTCTTCACTTCATCATCCCATGACTTGATCAGAAGTTCACTAACATGGATCAGTCCATTCAGTGCATAAGATGCAGTCTCTTCTACCTTCATCTCAGTGGATACAGAGTTTGTCATTGATCCTTCTATCTTCTCCATCTCTATGAGATGAGCTTCAAGAAGTGAAATCTTAGGAGTGATTAGACTCTTTAGCAAACCAAATATTTCCACTACTCTCTCTTTCTCTGTATTCAAAGTACTTATCTTATCCAAAATTTTGGATGTTTGCTTATCCATTTCCAACACACTTTGTGAAGAGGTTTCACAACTATCCATTATGTTGTCTAATGTAGCCTTGTCCTTGGCTATGATATCTTCAATATTCTTTGTGTCTAGTGGGATTGATGCAATAGCTATAGAGTTTTCTTCCTTTTGACACATAGTTTTTAGCCTTAATTGTGGTTGCTTTCAGAATGGCCAAGTCCCATGAGATGGACTGGAAAACTTCCTTCAACTTATTTTCTAAGTATCTCTTCTTAGCCTTATCCTCTACAATCTTGAACAGTGACTCAAAATGAATGTCAAATTTTTCCACTGTCATGTTCAATTTCTCTGTGTCATCCTTTCCTTAAAATGTGAGAGGTGTATGGAGTATTTTATTCACAGTCTCTACTGCCCTAGCAATCACCTTTACCTTCTTATCCCCCTTTTGTTCTAACCTTTCCTATGCCTTAGCAAATTCCATGAAGGATAACCTCATGAGTTCATCCTCATCCATGATTTCCACATTAGTTCTTACTAGTTTGGCCATACTTGCCAACAATAGGGTGGAGGACGTATCCGGTTCTTGTTTAAGCTCAATTCTTACCTCTTCTTCTTTTTCTACTCTTGTCTCTTCTTCCTTCTTTTCCTCTTGTTGTTTATCCTTCTCTTGTTCTTTCTCTTCATGTTTTTATTTTATATGTTCTTCCTCTTTATGTCCTTCCTCTTCTACTATCATTGCATTGTCCAGATTTTCTTGAAATGGATCATTTACATCAAGTGAAGTGTCTAGTGATATAGGCACACTAAAAATGAAGAAGTCTAGTTTCTTGTCAACTTCACTTGCTTGCTCACTCTCTTCGGCTATTCTAGAGCTTTCTCCCATTCCTAAAGGTGTAGGCCTGGTAACCTTGGGAGGTGAGGTCTTCTCAGGCACTTTGCACATAAGAATCTAGTCCAATTCCTTTAGTGTGTCTTCTATAACCTCATCATACTTCCTTTCCATTATCTTCACAAGTCTGGCCTTTGTTCTTAATAGAGGTTTTAACTCTTTAATGATTCTATCCCTCTCTTGTATGGAGACTATAGGCAACATGTCTTCAATATCCTTATTTCTTATAGTCTCATCCTTAGAATGTGCTAATTGTTTTCTTATTTCCAACTTTCTATACAAGTCCTTAGGAATACCGCCTTCTATTTCTAGACAATTCTTCTTGTAGACTAACAAGTGCTCAATTACTATGTCCTCAATTACTAATTGATTTTTAGAGTCATACCTTTCATAATACATGTTCAGTGTCTTCAAGTTTCCATCTCTTATTATCCTCTTCTGTAACACCTTGATATCTAGATTCCATAGATCTTGTGGCTTCTTTTGTTCTTCTTTTTCTTTTTTCTTCTTAGTCACCTTGTCCTCTTTCTTCTTTGTTTCTACTTCTACCTTTTGTTTCTTAGGGCTGCTTGTTTTGTTAGATCTTTTAGATCTCCTAGGAGTGCTCACATGTGAATTTACTTGTGCTATCTTCTCATGTGTAATTGATAAATCATTTATATCATTTGTGGCACTTATTACCTTCTCTATTTCATAAGGAGGAGGTGCCTTAATTGCCAAGCTAGAGGACCCTTCTGTCATCTTTTTCCTTACTTCTTTTAGTTGCTCCTTTGTAATTCCTACCTTCGCAGCTATGTCATCAACCATTTTCTCTATTTTTCTCTTAATTTTTCCTTTATCCTATTCTTCTCTTACTTTTTTTGACTTTTCCAAGTAAGTTCCACATCTCTCTTTAGATGTGTCTATCTCAACTACTAGTACATGTTCAACTTGCATTGTGAGAACCTTAGAAATGACCTCATACCCCATAGGGTAGCACCATTTCTTTCTTGGTTCTACTGCTTCAAATAACACACAGTCAATTTCAACCATGAAACATATTGTGTCTTTATATTTCTCAACTAGCTCCTTAGGTATTTTGTATCTTTCCTTCATTTTCCTTTGAAGGATCTTAATCATTGCAAATAATTCTCTATCTACCCAATCTTTGTTTTGTCTCCTAAATCTCTTTGATTTCTGTATTCCAATAGGTATACTATCTTTCCATGCTCTAGGGTACATTCTAGGAAATTTGTGTACAATGTAAATGTACATGTGTATCAGGAGTGAACCAAACCTGAAAGCTTTTGACTTGTCCTTCTTGATAATCCTCACATTATCCAAGAACTTTTGTGCTAGGATTTCACATAAGTTATATTTGGTGTTTTCCTTCACCATTCTATAGGCCATCATAATTACCCCTATTGACATAGAATTAGGTCTGCTACTATAATAAAATTTATATCCTAGTAGCATTGCTACCAATCTCACATCTTGTTGAAAGATGTCATTCATAGTCATTTCTCTCTTATCCCATTTAGAATGAGTTAGGGTTTCTACTTGTTTCTTTATATTTTTATCTGCTACTGGAAGGGCTCCAGTATTCTCCAATCTAGTTATCTCATGAATCAACTGGCTACATATCTTAATAGGTTGCTCTCCTATCCAAATGAATTGATCATGGATTCTGCTTAGAATGATCTTGAACCATTCAGTTTCGTATAACTCATTTAGGAGGGTTAGCTTAATGATAGATTGTTCTTCCAAATGTTTGAACTCTTCTTTCATTTTTCCATCTAACTCTATCATCTCTCCTAATTCTTTATAGATTTTTGCATCTCCTATCATCTCATACTTACAATGAATGTAAGCCCTAATATCTTAAAAGTGTAACACATTGTATGGGGTTTGTGAAAAATTCTCCTTCCACATCATCCTCATAAGACTTAAATGGGTGCCTCTTAAACTTATACCTTGGTCTATCAATAACATCAAATATGACATGTGTATCCATAGCTTCTAGCAGAGTATATAATCTAAATACCTTGAGTATGCCAAAATCTAGAACTTTTTCTTCAAACGATCATGCAATGTAGTTGCTAGATAGCTATAGTGCTTCTTAACTCTATTCTCCTTGGTCGTTGCTAATCAAATGGTGCAAAAATGATATGTTTCAAGGTGTTTTATCCATCACAAGGTGAGTGAATGCATTAATCATAGGTAGCTCAATGTCGCATATTGTCCAATCAAACATAAATTTTGTGATCATAGGAAATGAATCTCCAAGTGCTACAATCACAAACATAATCTCCATTATGTATGTACATACCATATCTAAGCTCGCATGAGCTTATTCCACATAATCAGGGGCTAGATATTTTTTTTTATCTGCATCCAATGCTCCCCCTAAGGCCATGTGGCCTTCTAGGTCGATGAAGTAATGTCAACATCATGTGAAGACATAGTAGAATCTACTATCTCTCCTTGAACCAATGCCTTATTGAAATCTTTTACCTATCTTCTCATTATCTTCATTTTCTATTTTCTTGAAATGATTCTTGAACTCATCTATGTACTCATTAAGACTTTTACCATTGTCACCAATATTCTTCTTTATAACCACAAGTGGTGGTCCTCTTCTATTTTTTGTTCCATTATACCTGCAAAACTTTTCTATATGTCCTAAGTTGTTGCATTTGAAATATGTAGGTGGTCTTTTGTCCTGATTAACCTGCACCTTACAATACCTTGCAGTATTCCCAAGGTTATTGCATTTGAAGCATGTGATCTTGGTTGTTGATTCTTCTCTAATGTAATTTTGTTTGTTCCTTGACTAATCTAGTTTCCTACATTCTTCTTTCTTATGTCCATATGCATAATAGTTATAACAATAATCAGTAAAGGGTTTGAAAGGACCTTTACTTCTGTAATCTTTTTTCATGTGTCCAACTTTGTTGCATCCAAAGCATCTACCTTTGAAAGGTCTATTCTAATCTTTAGGTTCTTCAAAAGTGGATCTATCTTTAGTCTTCACTTCATGTGATTCATCATTAGTCTTAGAACATTCTCCTTCATTGTACCCAATTCTAGTCATGTCTCCTTTAGGTTTTTGTCTCTCTCTTTGTTCATCAATTTTATCACTACTCATGTGTAACTTCTCAATGTGCAAATTGGATTGAGTGAGTTCACATTTTATGATTTGATTGTACTTCTCCAATTCCTGACATTTATCCTTGTACTGATTAAGTTCAGTCTTCATTTTTCCTATCTGCATATTTGCTTCTTTTAGAGTTTCTTCAACTTTGTATCTTGTATCCTTTTCATGTTGAATTTCTTTAATTATCAGAAGACTAATTTGTTCTTTTTCTTGCTCCAATTTCTTAACTTGGTTTGATGTATCATTGTTTGAATCCTCTTTGATCTTATCCATAAGGTCTTGTCTCTGACTTCTTGAAAGTTCAAGTTGTTCCTTTAGTTTCTTAATGAAACCTTCTACTCTTCTTAGTTTAAATTTTAATTCACCATTCTCAGCCTTTTCTTTGTCCAGGTCATCAAGTGCTACTTCAAATTTTTCTTGAAAACTTTCTGAATCCATTATGATCTCCCTTAAGCTGTTAGGCTTTCTCTCCAAGGCCCAAAAGCTTTGATACCAATTGTTAGGATTAAGTAATACTAAGAGGGGGGGTGAATTAGTATTACAACACTTCAACTTAAACTTAAACCAATTACAAATAAACCATATCAATTCTAAAATGAAAAGAACATAAAAACATAACACATAACTCATAACACCATTATTTGTTTTCGAGGAAACCCTGGCCAAGGGAAACCCCGGTGGGGATGGTACCCACAACTAAGTACTAAAATATAGAATCCATGTTAGGAGATCTATCCTTGTTAGGAGCTGAGTATTACATAGTACATTTCCTTGTTAGAGGAATAGAGAACCCTGTTAGGGGTATACAAAAACCCTGTTAAAGGTGTGGTGAGGTTACATCTCTTACAATCAAAATTATGTTACAAAAGTGTTCTTCAATAAGTGAACTGCACAAGCATCTGCTATGCTTTGATAGTTCTAGTTATAGCCTATCAATCTCTAATCTTGCATCTACTAGCTACCTTTATTAGTATCCCAAATTCACATCCATCTCATATCCATTACTATTATACTTATCACTTCCATAAAACACTATATACTTATATCAATTTTGCCATCTAGTCGGCTCTCAAATACAATATAAAACATAACAATTACTTATACAAATGATAAATGTAGAGTTGGTGGTCTTCTATTACCAAAGTGTCGGCAATATACAACTTTCAACTAACTTAGCATGTTACCATTCCATCTAACCTTCCCTCAATCATCGCGACTATTCATATACCATGTTTCATTATTTCTTTATCTTCTCATACCTTCATATCACTGTATCTTATTAATATCAACACCAAAACATGTGTGACCTTAACTGAAGGTCATACATATCCAAAAATGTCTTCCTCTAAGTTTTCAAGCCATAATATATCATATATTATCTTTGCTGACCAAAACTGTACTACAGTATAATGTTATTCTGATTTTGTACTTAGTCATTTTCATGACTGTGTCTCCCTTATAATCACTTCATGAAATCACTACAACATAAGTATTTCCATAAATGACAACCCTTAGGTGATCCCTAGTGCTCTCAAATCATCACTTGCCAATAAATATATTGTTGCAACATCTTTTTGTACTCAAGTATTATGGATGAAATAAACGCTTAGAGATATTAAAGTAACATTTGATGAAGACATTTCTATTATGTGTGATAATACAAGTGCAATAAATATTTCCAAAATATTGGTTATGCATTCAACGACAAAGAATGTATCAATCATATACCATTTTCTAAGAGAAAAATTTGTTGAAAAGGAAGTAAGGATATAGTATATTTCTACGAAAGAACAAATTCCAGACATCTTTACTAAAGAGTTACCAAAAGATACTTTTAAGTTTCTTTGGGAGAAGCTTAGGGTTATTACCCCTCCTTTTTAAAAAATAAGCAAATGGTATTGGTGCATCTATCTGGAAAGTGCCTTTTGGACTTGTGCTTATGGTTGTTCTCAATGGGAGCAACAAGAGGCATGTTTTTGACCTTTTTCCTTGATGGTAAAGGGGGAGAAAGATAAAGTAAGTGTTTATCAAAGTTAAGGGGAGTTGACATTTTTGGTGGTTGTTTTCCATCAATGACAAAGGGGGAGATTGTTATAAATATATGGATTTTTTTTTATTATCATTGGTTTCAAATATAGTGTTTCAAAGAATTTTTAGGTTGTGTTCTCTCAAGCCTTGTGGTCTAAAAGTTTATTATTCTTGGTGATGTGGGTTTGTGTGTTGTACCTTCAATATAGTGGAAGACAAGTACATTTTTAGTGTTGAACTAAATTGCAATGGAAGATAGGTATGTATCCTCTGATCATGAGATAATGGGTTTTTACAGTGCTCATGTTCTATACTCTTATGTATCTGGAAGTCTATTTGGTAAGCATGACTATTGTTCAGTTTGTTAGGAATAGTCCCAAGAGATAACTAAGAGTGGGGTAGAATCAGTTATCTACCAGTTTCAATTATTTATCCAATTAAGTATACTTAAACATTAAGCATAAACACAATGAAAGAACACTTGAAAATAACACCAATATTTTGGTTACAAGGAAACCCAAATAGGTAAAAACCCTGGTGGGAATTGACACCCGCTAATGAACTGTACTAGTGTATAATGATCCTTGTTAGCAGATCTTACAACCCTATTAGGAGTTGATCTTTTGATGCAGGAGCATCCTGGGTGTAAGAGCAATCTTGCATCACCCAAAAATATTTCTATTTTTGTATTCAATAAGGGCTATTTTGTGCAGAGCTGCTATTTATGGAAAGTTACTATTTTTGGTAATTTTTGTATGTGCTCAGAATGATCTGATTTCTTTCTTGGAGGTTCATTTTGGTCATATAAGTCTGCCAGTAAAGTTTCATTGCCAGATCAAGTGTATATTGAAAGATATTGAAGATTTTCAGTATTGGCAGCAGGGTACAGAAACTTCGAACTCAGTTTTGAAGGCTTTAGAGGCCCCGGATGAGGTTGAAAATTTGGGTGCTGGGCGCTTGCGCTAGTCAAGCCTGTAGAGCGCTTTGTGGCGTTTCCGAAATGGGGTTATAATAGCCGAGCGGGTCAACTGGTGATGACTTATGGTCTTCGGAAGTTGGGCCACCTGAATTGGCGAAAAATAATTTTCTTCAAAATTTCTGTTCAGGTTTCAAAAGGTTATCTTGAGCCGACTATGATGTAATAAATTGAAAAATAAAATAATTCTAAGTTTGGTCGGCCCTTAGGGCTAAATTTCTGGAACCTTCTCGGGCGGTGGAAATTGCCTATTTAAGGAAGGCTGTATTATTGTCTTAGGCAGTTCAGAATAGTTATGGGTAGTAGATCTGGGTAATAGTTCGAGGCTTTGTCCTACAGAATATTGTAAGGGAATGCCCATGTAGCTTTGCATATTGTAATTCTGAAAGTTTGTAATTCCACATTTGTGGAGATAATAAGAAGCCAATTTTCTGTTCTTGCATATTGTTGTTGTTTCTTTATTTCTGTTATGTGTTTATGGTATTAAGGGGAGCACCCTTCATCAGGTGGTATCAGAGCGGGAGTTCTTAAGTGTGTAAACAGATCACCGACTGTGAGGCAGTTTGCACCAGGACCGTGGTTAGGGTTTCAGCGCGCATCACGAAAATGCCTCCACGAAGAGAACGTGGCGGAAGACCTGGTGCTGTGACACCTGAGGTTAGAGAGCTGCAGAGACAAGTGCGAGCATTGCAAGAAGAGATTCGCAGAGGAATGAATCTTAATGTCAGAGATGAAAGTGAGGATGAAGCCGAAGAAGAATATCAAGAAGGAGAAGTTGAAATTGTGAACCAGGAGGAAGAAAGACTTTTTCGGGCCATTTCTAAGATTGGGAAAAGACCTAAGATTGAGGTTCCTACATTTTCTGGAAATCTTAACCCAGAGGAATTGATCGACTGGATCAATGAATGTGAGGAGTATTTTGAGTATGAAGATGTTGAGGATCCTGATAGGGTCAAATTTGTGAAAGCCAGACTGAAAGGTCATGCGAAGATCTGGTGGCAAGAAATTCAATTGGAGTGAAATAGAAGAGGGAAAGATAAAATCACAAGATGGGATCGGATGGTGGATAAATTGAAGCGACAGTTCATTCCTGTTGATTATGAGCTTGACCTACTAAAGAAAATGCAGAGTTTGAAGCAAGCAGGAAGATCTGTTCAGGAGTATACAGAGGAGTTCTATCGACTTCTCATCAGAACAGGCCATGCAGAAGCTGATAAGGAGAAAGTTGCCCGATACCTTAATGGGTTAAGGCCAAGCATTCAGGAGGATCTGAATCTGGTTCGAATGAATAGTATTGAAGAGGCATACCAGTTTGCCCTAAAAGTAGAGGAAAAGCTGAACAAGAAGTTCGAGAGCAGACAAAATGGAAGAGGTCGCGGTGGACGATCTGGTGGACGGTCATATGGTGGCCGAAATGAGGATCCGAAAAAGAAGGATGAGGCCAGTAGTAGTCAGAATCAGCGAGGAAATAATTCCAATCGCTTCCAGGATCAGAATAATAGAGATCAGAGAGGAAGAGGAAGAGGACAAGGATCTGGAAGAGGTGGCTTCCGTGGAACATGTTTTCACTGTGGAGAAGAAGGTCATAGGGCATTTGAATGTCCTCAGCGCCAAGGCAGAACAGACAGGATGAAATGGTTGGATTTCATCATCCAGGATGATATGCTATTCAGAGGGAGTCAGTTGTGCATTCCACGAAGTTCTATGACGGAGAATCTCATCAAGGAGAAGCATAGTGGAGGATTGGCTGGACATTTTGGTCGTGATAAAACCGTTGGTTTGGTTAGTGAGAATTATTATTGGCCACAGTTGCAGCAAGATGTGAAGAAGTTTGTACAGAGTTGCAGAGTATGTCAAATGGCGAAAGGAGTGAAGCAGAATACAGGGTTGTATCAGCCATTACCTGTACCAGAGAAGCCTTGGGAGGATATCAGCATGGACTTTGTTCTTGGTTTACCGAGGACACAGCGGGGACATGATTCAATTTTTGTGGTGGTTGACAGATTTTCAAAGATGGCACATTTCATTCCCTGCAAGAAGACTAATGATGCTATTCATGTAGCTGAATTGTTTTTCAGAGAAGTAGTGAGACTTCATGGTTTGCCAAAGACCATAGTTTCAGATCGGGACACTAAGTTTGTTGGATATTTCTGGCATACATTGTGGAAGAAGTTGAAGACAGCTTTGAAATTCAGTTCATCACATCATCCACAGACTGATGGACAGACAGAGGTGGTGAATAGGAGTTTGGGAAATTTGCTGAGATGTTTGGTTGGAGATAAGCCAACAGGATGGGATTTGATTTTACCACAAGCAGAATTTGCATACAATAATTCTATCAATAGGAGCACTGGTAAATCACCATTCCAAATTGTATATGGAAGTAGTCCAAGAAATGCATCTGAATTGAGAAAGATAGATAAAGGAGAAATAAGTAGTGCTGAAGCTGAGGATTTTGCAGAACACTTGAAGAACATCCATGGGGAGGTGAGGAAGCATATTACCAAGATGAATGCACAGTATAAGGCTAAGGCAGATGAGAAAAGGAGGTATAAGGAATTTCAGGTTGGTGATGAAGTCATGGTTCATTTGTGGAAGGAGCGGTTTCCAGTTGGTACATATAACAAGCTGAAAATGAAGAAGTTTGGACCATGTAGGATACTAAAGAAACATGATTCAGAAAATGCATATGAGGTAGAATTGCCTACTGAGCTAAATATTTCACCAGTGTTTAACATTTCAGATCTGACAGAGTATCATGAAGGAGGTGTTGAAGTTGAGATCACAGCAGCACAGTGGAGTATTCCAGCAACTAGTTCAGATATCAAGGAGATTGAAGACATACTGGACAGTCGTGTTGGCAGAAGCACAAGGAACAGGACATATGAAGAATATCTGGTCAAATGGAAAGGACGACCTGTTGAAGATTCATCATGGCTAACAAAGGAGGAGGTTAACCGTCTTGGTTTTCCTCTACACACCTGAGTCGTGACAGGGTCACTTCTCAAATTACCCCGGGTGTCTGATGCAGGAGCATCCTGGGTGTAAGAGCAATCTTGCATCACCCAAAAATATTTCTGTTTTTGTATTCAATAAGGGCTATTTTGTGCAGAGCTGCTATTTATGGAAAGTTACTATTTTTGGTAATTTTTGTATGTGCTCAGAATGATCTGATTTCTTTCTTGGAGGTTCATTTTGGTCATATAAGTCTGCCAGTAAAGTTTCATTGCCAGATCAAGTGTATATTGGAAGATATTGAAGATTTTTGGTATTGGCAGCAGGGTACAGAAACTTCGAACTCAGTTTTGAAGGCTTTAGAGGCCCCGGATGAGGTCAAAAATTTGGGTGGCGGGCGCTTGCGCTGGTCAAGCCTGTAGAGCGCTTCGTGGCGTTTCCGAAATGGGGTTATAATAGCTGAGCGGGTCAACTGGTGATGACTTATGGTCTTCGGAAGTTGGGCCACCTGAATTGGTGAAAAATAATTTTCTTCAAAATTTCTGTTCGGGTTTCAAAAGGTTATCTTGAGCCGACTATGATGTAATAAATTGAAAAATAAAATAATTCTAAGTTTGGTCGGCCCTTAGGGCTAAATTTCTGGAACCTTCTCGGGCGGTGGAAATTGCCTATTTAAGGAAGGCTGTATTATTGTCTTAGGCAGTTCAGAATAGTTCTGGGTAGTAGATCTGGGTAATAGTTCGAGGCTTTGTCCTACAGAATATTGTAAGGGAATGCCCATGTGGCTTTGCATATTGTAATTCTGAAAGTTTGTAATTCCACATTTGTGGAGATAATAAGAAGCCAATTTTCTATTCTTGCATATTGTTGTTGTTTCTCTATTTCTGTTATGTGTTTGTGGTATTAAGGGGAGCACCCTTCATCATCTTTACAATGCAATAAGTATAGTGACTTGGTCAAAGGTTTGACCCTATTAGGAATCTTTTATGATTGACCCTGTTAGGGGTGAGGACACACTGTCCAAGAGCTCACTACTCAAAGGGGTAAAGGCTGCAACCTTCTGAATAATAGATACACACTATATATGGATCTTGGTGAGTTGTGCTTTGACCTTCTATCTAGATCAGTTCCAATGTATAGTATATATTCTTTACTTGGTCACATAGACCTTTTGTTGATGACTCAACACTTTGCACTCTCTGCTCTGCTCTTCACATTCAACTCTGAACCATGTCTTAGCAATCACAAATGACTGCATATAAATATCTTTCCTCTAAATGATATAATCAAGTCGGCCTATTAGAACCATCTTGAAATAAATTTATAGAAACAATAATACTCTCCAATCATATCTCAGTCGGCTTTACTAAGCACGCAACATAAGGACATGTCCAAATCAATAAATGTAGACACACGCTACACACTATCGACTCTACCAAATTAACTGAAACCTTCTCCTCAAGTTGAATTACATCATGTACTCTTAGCTAAATATTCTTAAATCTTCTTTGATTACTAATCCAAGCGTGCATACCAAAATGATAGGTGCAACTCCTATACCAATATAATCTCTCTCAGCTCTTCTGAATAAACATAGGAAACTACAACTGGTGAATAGCGGCTTCATAACTTCACTTCTACTACACACCAAACTCTGTGTCCATGAATGAAACATTAATAGCATGTCTCCATCACATATCCAAAGGCACAAGGCTCCATGATAACTATACGAACAATCACTCACAAAACACTACATGTAACTCTGTCAGGAACACTGCTGACACAAGCTGCTATATAACTATTTGTACTAACAATTAACCTTTGTGTCCATGATATCATGCTGATAACATGTCCATGCTTCATATACTCAAATCTTACTACATAAGTCTTCCACACATGCTATTTACCATATGTTGTCATCAATGACAAACATACAGTCAGCACTGGCTTACTGGCAAATCTCCAACAATCTCCCCCTTTGGCATTGATGGAAACATATGGAATGAAAAACACCACCAATCCAAATGAAAAATTCTTTTATAACATTCTCCATTTCCTCATCAAAACTCCCCCAAGGATGAATCCTTCATCTGCTGCAATATTCTTCAATATTCTCTATTTCCTCAACTAAACTGTTTCCATGTATGAATACTACTCCCCCTTGCTACTACATATTATTCCTTCTTGATTTTGAATGTACTCCCCTTTACTACTATTTTGCATGACTATATACTACTCCCCCTTTGAATTCAATGGCAAAGGGTGCCAAACATGTAAGCATCAGTACTAATCCTGAAGTAGAGTAGTCAACCATTCATCAATCCCTAAGGACTGATGTACTTTCCTCTTTCTCTAAGTAGAATTAGGGGAGGGAATTATTCCCAGCTTTTCCCTAAGATACTCAAAAGTATCCTTTGGAAAAGGCTTTGTGAATATGTATGCTAATTGTTCCTTTATACTCACATAATCCAATTTGACTTCTTTCTCTTTCACTTTCTCTCTTAGGAAGTGATACTTAATCTCTATGTGTTTTGTCTTTGCATGCATCACAGGATTTTTTGACATATTGATAGGGATAGTGTTATCATAATGAATAACAATAGGATAATCAATCTAAATTCCAAATTCCTTTATCATCTATTTGATCCAAAAAATTGTAGAACAATTCAAGGTTGCTACAACATACTCTACTTCTACTGTTGACTGAGAAATACAATTCTACTTCTTGCTGGTCTAAGTGACAAGTCTGTCACTAAAAAACACTTCTCCACCTAAAGTAATCTTTCAATCATCCACGCATCCTACCCAATCTGCATCTGTATATACATGAAGCTCAACATTCTCTAAATTAGGATACCATAGACCATAATCTATAGTGCCCTGCAAATATCTGAACATTCTCTTTACTGCCATGAGGTGACTTTGTTTAGGCTCTACTGCAAATCTTCCAACAATACCAACTGCATTGGAAATGTCTGGTCTTGTTTGAGTAAGATATATGAGTTTACCAATCATAGACTTGTACAATGTTGTATCTACTACTGGAGAATCATCTTCTTTTGTAAGCTTGCATCATGTTATCATAGGTGTACCCACTGGCATGCAATCATCCATCTTGAATTTCTTCAATATTTCTTTTGCATACTTAGACTGATTAATGAAAATAACTTTCTCTATCTACTGCACATTTAATCCCAAAAAGTATTTGATAGGTCCAATCATGCTCATCTCAAACTCACTTTGCATCTCCTTAGAAAATTTTGCACTAAGTTTTCCACTACCTCCAAAGATAACATCATCAACAAAGATAGCTACAAGTAGTAAACCTTCATATGTCTCTCTTATGAATAGATTGCAATCTACTGCTCCTTTCTTGAATCCAATTTTTGTTAGATATCCATCAAGTCTCTCATACCATGCTCTAGGGGCTTGCTTAAGTCCATAGAGGGCTTTCTTCAATCTGCATACCATATCAAGTTTGTCTGATAAGGTGAATCCTTCCGGCTGCTCAATGTATACTTCTTCCTTTAGCTCTCCATTCAAGAATGTTGACTTAACATCCATCTGATAAACTTTGAAGTTTTTGAATGTTGCATAAGCTAGAAACAACTTGATAGCTTATAATCTTCTCACAGGTGCAAATGTGTCTGAATAATCAATACCTTTTCTTTGTGCATATCCCTTACATACTAACCTTACTTTATTTCTTACTACTATACCATCTTCATTCATCTTGTTTCTAAATGTCCACTTTGTTCCAATCACATTCTTATCACTAGGTCTTGGGACCAATTCCCAAGTATCATTTTTTATAATTTGATCTAGTTCTTCTTTCATAGCATCATGCCAATCTGAATCATTACATGCATCTTCAACACTTAAAGGTTCTATCTAAGATAGTAAACATACCACTTCATTGGTTGCTAAACTCTTTGCTTTTGATCTTGTTGTGACTTTACTACTTTGATCTCTAATGATGTCATCCTTAGAGTGATAGCTAAAGGTATACTTTGGAACTTTAGGTGATATTGACTCATCTTCCTTCTGAGTTTCTTCTTCACTTATTTCAGGGTCATTGAATAATACATCAATACTATCAAACATCTCTTCAACTACTGTCTCACTAGTGGAAGGAATGGGTTCTTCTTCAATCATAGGTGAATAATCATGATATCTTTCTTGAACCATAAACTTTTCATCAATCTTAACATGAGCACTTTCAATGATCTTCTTCAATCTTAAGTTAAAACATCTATAAGTTTTACTTTTAGTAGAGTAACCAAGAAAAATACCTTCATCACTTTTTGTATCAAACTTTCCTATTGCTTCATCCCTCTTGATGTAGCACTTGCTTCCAAATATTTTGAAGTATTTCACCATGGGAACATTACCAAACTACATCTCATAAGGTTTCTTGTTCGTGCCAAGCCTCAATTATATTCTATTGATAGTATAGACTGTTGTATTGACCGCATCTCTCCAATAGGTGTGTGCAACATTCCCTTCAATCATGATAGTGCGCATTGTATCAAGGATGATCCTATTCCTTCTCTCTCCAATCCCATTCTGCTGAGGGGTTCTAGGTGCACTCAATTGTCTCTTTATGCCATGTTCTTCGTAGTACTCATAGAATTTGTCAAAGGTGAATTATCCTCCTCTATCCAATCTTAGACACTTTATCTTTAGTCCAAATTCATTCTCAACCTTAGCTTTGAATATTTTGAACTTCTCAAATGCTTCTGACTTATCTTTCAAGAACGTAACCCACATCATTCTAGAATAATCATCTACAAACAAAATGAAATACCTTTCACCATAGTATGATCTTGTTTGAGTTGGTCCACATAGGTTTGTATGAATCAGATCCAACTTGCATGAATCAGATCCAACTTGTTCTCTATTGAATTATGCTTGCTTGTAAATGAATTCCTCACATGTTTTCCCATCACACATTCCTTGCAAATAGTATCAACTAGATTTGCTATGCTAGGTAGATCTCTTACTGCCTTTACATTGCTTATTTTTACTATGTTATCAAAATTGATATGACATAGTCTTTTATGCCATAGCCAACTGTCATCAACTTTACCAACAAAACAAATTTCTTCTAGATTAAGCTAAAAAACATTACAATTAGTCTTTGATCCTGATGCAATCATTTCTCCTTCCTTATTGTTAATGATGCACTTATTTCCATTGAACTCCAACTAGTAACCTTTGTCAAGTAACTACCCAACACTTAGTAGGTTATGCTTCAAACCATCAACATATAGAACATCATCAGTGCTATTCTTTCCATCCAAGGTGATGGCTCCTCTACCAATGATGGGTTTAGGAGTGTTATCTCCAAATCTAACCATGCCTCCTTTGTATCTGTCCAAATGAACAAATATATATTTGTCTCCTGTCATGTGATGTGAACAAACACTATCAATGATCTAATCTGTCCTAATGTCAGCTTGTGAAATTAGTGCTAACACTTGTGAATTCTTTGCATCTTCAAGAGAAATGAATCCAATTTTCTCTTCTACTAATTCTTCATCCGATACTCCATCTCTAGCATAGTAGCATTCCTTTGTATACTTAGGCTTGTAGTTATTCTTGAACTTTTTAACTCTTGTAGGACACTTAGATGCAAAGTGACCAATCTTATTACATAAAAAGCATTTGAATGGTAATTGACCTTCATATTTTCCTTTTCCTTTCTTTTCTCTTTTAGCAATCATAGCAATGAAATCATCTAGAGCTTTTTCTTCATCATCATCATCAAAATTACCAGAGGTGTTCAAGGATTTCTTACCATGGACCAAGGCTTTGAAGGCAGTTTCACTTTTAGGCTCTATTTTCAAACTTGATATCTCGAATGCAGCAATCTTGCTTATTAGGGTTTCTCTTTTGAAGTTTTTTGAAAATTGCATAGTCTCATCAAGGATGTTTATCTTGTTCTCATATTCTGGTATCAATGTAGTCATTAGTTTATCCTTGATGTCTTCTAAAATTTCTCCACCATTATTTCTGATTCCAGCAATTGCTTCATTAATCCTTTGATTGCAGGCTCTTATTTTCTCTTTGGGTAGCATCTCTAATGTATTGTACTTTTTCTTCCATGTATTTTTGTGCGCATTCTTTTCTTGTTTATCTCCTTCAAACATGTCTTCTAGGTGTTTCCATATCTTGTAGGCTATGTCTACTTTTTTTATCTCTAAAAACTCACTATCAAATAGGGTGCTAATAAGTGCTTCCTTTACTATTGCATTCTGATGGAATAAATTCTTTTGCTTGCCAATAGCATCATCCTTAGCAAGATCTACTAGAGAGGGGATCTGAACTTCTTTGATAGCTACTTCAAAAACTTCAAAAGCAATGCACTGCAAATGTGTCATCATCTTGTTCTTCCAATCAAGATAATTCTCTCCATCAAACTTAGGACTATCTTTTCTAAAGAATGCCATTTGATCAACCTCAAGTTGTTAAAATTTCTCTCTGAGGTACTTGGCTCTGATACCAATTGTTAGGAATAGTCCCAAGAGATAACTGAGAGTGGGGTGGGGGAGGGGGGGGGGGAGGGGTGAATTAGTTATCTACCAGTTTCAATTCTTTATCCAATTAAGTATACTTAAACATTAAGCATAAACACAATGAAAGAACACTTGAACACAACACCAATATTTTGGTTACGGGGAAACCCAAATAGGTAAAAACCCCAGTGGAAATTGACACCCACTAATGAACTACACTAGTGTATAATGATCCTTGTTAGAAGATCTTACAACCCTGTTAGGAGTTGATCTTTACAATGCAATAAGTAAAGTGACCTGGTCAAAGGTTAGACCCTGTTAGGAGTCTTTTATGATTGACCCTGTTAGGGGTGAGGACGCATTGTCTAAGAGCTCACTGCTCAAAGGGGTGAAGGTTGCAACCTTTTGAATAAGAAATACACACTATATCTGGATCTTGGTGAATTGCACTTTGACCTGCTATCTGAATTAGTTCTAATGTATAATATATATTCTTTACTTGGTCACATAGACCTTATGTTGACGGCTCAACACTTCGCACTCTCTGCTCTGTTCTTCACATTCAACTCTGAACCATGTCTTAGCAATCACAAATGACTGCCTATAAATATCTTTCCTCTAAATGATATAATCAAGGCATCCTATTAGAACTATCTTGAAATCAATTTATAGAAACAATAACACTCTCCAATCATATCTCAATCGGCTTTACTAAGCACAAAACACAAACTGGGACCTGTCCAAATCAATAAATGTAGACGCACACTACACACTGTCGGCTCTACCAAATTAACTGAAACTTTCTCCTCAAGCTGAATTACATCATGCGCTCTTAGCCAAACATTCTTAACTCTTCTCTGATCACTAATCCAAGTGTGCATACCAAAATGATAGGCGCAACTCCTATACCAATATAATCTATGTCGGCTCTTCTGAATAAACATAAGAAACTGCAACTGGTGAATAGCGACTTCATAACTTCACTTCTACCACACATCAGACTATGCATCCATGAATGTAACATTAATATCATGTCTCCATCACATATCCAAAGGTGCAAGGCTCCATGATAACTGTGCGGATAATCACTCACAGAACATTGCTTATAACTCTGTCAGGAACACTACTAACACAAGCTGCTATATAACTATTTGTACTAAAAATTAACCTCTGCATCCATGATATCATGCTAATAACATGTCCATGCTTCATATACTCACATCTTACTACATAAGTCTTCCATGCATGCTACTTACCATATGTTGTCATCAATGACAAACATATAGTCAGCATTGGCTTGTTGGCAAATCTCCAACATAGTTGTAGTAGTATTGTGTTACAAAGAAGTTAGTAGTCTAAAAATTGTAGTTATCTGTCATTCCTGAGTTTTTTCTATTCTGAAAATCAGGGATGAAGTTGTGCTACAACTCATATAGGTGAAGTTAAATTTTGGTATTAGTTGTGACATTCTCTTATAGTGATCAGGAATGTGTTTACTAGCATTCTGGAGATCATGTCATATAGTGTTGTAATTCTTTTTAGTTGATGTTTAGATTTGGAAATATATTGTGTAAATTATGATGTGGCATATTATCATGGCTTCTAATGTGGTGTTTTGATAGGGATTCTAATGTGACGTTTGAATTTCACCATAATGTGTGGAGGCCTGGTTACAACTAGCAAGTTGGCAATTTGCTTCTACACATTTGAATTATCTTTAGTAGTTTTTTTGCTTATTATGGATCTAGATTTAGGTAATTTTTAGGATTTTCTTGGTCCATCTTTCTCCTAGGATGGATCATTCATATTTAGGTTTGGGTGCTATATTATTGATACTTGAAATAAAAGATTTAGGTATGAGTCTTATACTTAATGCTTATATCTTATTTGGATAGGTTCACTCTATATAGGACCTTTGCATTAAATACTTATCTCTTATCTATTTGGGTCCTTAATTCAAGCGCTTTTGGTATAGGGATTATTTGAATTTTTTTATTTCCTTGGTCGAAATGGAACTTATTTACAATATCTTTTTATTTGGCCAACTTTGTTGTAATGTCCAATGATCTATCTTGTATATAAAGATTATAGATGCTTTGGGAAAATGAAAGTGTAAGGTGCAAAGAAAGTGAAGTAAGAAAACCAGTTCAATAATTAGTAGAGTTGAGTTCAGTGACAATGTAAGAGAAATAAAGGCATGCATAGTTTGTTGCTAGAGTGAACAATGTTACTTAGATCAGTTGCATTATCACGAGAATATATCTTTATCTATGTTGAATAATTATAATTACTTTAATATAGTGAGCCTTGGGTACTTGATTTTGTTTATGTATCTTTCTACTTTGGTAGTGAGACTCCGTATGCAAGTCTAGAGCAGTAAGATCCTATTTATACTTTAAGGAAGTGAGCCTTCTTATTTAGATTCATTGTTGTATTGGCGGTGAGTCTCTGATTGGTATTTTAGAGTCATGAGCTCCTAATCTTTTGTAATTAGATTATATAATATAGTGAATTATCTTTATGGTAAATTTATTACTGTGGTTTTTCCTAGTTTTGGTTTTTCACGTATAAATCTTGGTGTTCTTACATTATTGGTTCTATTCTTTACTTGCATATTGTTACTTGTGGTGGTTACTAAAGTTATTTATTAAAGTTTTGTTTTGTGTTCATTCACCCCCTGACATCCAAAGTGTGTTTATCAATTGGTATCAGAGAAAGGTTCCTCTAGAAGAAGCATAACTACTTGAGGCAGATTCAAAATGGCCCAAAATCTACACTTTCAGGCACTAGTATTTGATGGAACAAATTTTCCTTATTGGAAGGACAAGATGGAAGCATATCTTGAAAAATTACAAAATATTATCTAGGAGGTAATTTAATCTAGCTTTTATCCTCATTTTGGAATAAATTTGACTACTAAAGAAGAAAGACAAAAAGAAGCAAATGTTAAAGCAAGAGCAATCCTTTTTAGTAGTTTATGTGACACAACTTTTGGAAAAGTGAAAATTTTGAATGGTGCAAAAGTGATCTAGGATAAGTTGATTCTAGTGTATGAAGGATATTTGTAGACAAAACAAGCAAGATTGATGAATGTTAAACATGAGTATGAAGTTGTGAGAAAAATAGAAGATGAGAGTATTGAGAGATACCTCTATAGGGTTACTAATGTTGCTGATGGAATCAAAGTTGTTGATGGACATATAGAAGATATTGATGTTATACTTAAGATCTTATTAACCCTATTTAAGGAGTTCATACATATGGAATCTTTAATAAGGGAGAGAAATAATCTGATTCAATATTCCATTGATCAACTCATTGGGTCATTTTTTGCATTTCAACTTGTAGAAGTTGAAAGAGAAAAGAGAGAGATTGCATTCAGAGTTTTTGAAGATGTTGAGCTAGAGACATGAAAGATGTTGGAGGATGCTAAAGCATATATTTTAAGATGATTCAAGAAATGTACTGATAGATACAAAGGCATGTTACCTCTCAAGTGTCTTGAAGGTGGAAGGATTTGGTGTACTACTAATAATTGTAATTATGAGTAATATCTTAGAGAATTAGAAACCAACAATAAAAGAGAAAATTCTAGGAAAATAATGGGCATCAAGGACATGAGTAAGAAGATTTTTTTCTCTATAAAGGAATGTTCCTCGTAAGATAATAATGATAGAGGAACTATTGAGGACTCTTTATTTCTTGTTATTTCACAAAGGAAAGAAGTTAGAAGAGAAGTGATAGCATTGCATGCTAAGGTTATTATAGGTGCATGGATTGTAGAATCTAAGTGTTAAAATCATATGATAGGAGACAAGGAAAGATTTATAAAATTAGAAAAGTATGATGGAGGAGAAATTACATTTGTAGGAGAAGAAAGTACACAACCCAAAGGCATAGGAACAATTTCAATTAACAGTAAGTGCAATATTAATGTTGTTTATTATGTTAAAGGATTGAAACATAATTTTTTGAGTGTTATTAAAATCTATAAGAAAGGATGTGAAGTGTTATTCAAGAATAATGGATGTTGTTAGAATTTTAGGTGACCCTACAATTCCCCCATGATCAAATGAAAGACAAAGTTAACTTCCACAAGATAATGACATGACAATTGCAACAAGATGAAAGAATGGTATCATCACTAATGAACATGAATAAAATGTACATAATGAGCCTGCTTATATGGGGAAGGCAATAAGAGACAATGATAAGGAATAGATAAGTTATCACCCACACACTGAGGAATCACATGTTCATCAAATGTGGATCTCACACATAAAGTGGAATATAATAACAACTATCACCACCTAAAGTGAAATTTATCCTACAACATTTGCAAATAAGGTGCAAACTCCTAGGCATCTCATATGCAAACTACTATGCAATGGATTATCCCAAGTAAGCTTAAGTAAAGTGTAATTAAGAATATTTAAATACACCAACACCTCCCCTAAAGTGTAACTTATGGGAATTCACTTAAATTAAAAATGCTATATGGGTCCCAGGTACTAGGCCATGTTAGTTATCCATGTATAATATGATGAACTACAACTGATTTAGAACCTGATTGAAGAATATGTGATTTAAGATCACCGAGCTGATTGATTAGATATGTAATATGATTAAATTAGTATTATGTTGTCATTGATGTCAACGAGTTTGACAACAATTATCTTGTAAGTTACTATACCGAAACATCTATAGAAAAGGAGTGAAAGAGATGAAGAACAGAAATATCTACATGAGGAAGATTGATGAAGGGTGCTCCCCTTAATACCACAAACACTTAACAGAAATAGAGAAACAACAACAATAATATGCAAGAACAAAAAATTGGCTTCTTATTATCTCCACAAATGTGGAATTACAAACTTTCAGAATTACAATATGCAAAGCCACATGGGCATTCCCTTACAATATTCTGTAGGACAAAGCCTCAAGTCAATACTCAGATCTACTACCCAGAACTATTCTGAACTGCCTAAGACAATAATACAACCCTCCTTATATAGGCAATTTTCCACCACCTGGGAAGGTTCCAGAATTTTAGCCAATAAGGCCAACCAAACTTAGAATTATTTTATTTTACATTTTATTACATTATAGTCGGCTCAAGATAACCTTTGAAACCTGAACAGAAATTTTGAAGAAAATTATTTTTCGCCATTTCAGGTGGCCCAACTTCCGAAGACCATAAGTCATCACCAGTTGACCCGATCGGCTATTATAACCCCATTTCGAAAATGCCACGAAGCACTCTATAGGCTTGACCGGCGCAAGCACTTGTCACCCAAATTTTTGACCTCATCCGGGGCCTCTAAAGCCTTCAAAACTGAGTTCAAAGTTTCTGTACCTTGCTGCCAATATCAAAAATCTTCAATATCTTTCAATATACACTTGATCTGGCAATGAAACTTTACTGGCAGACTTATATGACCAAAATGAACCTCCAAGAAAGAAATCAAATCATTCTGAGCACATACAAAAATTACCAAAAATAGTAACTTTCCCTAAATAGCAGCTCTGCACAAAATAGCCCTTATTGAATATAAAAAAATAGAAATATTTTTTCTTTTGGGTGATGCAAGATTGCTCTTACACCCAGGATGCTCCTGCATCAGACACTCAGGGTAATTTGAGAAGTGACCCTGTCACGACTCAGGTGTGCAGAGGAAAACCAAGACGGTTAACCTCCTCCTTTGTTAGCCATGATGAATCTTCAACAGGTCGTCATTTCCACTTGACCAGATATTCTTCATAAGTCCTGTTCCTTGTGCTTCTGCCAACACGACTGTCCAGTATATCTTCGATCTCCTTAGTGTCTGAACTAGTTGCTGAAATACTCCACTGTGCTGCTACAACCTCATCTTCAACACCTTCTTCATGATACTCTGTCAAATCTAAAATGTTAAACACTGGTGAAATATTCAGCTTAGTAGGCAATTCTACCTCATATGCATTTCCTGAATCATGTTTCTTCAGTATCCTACATGGCCCAAACTTCTTCATTTTCAGCTTGTTATATGTACCAACCAGAAATCGCTCCTTCCGCAAATAAATCATGACTTCATCGCTAACCTAAAATTCTTTATGCCTCCTTTTCTCTTCTGCCTTAGCCTTATACTGCGCATTCATCTTGGTAATATGCTTCCTCACCTCTTCATGGATGTTCTTCAAGTGTTCTGCAAAATCCTCAGCTTCAGCACTACTTATTTCTCCTTTATCTATCTTTCTCAATTCAGATGCATTTCTTGGACTACTTCCATATACAATCTGGAATGGTGATTTACCAGTGCTCCTATTGATAGAATTATTGTATGCAAATTCTGCCTGTGGTAAAATCAAATCCCATCCTGTTGGCTTATCTCCAACCAAACATCTCAGCAAATTTCCCAAACTCCTATTCACCACCTCTGTCTGTCCATCAGTCTGTGGATGATGTGATGAATTGAACTTCAAATCTGTCTTCAACTTCTTCCACAATGTACACCAAAAATATCAAACAAACTTAGTGTCCCGATCTGAAACTATGGTCTTTGGCAAACCATGAAGTCTCACTACTTCTCTGAAAAATAATTCTGCTACATGAACAACATCATTAGTCTTCTTGCAGGGAATGAAATGTGTCATCTTCAAAAATCTGTCAACTACTACAAAAATTGAATCATGTCCCTACTGTGTCCTCGGTAAACTAATAACAAAGTCCATACTGATATCCTCCCAAGGCTTCTCTGGTATAGGTAATGGCTGATACAACCCTATATTTTGCTTCACTCCTTTCGCCATCTGACATACTCTGCAACTCTGTACAAACTTCTTCACATCTTGCTACAATTATGGCCAATAATAATTTTCACTAACCAAAGCAAGGGTTTTATCACGACCAAAATGTCCCGCCAATCCTCCACTATGCTTCTCCTTGATGAGATTCTCCCTCATAGAACTTCGCGGAATGCACAACTGACTCCCTCTGAATAGCATATCATCCTGGATGATGAAATCCAACCATTTCGTCCTATCTAGAGTAACAGGTTCTGTACAAGCTTTCCAAGCTTCACCAAAATCAGGATCCTCTGGATATAAATTCTTGAGTTCCTTGAACCCAACCACCTCAATCTGCATCTCTGTCAGCAATAGTTGCCTTCTACTAAGAGCATCTACAACCCTGTTAGACTTTCCACTTCTGTGTTTCAAAACAAATGTATAACTCTGCAAAAACTCAACTCATTTCAAATGCCTCTGATTCAACTTTCCTTGACTATTCAAATATTGCAAAGCTTGATGATCAGTATACAAAACAAACTCCTTAGGAAGCAGATAATGTCTCCACTTCTTTAATGACTGAACTATAGCATAAAATTCCTGATCATAAACAGAATATTTTCTCTTGGCATCATTTAACTTCTCACTGAAATAAGCAACAGGTTTACCTTCTTGGCTCATAACAGCTCCTATTGCAGTACCACTAGCATCACAATCTACTTGAAACACCTTATTAAAATCTACAAGTGCTAAAACAGGTTGTTCTATAACTTTGTGTTTCAACAATTGAAAACTCTTTTCTGCCCCATTAGTCCACTTAAACTATTTTCTATCCCCTCTCATTGTTTCAGTCAAGGGTCCACAAATACTAATAAAATTTCTAATAAACTTTCTGTAAAAGCTAGCTAGACCATGAAAAGATCTTACCTCGGTAGCACTCCTTGGAGTAGGCCATTCAAGGATAGCCTGTACCTTCTCTGGGTCCATTTTTAGACCTTCTGCTGAAACTACAAATCCCAAATACACTAACTCTTTCTTCACAAAACTGCACTTCTTCAAATTAATCAACAATTTCTCTTCTCTCAACTTCTCAAATACCATACGAATATGCATCATATGCTCATCCAATGTCTTACTAAATATCAAAATATCATCTAGGTAAACAATGACAAACTTACCCAGAAATTCTTTCAGAACCTCATTCATGAGCCGCATGAAAGTGCTCGGTGCATTGGTTAGCCCAAAAGGCATGACTAACCACTCATATAGTCCTTCCTTTGTCTTGAAGGCATTCTTCCATTCATCTCCTTCTCTGATCCGAATCTGGTGATATCCACTCTTCAGATCTATCTTTGAGAAATACAAAGCTCCACTCAAACAGTCCATAATATCATCCATTCGTGGTAATGGAAACCTGTACTTGATTGTGATCTTGTTTATTGCTTTAGAATCTGTACACATCCTCCATTTTCCATTCTTCTTTGGTGCTAATACTGCTGGTACAGCACAGGGTCTCAGACTCTCTCGAATCAACCCCTTCTGCAATAACTCGTGTACTTGTCTGTTCAACTCTTCACTTTCTATTGGTGTCATTCTATGTGCTACCTTGTTTGGCAAACTGGCTCCTAGAATCAAATCCATTTGATGACTGATCTTCCTTACCGGTGGTAATCCATCAGGTACATTATCAGATACAATATCCTGAAACTCATTCAACAAATCTGCAACCTCTACAAGTACATCCTCTACTTCTTCTTTACCAAATTTTGGAATTAAAGCAAAACACACATGCTCATGCCTCATACCATCTAGGAATTTTCTTCCATTAACAAATTTTATTCTTGCATTACCACGTACCTTTTCTTCGGTCTCCTTCAATGGCTTTAGCTTGTGTCGCACTCCATCCTTTGTCAGGGAATAGGTATTCGCACGACCATCATGTACAGCATATCTGTCAAACTACCACGGTCTACCCAATAACATATGACATGCATCCATAGAGATGATATCACATAGTACCTCATCTTGGTACCCACCGATCTTGAACTTTACCAGGCACTGTTCACTGACCATGACCTTGTGGTCATCCTGCACCTAGGCAATCCGATATGGATGTGGGTGTTTCTGTCTTTTGAGCTTCAACTTTGTCACCATCTCTTCTGACACCAAATTGTCAGTGCTTCCACTATCGATAATCACATCACAACATTTACCCTCACACTTGCATCGAGTGTAAAACAGGCTCCTCCTTTGTTCAGGTTCGTTCTCACCACTCAGCAAGACTCTTTTGTTAATTACCGTTTCTCCTCTTTCAGCATCTTCAGAATTTGATGATCTAGCATCTTCATCTACATGTGCAACTCTGGCCTGGCCTTCATTTCTCCTATCTGTTCTGCCTTGGCGCTGAGGACATTCAAATGCCCTATGACCTTCTTCTCCACAGTGAAAACATGTTCCATGGAAGCCACCTCTTCTAGATCCTTGTCCTCTTCCTCTTCCTCTCTGATCTCTATTATTCTGATCCTGGAAGTGATTGGAATTATTTCCTCACTGATTATGACTGCTACTGGCCTCATCCTTCTTTTTCGGATCTTCATTTCGGCCACCATATGACCGTCCACCAGATCTTCCACCATGACTTTTTCTATTTTGTCTGCTCTCAAACTTCTTGTTCAGCTTTTCCTCTACTTTTAGGGCAAACTGGTATGCCTCTTCAATACTGTTCATTCAAACTAGATTCAGCTCCTCTTGAATGCTTGGCCTTAACCCATTAAGGTATCGAGCAACTTTCTCCTTATCAGCTTCCACATGGCCTATTCTGATGAGAAGTCGATAGAACTCCTCTGTATACTCCTGAATAGATCTTCCTGCTTGCTTCAAACTCCGCATTTTCTTCAGTAGGTCAAGCTCATAATCAACAAGAATGAACTATCACTTCAATTTATCCACCATCCGATCCCATCTCGTGATTTTCTCCTTTCCCCTTCTGTTTCGCTCCAACTAAATTTCTTGCCACCAGATCTTCGCATGACCTTTCAGTCTGGCCTTCGCAAATTTGACCCTATCAGGATCCTCAACATCTTCATACTCAAAATATTCCTCACATTCATTGATCCAGTCGATTAATTCCTCTGGGTTAAGATTTCTAAAAAATGTAGGAACCTCAATCTTAGGTCTTTTCACAATCTTGGAAATTGCCCGAAAAAGTCTTTCTTCCTCCTGGTTCACAATTTCAGCTTCTCCTTCTTGATATTCTTCTTCGGCTTCATCCTCGCTTTCATCTCTGACATTAAGATTCATTCCCCTACGAATCTCTTCTTGCAATGCTCGCACTTATCTCTGCAGCTCTCTAACCTCAGGTGTCACAGCACCAGCTCTTCTGCCATGTTCTCTTCATGGAGGCATTTCACGATGCGTGCTGAAACCCTAACCACGGTCTTGGTGCAAACTGCCTCACAGTCAGTGATCTGTTTACACACTCAAGAACTCCTACTCTGATACCACTTGATGAAGGGTTCTCCCCTTAATACCATAAACACTTAACAGAAATAGAGAAACAACAACAATAATATGCAAGAACAAAAAATTGGCTTCTTATTATCTCCACAAATGTGGAATTACAAACTTTCAGAATTACAATATGCAAAGCCACATGGGCATTCCCTTACAATATTCTGTAGGACAAAGCCTCAAGTCAATACTCAGATCTACTACCCAGAACTATTCTGAACTGCCTAAGACAATAATACAACCCTCCTTATATAGGCAATTTTCCACCACCTGGGAAGGTTCCAGAATTTTAGCCAATAAGGCCAACCAAACTTAGAATTATTTTATTTTACATTTTATTACATTATAGTCAGCTCAAGATAACCTTTGAAACCGGAACAGAAATTTTGAAGAAAATTATTTTTCGCCATTTCAGGTGGCCCAACTTCCGAAGACCATAAGTCATCACCAATTGACCCAATCAGCTATTATAACCCCATTTCAAAAATGCCACGAAGCGCTCTACAGGCTTGACTGGCGCAAGCGCCTGTCACCTAAATTTTTGACCTCATCCGGGGCCTCTAAAGCTTTCAAAACTGAGTTCAAAGTTTCTGTACCCTGCTGCCAATACCGAAAATCTTCAATATCTTCCAATATACACTTGATCTGGCAATGAAACTTTACTGGCAGACTTATATGACCAAAATGAACCTCCAAGAAAGAAATCAGATCATTCTGAGCACATACAAAAATTACCAAAAATAGTAACTTTCCCTAAATAGCAGCTCTGCACAAAATAGCCCTTATTGAATATAAAAAAATAGAAATATTTTTTTCTTTTGGGTGATGCAAGATTGCTCTTACACCCAGGATGCTCCTGCATCAAAGATGGATATGATAGATGAGGATAAAGAATACATTGAGTAAATTTTTGATGAGTCTATGACCTTATGATATTGATTTGATTATGTTTCATTCATCTATGATGAGGAAAAGAGCTGAAAGACACAAAGTAGTGTTATCGGTTGATGAAGCATTTCAATATACACCGATGGAGTGTAGTGTATACTGAGCACAGTGTAAACTGAGCTTGTGTTCATCGACACATTTCTTTGTTAACTAAGAAGAACAGAATGAGCTAAATGATTAGTTTAGCCGATAAGATTGATGAGCTGGAAAGTGTATGATTTCAAGGTAACAGATAAAGTTTGTTATGATGATCGACAGCTAAAAAAATTTAGGAAAGATCTAAAGGATGAGAATCAAACATGTTATTGACACAAGTACCAAGGTATGTTTAAGAGGCAAAATCAATGAAGATGATTAAGCGGCAAAATCAATGAAGATGATTAAGCGGCAAAATCTGATGGAGCAGAAGAAAATGGTTTACATGTCTATATAAGAGACTAGAGATTTCACAATGAGTGTGATGTCGGAAGAAAAGGAAACTGCATAATCATCACGTGAACAAGTTTTCATGCATTCTAATCATACTGGTTAAGGAGAACCCTACTATAGAGCATTACCGAGCGACAGAGAGTGATTACCGACGGATAGTAAGTTGATATATTATTGAATCAGGAATGTTACATTGATCAGAAAGATTTGTATGAGTTGAACATTAATCTTTATATTTGCAATTGAAGTTGTGATGAAGGGTGCTCCCCTTAATACCACAAACACATAATAGAAACAGAGAAATAACAACAACATGCAAGAACAGAAAATTGGCTTCTTATTATCTCCACAAATGTGGAATTACAAACTTTCAAAATTACAATATGCAAAGCCACATGGGCATTCCCTTACAATATTTTGTAGGACAAAGCCTCGAATTATTACCCAGATCTACCACCCATAACTGTCCCAAACTGCCTAAGACAACACTACAGCCTTCCTTATATAGGCAATTTTCCACCGCCTAGGAAGGTTCCAGAATTTTTAGCCAACAAGGCCGACCAAACTTAGAATTATTTTATTTTTCATTTTATTACATCAAAGTCGGCTCAAAATAACTTTTGAAACCCAAACAGAAATTTTGAAGGAAAATCATTTTCCGCCATTTCAGGTGACCCAACTTCCGGAGACCATAAGTCATCACCCGTTGACCTGATTAACTATTATAACCCCATTTCGTAAAGGGCACAAGGAGCTCTACAATGCTTGAATCAAGAAAGCTTCATTTAGTTAAAAATTTGACCTCATCCGGGGCCTCTAAAGCCTTCAAAATTGAGTTCAAAGTTTTTGTACCCTATTTCCAAAACTGAAAAGTTTCAATATCTTCAAAACCAGACTTGATCTAGCAATGAAACTTTACAGGTAGACTGATATAACTAAGATGAACCTCCAACTATGAAATCAGAACATTCCAAGATCGTATGACTAACTTACTAAAAATAGCAAGTTTCCATAAATAGCAGCTCTACACAAGATAGCCCTTATTGAAAAGAAACCAGAAATATTTTTGGGTGATGCAAGATTACTCTTACACCTAGGATGCTCCTACATCAAGTTGTATTAAGACAGATCACCTACTATTACATATTTAACCATTGTACACAGTCAAATATCTTAACCGAGTGGACTAAGAAAGTCTTATTATGTATCATTCATAGAATGAACATTGTTATCCTATCAACCTCAAAGTGACTGCTGGTTGGACGATAACGATTGGTCTTAAATCCTCTAACAAGGTCACACCTAATAGTGTGTTTGTAACCTTTAACAGGGTTGGGTCTTCACCGACCTCACTTCAAAAGAGTGAATATTTTTGGGTTGCCGGTCCCAGATGGTTTTTCCCTTCACAGGGTTTCCACATTAAATCTCTTATGTTATGTGTTGATTGTGATATTTGTTTTGATGTCATATTTACATGTTTCATATTTGATTTGATTGGTAACTACTATATGGTTTAGACTGATAATCGGTAAAGCACAGATAGTAAAAGTATTTTAAGTTACCGAGCAGAGGAAATTGAAGTATTTGTTTTTGGATTATACATTTTGTATTAGGACAGTGATTAACTGATTCACCCCCCTCTCAATTATTATAACAATTGGTATCAAAGCATTGGTTGCTTAGAATAGATTTTTAAGGACTTCAGTACAAAGATCTCAAAATGTATAAGAGGGAAGTGCCAAGACTGAACAAAGAGAACTTCACAGTATGGAAAAGCTGGATGAAGTAGCACATATCTGGAATTGGGAATGCTACACTAGAATTGATGGAGAATGGCTATATAGAACCAACACCAAGTCCCCTGACACTTGATCAACTGAAAGACAGACATGAACACAATGTTACTATGATGGAGATTTTTTTTGCCTGTACCGATGCTGAATTTGAAGATATCAAAAGCTGCACTACTACAAAAGCCATGTGGGATAAACTTTCTCAAGTTTACAGTGGAGATGCAAATGTTAAAAGAGCTAGAGTAGAAATCTTAAGAGGCAGATTCAATGATATGAAGATGAAGGAAGGTGAGAATATTGTGCAATACATGAATAGACTGAAAGAGGTAGTACATGCTATTAGAGCATCTAATGGAGAAATTAGTGAAGAAACAGTTGTAAGCAAAGTACTCAGAACCTTATTGTCAGTTTACACAATTAGAATATCTTCTATTCATGAGACAAGGTCTACATCTGGTAATGTACTTACACTTGACAATCTAATTGGTAAACTTATAGCCTTTGAGTTAAATAACTTTGATAACAGTGTTGTTCCATTTGTTGAGTCCACTTTCATGTCTTCTCTGAAGATTAGTAAGTCTAGCAGGAATAATAAAAATGGTGATAGTGATAGTAATACCGATGATGAGCTTGATGAACTTGAAGCTCTTATGGCCAAAAGATTACCCAAAGGTAAAGGAAGGTATAGAGGTAAGCTACCTTTGGCATGCTTTAACTGTAAAGAGGTTGGCCACATCGCTGCTAGATGTCCACATAAGAAAGATGATGATAGAACCAAAGATCGATCTGAAGGAAGCTATGGGAGCAGATTCAATAGAGGCTACCGACACAACAGAGATAATTGAGATAGTAATGACAAAGGTAAAAAGGTATGTTTCATAGTCGAAGATAATGAATCTAAATCTAATTCTGATGATGATGTAGAAGTTGTATTTTTTGCTATGAAAGATGACTCAGAGGAAGAAGAAGAAACAACATTGATCTCTAAAGTTAACAAAAACAATACATGGATGATAGACAGTGGCTGTACACATCACATGACTAGTGATGAGGATAAATTTGATCAACTTGATGAATACAATGGAGGATCAATTAAGATGGGTAATGACACACCCTGTATGGTAAGAGGTAAAGGAACCTTAATGATAAATGATATGATAAAATGTGATAATGCTTATTGGGTAGATAGACTAAACTATAACTTATTAAGTGTGGCACAACTAAATAATTCAGGTCACCGAGTTGCTTTTGAGAGCAAGAAAGTGAAAATCTTTGATGATGGAGGAAGACTAGTTGGAACTGGAGCATAATCAAGAGGTAATCTATTTTATCTTGATACTGATGAGTCTTCTTGCTTGATGATGAAAAATGAAGATGCTTGGTTGTGTCATAAAAGGTTATGCCATGTGAACTTTGATAACATGATTAAGATCAATAAAAGGAAAAGAGTTAGAGGGTTGCCTAACTTGTCAAAACCGGATCATGTTATGTGTCATGAATGTTAGAAAGGGAAAATGACTAAGTCTAGTTTCAAAAGTAAGGATTATTCAACAAAGAAGATACTTGAGTTGGTTCATACCGACCTATTTGGTCCTATGAGAACTCAGAGTTATTATGGTGATAAATACTTTATTCTTTTTTTTGATAGATTGATGACTATTATGTTCTTAAAAGAAAAATTTGAAGCATTCAAGATGTTTAAGTGGTATAAAGCTAAGGTAGAAAAAGAGACTGGTAAGGAATTGAAATGCCTAAGATCTGATAGAGGAGGTGAATTTATCTCTAATGAATTTACTAATTTATGTAATGAGCATGGTATTAAAAGATAGGTCTCTGCACCGAGGACACCTCAGCAGAATGGGATTGCTGAAAGAAGGAATAGGTCAATATTTGACTATGCTAGGACACTGATGCTGCAAAAGAATGTTGCTCAAACATACTGGAGGGAAGCTGTCAGTACAGTTTTTTATGTTCTTAACCGAGTGCAATTGAAGAAGGACATCAACAAGACACCCTGTGAGTTATGGTTTGGACACAAACCTACTGTAAGTTATTTCAGAATTTTTGGAAGCAAATGTTTTATTCTGAAAGATGAGAGAAATTGTAAATTTGACTCAAAAGGTGATGAAGGGATATTTCTAGGATATTCCAGTAAAAGAAAAGCATATAAGTGTCTGAATAAAACTACTAATAAAATGATTGAAAGCACTAATGTCTGAGTTGATGAGTTTGATGAAAAAACATAGAGGAAAGCACAAAGGAACTAGAAGACTACGGTAGATTCACTTACATTGAACAACTAGAGTATCTACCAAAGCTGTAGCCTGTGATAACCAGTCAGCAGGAAAATAATACCGAACAATAACAAAGAGAAACTGACAAGCAGGATGGCCCTACCAAGCAAGCAAATGAACCTGCACAGGATGAAAAAGAAAGAAGAAATAGGATACTAGTAGTTTTGTCAGAAGACATCATCCTGAGACACAAATTATTGGAGACAAACAAGATAGCATGAAAACAAGGAGCAAAGCAAGAAAAGGTACATGTTTAGTTTGTGATTATGAACCAAAAAATGTAAAAGTTGCATTAGAAAATGATGAATAGGTTAATGAAATGAAAGAAGAAGTAGAACAAATAGAGAAGAACAAAACCTAGACCTTATTACCCCAACCTAAAGATAAGAATGTTATCGGTACTAAGTGGATATTCAAGAACAAGAAGAATGAGAATGGAGAAGTAACAAGAAATAAAGCCAGATTGGTATGTAAAGGATATGCGCAGGAGGAAGGCATAGATTATGGTGAAACATTTGCACCTATTGCTAGATTGGAAGGATTCAAAATGCTACTTGCATATGCTACGCACAAGAAATTCAAGGTTTATCAAATGGATGTCAAGTCAGTGTTTCTGAATGGAATACTTGAAGAAGAAGTCTACATAGAACAACCTGAAGGGTTCATTGATCCAGAAAAGAAATATATGGTATGTAGATTACATAAATCTTTATATGGTTTGAAGCAAGCATCGAGAGCCTAGTATGAGAGGCTGCATACTTATTTGTTAAGTATAGGATTTGTAAGAACAAGTGAGAATAGTAATTTGTATATGAAAGGAGATACTGATGATACAATTCTTATTACTAAAATATTTGTGGATGACATTATATTTGGAGGTCAAGATCAAATCTGTAAAGCCTTTGCTGATGAAATGAGGAATGAATCTGAAATGTCTATGTTCGGAGAGATTAAGTTCTTCATAGGACTACAAGTGATTCAGCAGAGTGATGGGATATTCATCTCACAATCAAAATATATCAAATAAGTATTGAAGACATTTGGCATGGAAGATGTTAAACCTATGGGAACACCGATGGCTACTGGATGTAAAATGACTAAGGAAGATGAAACTATAGAAGTGAACTAGACACTATACCGATCAATGATTGGTAAGTTAATGTATGTAGTTCACAGTAGACCAAACATAGCACATGTTGTGGGAATAGTTGCTAGATTTTTTGCTAATCCTAGAGAATCACACATGATTGCTACTAAAAGAATCTTAAGATACCTGAAGAAACTAGAGGATTATGGATTATGGTATCCTAAGGAAGGCAATTTTAAACTCAGAGTCTATACTTACACTGATTGGGCTAGAAATGTGGATGACAGAAAAAGTACCACCGAAGGAGCATTTTTCTTTGGTGAAAGACTTGTTACATGGACAAGTAAGAAGTAGGCTTGCATTTCTCAGTCTACAGCTGAAGTAGAGTATGTTGCTATTGCTACAAACTATTCAAACATTGCATATATTAAGCAAGTTCTGGAAGGTATGAATAAGATAATCACTGAGCTGGTGATTATATACTATGATAACACCAGTGCAATAAACATTTCAAAGAATCCAGTGATGCATTCTAAAACAAAGCACATATCAATTAAGTATCACTACTTGAGAGAATAAGTATAGGAGAAGCAAGTTAAGCTAGAGTTTGTTACATCAAAAGAACAACTTGCAGATATATTTACAAAGGCTCTACCGAAGGATACATTTGAGTACTTAAGGACTAGACTTGGGGTTCATCCCCTGTCTACCGGTCACTAAGGTGATCCAAATGTTGCATCAGCCTAATTTTATCAAAAGATCACTCATGTTGATGCAACATAGTGCACACTTTGGATCATGTCTAAGGTTGTGAAAAGTATTAGAACAGATTGGCATATCAATATACAAAGATACAGAGTATGCACCGGACAACAAAGAGTTACTTGGCTACTGAAGAGTTGTTTGTTTATTTGTTTCTTTGGCATTGTTGTCAAAGGGAGAGATAAACAATATGAAACATATGAAACAATATGCACTGATGAGAACTATCTGAGGGAGAGACAAATTGAAGAAAGGGAGAGCACTGAAGATTAGTTACTAAGAACAGAAGAAGGAATCTGAGAGCTGAAAAGATCATATTTGCAGAATGACAAAGTTGCATCTGTAATGCTATTGAGTAACGTAGTGATTAACATATTAAGCTAGGGAGAGCTTGTACAACATTTGTTCATAGAGTTGTAGAATACATGTTTGGTATGTGTATGGTATATTTCATTTTTCTTGAGTTGCCATCAATGCCAAAGGGAGAGATTGATGAACTACAACTGATTTAGAACCTAATTGAAGAATATGTGATTAAAGATCACTGAATCAATTGATTAGATGTGTAATATGATTAAATTAGTATTATGTTGTCATTGATATCAACGAGTTTGATAGCACTTATCTTGTAAGTTACTATACCGAAACATTTATAGAAAAGGAGTGAAAGAGATGAAGAACAAAAATATCTACATGAGGAAGATGGATATGACAGATGAGGATAAATAATACATTGAGTAACTTGTTGATGAGTCTATGACCTTATGATATTGACTTGATTATGTTTCATTCATCTATGATGAGGAAAAGAGCTGAAAGACACAAAGCAGTGTTGTCAACTAATGAAGCATTTCAGTATACACTGATGAAGTGTAGTGTATACCAAGCATAGTGTAAACTGAGCTTGTGTTCATCGATGCATTTCTTTGTTAATTAAGAAGAATAGAATGAACTAAATGATTAGTTTATTCGATAAGATTGATGAGCTGGAAAGTGTATGATTTCGAGGTAACAGATAAAGTTTGTTATGATGATCAATGGAAAACAAAATTTAGGAAAGATCTAAAGGATGAGAATCAAACGTGTTATTGACATAAGTACCGAGGTATGTTTAAGAGGCAAAATCAATGAAGATGATTAAGCAGAAAAATCTGATGGAGCTAAAGAAAATGGTTTACATGTCTATATAAGAGACTAGAGATTTCACAATGAGTGTGATGCCGGAAGAAAAGGAAATTGCATAATCATCATGTGAACAAGTTTTCATGCATTTTGATCATACTGGTTAAGGAGAACCCTACTGCAGAGCATTACTGAGCGACAGAGAGTGATTACCGACGGACGGTAAGTTGATATATTGTTGAATCAGGAATGTTACATTGATCAAAAAGATTTGTATGAGTTGAACATTGATCTGTATATTTGCAATCGAAGTTGTATTAAGACAGATCACCTACTGTTACATATTTAACCATTGTACACAGTCAAATCTCTTAACCGAGTGGACTAAGAAATTCTTATTATGTATCATTCATAGAATGAACATTGTTATCCTATTAACCCCAGAGTGATTGTTGGTTGGACGATAACGGTTGGTCTTAAATCCTCTAACAAGGTCAGACCTAACAGTGTGTTTGTAACCTTTAACAGGGTTGGGTCTTCACCGACCTCACTTCAAAAGAGTGAATATTTTTGGGTTGCCAGTCCCAGGTGGTTTTTCCCTTCACAGGGTTTCCATGTTAAATATCTTGTGTTATGTGTTGATTGTGATATTTTTTTTGATGTCATATTTACATGTTGCATATTTGATTTGATCGGTAACTACTATATGGTTTAGACTGATAATCGGTAAAGCACAGTCAGTAAAAGTATTTTAAGTTACCGAGCAGCAGAAATTGAAGTATTTATTTTTGGATTATACATTTTATATTGGGACAGTGATTAACTTTTTCACCCCCCCTCTTAGTTATTCTAACATAATATGCAATGCAATCTCTCATAAAGTGGAGAAATGGAGAAAACCTCATGAAAAAAAAATCCCCTCCAAAAGAAAGATGAAATAAACAAGATACATGGATGGAGGACTCAAGACCCCCAAGGACTACATATATCATGTATATACATTCAAGTATCCCTCCATAGGAAGGAAATAAGGAGACATGAAATCCCCCCATAATGAAGAAAATCCAATGTTGATGAAAAGTTCTTGCAAACAAAAGATTATCCAATGTCTATAAGCAAAATGTCTCCCATTAGGAAGAAATAAGTACATCAAATGATGAAGAAGATAATCCATGTCCAAATGGAAGAATCAGGAAGGAAGTCTCCAAGTATGCATCTCTGAAGAATAAACAAGTATCTCCAAGGTCAAAGAATCCATCACATCATCATGATCAAATTGGACCAAGAAATGTGACAAACCAAATGAAGGAGATGAATCAGGAATGTCAATCTCCAAAGAAGGTGAAGAAGTATCTTGAACTCTAACTATGAAAAAACTATTTGATCTAAATTATGAAATTAGATTATAATACTTGGTGTGATACCTGCAGTATTGTTAAATTCAACATAAAAATTGAGAAGATTAACAACAAGATTGCAAGCTAAAAAGTGATCCATTCTATTTGAAATTGGAGTTTATACAAATCTGATGGATCCCAAGAGTCACAAGAACCCCTTGGAAATGAAATGAAGAGTCGTCATAATGTTTATTAAAAATAAACTATTAAAACTATCAAATTTTACAAAAAAAACTATATATGAAAAATAGGTCCACTTGGAGAAGGTGTAACTTTCTAGTCCTAGCTCTGAATTGTGAACTGTTTACTTCGTTGGAATGGTATTCAATAAATATCGAATCAAATTTTGGAGGTAACACTACATTGATACCTTCGGGCACCATCCAAGCCCAGAAATGCTTCGAAGACCTTCAAAAATGCAGTTTTGAAACATAGAAAAATTTGAAAATTTAGATTTCACTATTTTCCCAATTTAATTCTGATCACTATCATCAAAGAGTAGAGAAATGCCCTCAATTATGTCTCCAAAATCTATAATATGAGACTCCATGAACAATGTTGAAATACCATCCAAGTATTCATTACACACTACAAAATATGAAGCACTATGCTCATCCTTCTGAATAGTAGAACTCAATTCCAGAGAAATGGGAGGTGGATGAGTGGGAAGTGCAACACTCATCTCAAGAACATAATGATTCAAGTTTCCAAAGGTCTCCTCATGATACACCCTTGATGGAAGGGTGGGTATTTAAAGAAAATCATCATCGTCATAAGAAATATGTGAAGAGGAATACTAGCATAATGCATTATCAACAACTCCCATAGCTATGACATCTCTAATCTCCATGTCCTTAATATAGACATAATTAGGAATGAAATCAACAATTTTACATCATGCCCTATGAGTTATTTGGTACACTAAAAGGAGATTACTAGAAAAGGATGGTGCACAAATAACATCATTAAATGTCCCCTTTCCCACATCAACATAACCCTTCCTATAAACCTTCACGCTTGTGTTGTTACCCATCAATATACAAGGAGAATTACAAGGCTTGGTAGAAGAGAAAATATCCATAGAAGATTCCATGTGATGTGAAGCAACTGAATTAAAAATCCATTTCCCTTTATCAAGATGTGTGGAAGCCACGAGTGCTTGACCTTTCATCTTGCCCTTTCCATGTGAATATTCTAGAGTTCTTGGTTGTGTAGATGAAGAGGCTACCAAATTTGATGAAGAAGAAGAAATATGAGACACAAATGAGGGCATTTTGATGTTGTTATTTTGAAGAAGGAAGGTGAGTTTATAAATCTTCTTATTATAACAATTATGCTCATCATGTCCATACTTTTTGCAATATGTGCATTTCATCTTCTTCTTTGTAGATGATTCCTCTTTAGAAGAGGGCTTGGACTCAGAAGAATGCTATGAAGGAGAATCCTTATCTTTCTCATGAGGCTTAGGATCTGTATATTATTTCTTTCATTTTCCACTTGAATCCTTTGATGTAGATTCATTGGCAAGAAGTGTATGATACTTTGGAGACTTCAATTGACCCATGTGTGACAAATTTTATTGTTCCCTTGTGAGTTGAGCTGAAAATTCATCAAGAGAAGGTATTTTGTATGCACTACCAGGAGCATCCATAGTGTCATATGATTTAGAAACAAAAATTAAATTTTCAGGACCTAGCTTTGAAATAATAGCTAAAAGCAATCGTTCATCCTGTTTAGTAACCCCAAAATTAGAAAGATCCATTCCATGAGAATTGAGTTTAGATAAGAAGTCCTGGATATTATCAAAATCATAAGGATTTAGACCTATTATTTCATTCTTTGACTTGAATATTCTCATTTTATCTAGCTTTCAAAAGAGTCCCTCCATGGTAGTCCAAACATCATGATGATGTGTGCAAGATGCAATACGATATCTCAAATTAGGACAAATAGACAAATTGAGAGTGTCAAGAGATTTATCCCATCATTCAAACCATTTTCCTCCTTCTACATTACCTGTGGATTCTGGATCCTGACCAAAAGTGATTCAATGCAATCTCACATGTAATAACAAATCCTCAATAGCATTTTTCCATTCATGATAATTATATAGAGTTAGGAGTGCAACTTTTGACAAATTCATAATACAATCAAAGATTATAATAGAAAAATAGATTACCCCTTCAAAGCACTCATAAGAAATACCAAACTAATATCCAAGTGTAACAAGTACCAAAATAGGCCCATAAAATACCAAATCATGAAAATGATATGTCCACTCATGATGACTACAATTTGATAGAAAAATTAGAAAGTATACAAAAAATAAATCACGCACTTTAAAAAAAATAGCACATGAAAATGTTACAATGTGTACCCAAAAACAGTCTTGAAAGTTGTAGAAAGGAATATTAGATAGGTATAGTCATGCAAAACTACAAATTTTGATCAATCTGACCATCAAAATTAGAAAATAATACCACCACTAGAACATTCACAAAATTCTACCATATATCAAAAAAATGCTAAAAAAAGTACTTAAAATGAGCAAGATATGAGCCTATGAAGTTGAACTACAAAATCAAAAATCTCAATGGTGAAGGGGTAGAAAAATTAAAACCCTGTTGACATAATCAAGCTAAATAATTAAATTTGATAATCAAATGGTTATTGTAAAAAAGCCAACTACCCCTATTTTGATGGCTAAATGATCGTTAAATTTAGAGTCATAAAATGATGACATCAATCCCTATCCATATAGATTATGATGTGGTTGACTACATGACATATTTGGTTACTCCACATGTGTTTGATGTGGCATACTATGCTTTCATCGCATTTCAAAAAAGCAAATTGGCATGGTATGGTTGTCCAGATGTCATGTGGTAGTTTGTGGTCTACAACGAATGCATTGTGGTCATCGCGGAGGAGGAACCGCTGGGGATAGGGAAATGTTGTGTTGGGTTGGGGTGGTGTGGGATATTAGTCACACATTCACAATGCATAAAACCTTACAATATATATTTTATGAAACACGATAGAGTTAAGAAAGGTAGATTGTTGGATTAATGTGGTGATTGTAATGGTTGCTAGCTAGGTTTTGCATGGGGCCCAAATCATACGGATGCAAAGGGATATTAACTTTGAATCTATACTATATTTTTCCTATGAGAACTCTGAGACAATATTAAGGGAGAGGGTTAAACCCCATCAAATATTTTTGAGGAAAAATATAGAAAAAAAAAGTTACAAATATGAAATGATATATATATATATATATATATATATATATATATATATATATATATATATATATATATATATATATATATATATATTCAATGATCATACTGTGCTTTTCTAGGTGAGTTGTACGGTTTTCTTATGCAAACAATTTTTGCCATAGATTTGACTTTTGCCTGATATAGGTAAATTTATAGCCAATTTTCACTAAAACAGCCTCCTGGACACAATGTGATGCCCAAAAAGCCTCATTATGTTCCCATAATTGAATCAAATCCAAATTTGCTACTCTTGAGAAGGAGTCTTCACACATTAAGAGATTTAATACCATGTTAGACTTTTAGGTGACTCTACAACACCCTCATGATCAAATGAAAGACCAACATAACTTCCACAAGAGAATGGTAGGACAATTACCACAAGATGCAAGAATGATATCATTTCTAATGAACATGAATAAAATGCACATAATGAACCTACTTATATAGGAAAGGAAATAAGAGACAATGATAATGAGTACAAAAGTCATCATCTACACAAGGTAGAATCACATGTCCACTAAAGGTGGATCATCCTCCAATATACAATGAAGTATGTGAAACATGCAGAGGATGATAATGTGATAAGAGAACTAAAGGTAGACCTCACACATAAAGTGGATGTTGGGATAGGAAATATATAGTACTGAGAGGGGAGGGGTGAATCGGTACCCTCAAAAACTTTTATTGAATTAACAATCTGCAATAGTGGTGTCTATCTAACCAACTGATTCTATTGTTTACAACATACATTCAAATAACTTGTAAATGTAAAGTGCATGAAAATAAACAATAAATCATTCATGAAATGTAACACATGACTCAAGTGCTTTGGTTACACTGAAACCCTTATTAGAAGGTAAAAATTACGGTGGGGATGACACCCAAAAATTCTTCACTACTGCAGTAAATAAAGTAATACCAGTTAAGGCTACAAGCGTGATCACTTATGGTGATCTCACCCTATTAGGAGTAACATAAGATTGATTAGAGATACCTTGTGAAAAGATTTTAGTAACACCAAACAAGTGTTCACTCGGTTAAGAGATTTACAACAGACGGTTAAGTCTACTCTATTAAGAGATTTACAATCCTGCTATAATGGTTAAATGATAACAAAAAATATTAGTACATGACAACTTCAACTCGTTTGAATCATATCTATGAAATACTAAATAGATTTCACCTTGATGTGTAGTATATTACTCTTTGTTCTTCTCGGTAGCCTTGTATGTTTCTAATAAACTAAATACTATCTCTGATAACTACTCATTCATGTAAACCCTTGTCTGAATTTTGATGTCCTGTAAGCGACTATTGCTTCATGATCTCCTTGTCATGTCTTGTGTCAAAATGACATAAAATACAATTATATAGAAAATTTCTTTGACCTAATTAGGTTTACAACATCTTAGAAAACCTAAGATCTACGATGTACAAAAATAACCTAGATCTAACTATTACATAGGAATCATCACAATATTTAATGATTACATCCATAATAAATGTGCCTCGATCTTGGTAATACATTTATAAATCCGTGTAAACCATTTGCAAAGATATATGTGTCATTGTTGATTACTATATCATTTTTTGAACAACTGGGTAAACACTACATTCTCTGTTCGGTCAATTAACTGATGCTTGATGTGTAGAATGCTCAGTGTTCACTGACTCGATGCTCGATAAACTCTGATGCTCGAAAAACATACTCAGCTAAACCAATGTTCTTTTAGGTTTAGGTTCTACCTTGTAACTGCTCGGTATGAAGGCTTTGTAAGTTCAACCGACTAGCTTGTATACCTCCTTATTCCATCTTTTACCAACTGAATAGCTTAGATTACTGACTAATCTTAGTTGATCCTAATGACAACACTTAATGCTCAAATAGAGATAACAATGGAATGTGATAACAAATATCACCACCTAAAGTGGAATTTCTCCTACACCATGTATAAATAAGGTGTAAACTCTTAAATGTCTCATATGCAAACTACTATGCAATGCATTATCTTAATTAAGCTTAAGTAAAGTGAAATTAAGAATATTTAAGTACACGAACAAATGTATTATTAAAAGTAAGAAAATAGGTAAGATAATAACATAAGGTTTTAGGACTACTAGTAACATTTATTATATAGAAGAAAAAAGCAAAAAGATATGTTTTCTAACCCAATGTAATGAAATCTAGTTATGACACAAAATATTAGGACTTGTGAGCTTTGATAGCATTGTCAAAATCAGCAAAACTAAAGTTGTTAGAGATTTGCCAAAAAAATTCAAACCCATGGATAATATCTATAGAGAATGTCAAATTGGAAAGCAGACAAGGAGATCCCTTAATAACAACAAATACTCATCAAGTAGACATCTGGAATTGATACATATTGATCTATGTTATCCAACAAGAACCAAATTTCTCAATGGAGAAAGGTACTTTATGTTGTTGATTTATGATTACTCTAGGATGACCTGGGTCACCTTTCTAAGAGAAAAATATGATGCATTTCAAAGATTTAAAATTTTATAATCAATGGTTAAAAATAAAATTGGTTATAAGATCAAATGTTTAAGATATGTTAAGGGTGGAGAATTCACATAAAAAGAATTTAATGGATTTTTTGATATGAATGTTACAAGAACGAAATATTGTATACCAAGAACTCCAACAGAATGGATTAGTTGAAAGGAATAATTGTTGGCAGGTGATTTTGTGGAGCACTAGGGATCACTTGAGGGTTTCCATTAATGGAAACACTTATGCTGGAGTGATCGCATGCAGACAGTTTTGCTACTAGAGTCACAGTCATAAAAATGACTTAAGTCCAGAATCAGGGTAACAAGGTATAGTGTTACAATTTTGGTTAGCGATGGAAATGTATGAGGTATTATGGCCTGAAAAGTTAGTAGAAGGTATTTTTGGATATGTATATGCTTTAGTCAAGGGTGCATGAGTTTTGGTGATCAAATCAGTGAGATTCAGTGATCTGAAGGTATGCGAAGACAGAGAATCAGTATAACTAGGTATATGAGTAGTTGTGAAGATTAAGGCAAGGTCAGTGGATATGGTAATGTGATAAGTTAGGTGAATGAAGTATATTATGGACACTTGGGTAATATAATATTGTCAACATCATACTTATCATTTTCATAATTAATTATTATGTTTTGTTTGGTATTTATGAAGCCGACTGGATGGCAGATTTTGTATAAGTATAGAATGATTTTGTGGGAGCAAAGATATACATTATGAGATGTGATGATGAAGCAAGGTTGTGAATTTGAGAGAAGAGAGTAGGTACAAGATCATTAACAAATAGAGCTATAACCAAAACTATCTAAGAAAGATAAGTGCTTGTATTGTTCACATTTTGGAGAACTCCTTATGACAATTTTTTATTGTAAGAGCAGTTTGCTCACCACCTTTAACTAGGTGTTTTGTATAGCCATAATAGGGTTTTGCATTCCTCTAAAAAGGAAATGTACTATGTAATAATCAGCTCCTAACAGGGCTAGATCTCCTAACAGGGATATAATATTTTAGTACATAGTTGTGGGCACCAACCCCACCGGGGTTTTCCCTTAGCCAGGGTTTCCTTGAGAACAAATCATGGTGTCATGAGTTATGTGTTGTGTTTTAATGTTCTTTTCATTTCAGCATTATTATGGCTTATTTATAATTGGTTAAATTTTAAATCAAAGTGCAGTAATTCTGATTCACACCCCCCCCCCTCCCTCTCAGTATTACCTAATCCTAACAAGAATAGGACAATGTTTGAAATGGATAGAACTATGTTAAAAGATGCCAATTTGACCAATGTGTATTGGAAGGGTATTGTGCATACACCTATATATGTTCTTAACATAGTGAAAATAAGAGAAACATACAAAGGTACCCCATGAAATCTAGTACGAAAGACCTCCTACCAAAAGGTACTTCAAGATTTTCAGAAGCAAGTGTTACAATAGAAGGAATGAATATGGACTGGGAAAATTCAATACAAGATCCAAGGAAGGCAGTTTATTAGTCTATGCAACAAATAGAAAAGCCTATAATGCTTTTATAAGAGGTTAAACAAGATTGTTGAAAGTGCAAATGTAAAGGTATGTGAGGATTGGAGTCATCTTACTCTTGTAATTGACAGTGATATTAAGCTATGTCCTTTAGTTTTAGAATCAAAGAATGATCTGGAAGAAGATCAAGAGGATAAATTCATTACAAAAACTAAACCAGAGATTACTATGAAGATGCTAGCTAAGTATGTTCAGAGGAATAATTTTGAAGATTAGATAATTGGTGATAAAGATGTAAGTGTTCAAACCAAAAGAAGGATCATTGGATCACAAGAACAAATAGATTATTATTTTCTATCAATGGGTGAAGCGAAGAATTATAAATAAGCAATCAAGGAAGAGAATTGGATTAAAGCAATAGAGGAAGAACTAATTCAGATACAAAAAAATGAAACTTGGGAACTTGTACCTAGACTAGTGGACAGACATATAATAGGAACAAAATGGGTCTTTAGAAACAAGTTAAATGAACAAGGTTAAGTCGTAAGGTACAAGGGTATACCACTATGCAAGGGCTATTCAGAGGTCAAAGGGATTGATTTTGAAGAAAATTTTCCTCTAGTTGCAAGGATGGAAGCTATAAGAATGTTTCTTGCATTTTTTGCCTCTAAGAATTGGAAGGCATATCAAATTGATGTAAAATCAATATTTTTAAATGGATAAATTGAGGAAGAAATGTATATAGAGCAACCAAAAGGTTTCAAGAGTTTGGAAGAACTAGACATGATATGCAAATTGAAGAAGGTTATTCATGGATTGAAATAGGCACACAAGGCCTGGTATGAAAGATTGGACAAATATCTAATACAATAGAAATTGAAGAGAGGAACCATTACTGCAGAAATGCATATAGAATTTGAAATGTCCATGACAGGCGATTTAACTTTTTTTCTTGGTTTGCAAGTTAGTTACATTGATGATGGAATCTTTATTTATCAAAATAAATATGTAAAGGAAATGTTAAAAAAGTTTGGTATGGATGGTTGTAAACTTGTTGCAACTCCTATGATTGTTTGTTATGAGTTTAGAAAGGATGATGAGTCTTTGGAGGTTGATCAAACAAAGTATAGATCAATGATTGGTGGATTATTGTATCTAACCACTTCTATACCATATATTATGTAGGTTGTGTATTTGGTCGCTAGATTTCAAGCTAAATCAAAAGTTAGTCAGGAGCAAGTTGTGAAAATAATTTTTGGATACCTAAGGGGAATAGAGGATTATGGATTATGGTACAAAATAGGAGGTAATTTTAATCTACACACCTTTAGTGATGTTGATTTAGCAGGATGTATTGATAATAAAAAAAAGCATTAGTAGTGGGGAATTCTTCTTAGGAGACAAACTAGTCTCATGGTTCAATAAGAAATGTGATATGGTGTCTTTATCTATTGCAAAGGAAGAATATATTATTGCAGCATCCTCTTGTACTCAAGTATTATGGATGAAAAAAAACATTCAGATATATTAAAGTAACATTTTATGAAGTCATTCCTATTATGTGTGATAATACAAGTGCAATAAATATTTCCAAAAAAATGGCTATGCATTTGAGGACAAAGCATATATTAATCAAATACCAGAGTATATCAATCAAGAAAAAGTTTCTAAAAAGGAAGTGAGACTAGAGTATATTTGTAGCTAAGAAAAAATTGTAAACATCTTTATTGAAGCCTTATCAAAGATACTTTTGAGTTTCCCTGGGAGAAGCTTGGGGTTATGTTAGAGTAATAATCTTTTGTGTTATTAATTAAATCATTTTGATCTAATTACTAACTCACCTATTCACTCTAGTTGCTTAAGCCAACCTTAGGGTTTCCCTTTTAGGGTTTTGTGATTCCTTTTATAAGGATTCACCTCTTTGTATTTTTTAATAGATTAGATTATCATAATGTAATATTGTGCATAAGATGTCTCTGGCTTTTTGGCCTGCATAGTTTTTTCTTGCATTTTATTCTTTGCTTCTTCCATGTGACAGGGTTATGCATGCAAGTGTTATTAGGAGATTAGCTTTTCACCTAATCTAACGTGGTATCAGAGCCATCTTGCTACTTGATGTTCATGTTTCGTTGAAGTGATTTAGAAGCAAGACGTTATTTTTTGTTTCTTTTTTAGCAAAAACAGATGCCTCCATTGCACTCAGAAGGCCCAAGAGAGTCATAATCCATATAAAACTTGTCCATTTTGGACAACTTGACTCTAAGGCAAAAAAAAATTGGTTTCCAGTGCCGTACGGGCATGAAAACCAAGAAAAAAATATTTAAAAATCATTTTAAAAAAGTTTTTGCGTTAATTTTTAACGCATGCAATGGTTTTTAAAACATGCCTCCCATGCTCCTCCTCCACACCATTAGCACTCCTCCACCACCAGCACCATGGCCCGCCCAACGTCGCTGCCAGAGACCACTGCCCTCAGTGCCCGCTGCCACAGCACCCTCCTCCGCTGCCCCGCTGTCCCGCTCCACTGCCACCCAGGTCCTCAGCCGAGCACGCCGCCTAGCGGGCTTTTAGCCCCACGGGCCCCTTTTTTGCCAAGCGATGGTCACATGGGTGACTGGGAGCTCTGGCTCTAGCCCCCTGCGTGTGCCATGCACCCAAGGGCCTTATTTTTTCAGCCCCAGGGGCTTAAAATTGGATTTTGGAGCCTTTCTGACCCTCTGACGCATTTTTTGCTCTATCTGGAGCATACGGAGGTCTTTTTTGGACTTCTTTATATCGTCAAAAAGCTCTTTCCAAGCTCTTTTCGATTATGGAGGTTAGGTTTTCTGGCTCTACTATTTTGATAGTATTTTTTTTTGTCAAAGTTTGATGTTTGTTTTTTCCTTCCGGGAGCCTTATCTCGCTCATCCGGACTCTTTTTTGGGCTCACTAGATATCATTGGAAAGTTGGTTCAGTGATTTTTTTAATGGCAGGGGTCTTTTATCTAGATTCTTCTCTAGGTTCTCTCTCCTCCAAGTTTTGCACTTTCACACTTTGGCAGATTACTTGGGTTCTACAGGTCCTAGGATCTCTTCTTCTATTCTTCTGGCTCACTCTTCTTTCTAAATTTCTGAGCATTGTATGCTTCTCTTCTGTAGCATTCTCTTTTCTGTAAATGCACTAAGATAAAGTGCCTACTTTTGCATATTTGGGATTTCAATCACCTTGTGTTTGTTTGTACTCGCACTTAGTTATAAAGTGTCATGGGGGGTTATGATGTTTTGCCTTTTGTGCTCATCCACCTTTGTCAAGTGAGTGTACCTTTCATGACATTAGCCCATGTTGTGTGTCCAGAAGATCAATTCTTCTTCTTTGACACCGCCCTTTATCCTGTGCTTGTACTTCTATTGCACTGTTGGTGTTCCTGATTCTTCTTCTTGCAGATGTTTCTGGCATTACATTTCAGTGTTCCTGTCACACCTCTCTCTGTTTCGCATTATGGGGGGTTCACCTGTTGGTTCTATTACTTCCTTGGTTCAGTTGAGTGATCTACGTATTAAGTTCTTGTTCCTATGTACTAGGCGGATGTAGTGGCTAGGCACCTATGCATTTCGGTGAGATGGTTCATCTACTATATAGACACTCGTTCATTCCTATTTTGGAGGTCACCTCTTTGATTGATCAGCTCTTTAGAATTTGTCTTCTCTACCTGATCATGCACTATTTCAGTGGGGCTTCCAGCAGTTTCTTCTGACAATGTTTGCAGCTTCATGCTTCGGAGATGCTTCATGCTCTTTCTTGTTCCTTTCTTTGGGACTTTCCCTAGATTGGAGGCTTTGTTTCCTTCATCTAGTTTATTTCTTGTACTTGGGTACCTAATCAGGCCTTGTTGTCGGGACCCATCTTTCCTGCTTTCTGTAGTAGTCTCCTAGGTTTTGCTTCTCCCTAAGCTTATCTTAAGGGGGGGTGTTAGAGTAATAGTCTTTTGTGTTATTAATTAAATCATTTTGATCTAATTACTAACTCACCTATTCACTCTAGTTGCTTAAGCCAACCTTAGGGTTTCCCTTTTAGGGTTTCGTGATTGCTTTTATAAGGATTCACCTCTTTGTATTTATTAATAGATTAGATTATCATAATGTAATATTGTGCATATGATGTCTCTAGCTTTTTGGCCTCCATAGTTTTTTCTTACTTTCTATTCTTTGCTTCTTCCATGTGACAGGGTTATGCATGCAGGTGTTCTTGGGAGATTAGCTTTTCACCTAATCTAACAGTTATTACCCCACATTTTTTGAACTAAGAAAATGTGATTGGTGCATCTGTCTAAAAAGTGCCTTCTAGACTTATGCTTGTGGTTGTTCTTAGGGGGAGTATCAAAAGGAATGATTTTGACTTTTTCCCTTGATAGAAAAGGGGGAGAAATATAAATAAAGTGTTTACGAGAGTAAGGGGGAGTTCACATTTTTGGTGGTTGTTTGCCATCAATGACAAAGGGGGAGATTGTTAGAAATATATGATTATTATTTATTTTCATTGATGTTGACAAGTGTTATTGTTTCATGTTTCCTCTATTAATCATTTATTTGTTTTGTTAAGTTTGAATAATATGTATTTTAAGCTCTTCATCTATATCATAAGTTTGAAGTTTTTATGAAATTTCCATTGTTCATTCTTAACCCTAGTTGTCTTGTGTTGAATAGTTGTTAATATCTATACATGGAATTCATGTTTTTGTTAAAGAGCTTAACAAACCAGAAGTAGGGTTTCATGGAAAAATTTATTCTTTCAAGGAAAGTTAATTTGTTAAACCAATAATACAATTATTTTATTTATTTCAAACTATTTTATCAAACTCTATTCAAGGGTTGTCTGTTTAATGAAGATTAGTAAAGTGTTTTTATTTTCAATCAAGGGTTAGGGTTCCCTGTCTTTTAAAAGATCAATATTTATTCAGTATTAGTATTATCATTGTGATTAAAGTCTTTTGTTTAACCCTAGTTTGAACTCTATTATACTCATATGTTGATTCATGGTTAAGGGTATGTTGTTTTATCCAAGCTCAAATAAAGAAGTTATTTGTTTAGATTCTTTACACAAGATTCTGAGTTTATTCTTTGATCGAGGAATTATGAAGTTAGTTTTTTAAAGAAGTTAGATTGCATTTTTTGAAGACAGTCAACATGGAAGTTTATTGTGAGTTCCTTTCCAAGGAACATTATAAATATTTCATTTAGATTTGTTCTCTAAAATGTAGAGAAGTGGAACATATTGATTTATCAACTTTTCAAAAAGATTGAAAATAGTGTGTGATATTGTTATATATTTCATTGACACACACACACACACACACATGGAGATATATATATATAATGTGTGTCTGTGTGTATTTGAAGAATGATCATAATTGTATCTTAGTATAATGCATCCTTGAGTTACAAAAATTTGGCAAATGTACTCAATAATTCTCAATCAATTAGAATATTAAGAATTTTATTTTACACATTGAAATCATTTCTGGGTTATTTGCAGTTAGGACATAACATTGAGAAAGTAAGGGAAAAGATGCGGGATTTAACAAAGCTTATGATGTGTATATATCCTTCATCAAAACTTTTTACATTTATCTTGGAGGGTCTCTGATCAAAGAACAACAGAACTAGAATCGAATATGTAGATCTCCTTGGATTTATGTTAGATCACTATGGAATTGAGGTATGGGATCTATTGGCAATTTGGCTCAGTTGGTTACATAGATGTTGTCATTATGGCAACATATGATCCACATGAAGATCACACAGGTCAGAGAGCTAGTATGACAAAGCACAATACAAAAAATTATAAGTATTGTATGCACCCAAAAATGGTCGCCTAGACTTTGGGCCCCATTTATTTGATTTATCAACCCTGAATCACTTTTATCAATAATCAATATTTTCAACATTATCAATTTCTTGATCAAGTCTTAATTTCGATCATATATTAGATTTTTATCCTATGGGCTAACCATTTATCCTAAGTTTTTATTTACTTAAAAATGAATATTTCCTCCCCTTTTATTTAAATAAAAAGCCCCACCTTTTCATCTTATCCTAAGTTGCACAAATAAAGCATTATTCTTATTTTATAAAAAGAAGAAAAGCACTTTTTGTCTCATATGGATACTAAAGTCAACTCTTATTTTCCTATTGCAGGATATTTGTGCACAAGGATCAAGCTTCCATTTTTCTCCACCGTTGATTAAGTCTTTTGCCTCTTAATCTCAATGGTCCATTTCACCTCATTTCTTATAAAAGGAGAGATCTCTCCTTCATTTGCATATCCATCTCTTTTATGCTAATGTTATGCTGTAGGTTTTCTACGTGCATTTGGAGGTTTTGGAGATCATTGCTACATCAAGCTTTTCTTAGATTTCTTCATTGCTTCATAGTTTAGACTTCATTTCGTGCATTATCATAGCATCCATAGCTTCATTTCATAGCTTAGTTTCTTTTATGCAATAGATAACTTCACATAGCTTAATTAGGAAGGTTGTAATCCTTTGTATTTCCTTTCAATAGCTTAATTTGTACTTTCATTTCCATAGAATAGTTTGCATTCTCATTTAGATTTTCATTGCATTGCATACTTTGATTTCATTAAAGATATTGGTACTCTTTCCCTTGTCTTCATTGTGAATCTCTCATTGTATGGTTGACTAGCAAGGTCACTAGTTTCATAGCTCTAGTTGAGAGCAAATATATCAAGTTCCTTTCAACTCCATGCATAGAGAGCTATGAGTCACTTTGTGAGGCCTCACTATTGAGCAACCTTGCATGTAAGGATTCATAGTAGTGTGGTCACTTTTGATCCATACATTTTTGGCACCCACCGTGGGGCAAAGTGGATAGACTTTGTCCTTTAGTTTCTTGCATTTTCATCATTTTTCGGATTAATTTTTAGATATTTTGCATTCTCTATTTTTCTGTCTCAGAGTATCGCGCAAAACTTCTCAGGTATATCACGCAATAGACCTTATAATATAGGTGCAAAACTTCACGTCAAGGAAGAATCACCCGCTAGTATTAAGGTCTGTCACCTAGCATCGCGTGAAGTATCGCCCACATGTTCTGCAGTGTATCGCCCAGACTGAGGTATATCGCCCAAGTACAGGAAACTGTGTCGTGTGATTCTGGTGAAGCCTGAGGTATATCACCTGATTTGACAGAGAGTTGCAATTTGAGTTTTATTATTCGAATCTGATCATATTTAGTTTGCTAGTTTACTTTATTGCATTTAGATAGATCTAACTTGTATTTCTTAGCCTAGATTAGTTATTTTTTTGCATCATTTCCATTTAGATTTTGGATTTCCCTAATTGTAATTGTCTAAAAATTTGTGGTTGTAGGGGATTTGCTTGAAGGAGATTTCCATAAATTGCATACTAAAGGGCTACTAATGATTTTTGCAAGGCTGCCCAAAGCATAATCAAAAGCAAAAATAAAAAATAAAAAATTTCAAGTGTTTGTGGTTTATTTCCTTTCAAGTGTGGCATCTACTAATTGTTTTAGGAATCTTAATACCTTGTGGAAGAGATTTTGAGGTGGTAGGAGAAGTATGCTCTTCACCTTTAGGTGAACCAGAAAATCTTGACCCATCTTAAGGTTTTGGAAGCAAGGGGGTAATTGAATATTTGCTTGGTGTGTTTGGGAGAAGTTTTTGAGATGGGGGAGTATGCTCTTCACCCTCGTGGTGAACCAAAAACCTTGAACCTCAAAAATCATCCATTCTTTGTTTAGTTTAAGATCCTTTAGTGGGCCTTCTCTTGAGCAATCAAGAGGAATGACCCAAGTGGGGACAAGCCTTTTGCCGGCTATTCCAACTCACTATAATCTCAAGGCTATCGAGGACACAAAACCTTGGTAGACATAACACTTGTCTTTGCTTGATGTGAGTAGCTCATGGGATTGTGACCATGGGGAAAGCATTGAGCAAGAATGCTTAAGGTACTCTTGAGGTCACGAGGTCCGAGTCCTCTATAAGGAGCAAGAGGGGTGTTATGAATGGAAGCCCTTACTAAGAACCCTAGGTTAGAGACCACCTATTTTAGCTGCTTATATTCTTAGTGCAAGGATTGATCCAAGTGGACTAACTCAGATCACCCCAAGATACTCACCATACTTGTCCCTTTGGTTGTGTTGTTTGACACTTCCATGACAAAGCCAATATCTCTTGTGGGCAACCACTTGGTGTGAGGCAAGGGGGCATCAAGTTGTGGGATAAGTTGGTAAGTATTGAGCCTTGTCTTATAGGTAGATATTGCTTGAAGTGTCTTTGATTGTGTGATACCAGTGTAAACATTCTCAACATATAAACAATTGATAGCATTCATAGGGTGCAATTTTATTTTTGATATCACAAGTGTTTATCTTGGCAAGGTTGCTTTCGCCCTTGTTTCAAGTATTTGAAGACATGTTTGATCCTCTACTATTTGCAAACCTATCCAAATTCTGTTAAATTTGTGATTAAAATCAGACATTTTCACCCTAACATTCAGAGAATCCAAAATCAGGCCTTAAAAACTTGAAATTTTGCACAAATTGGTCAAAAAATTGCATCAGCATCGCCTGCTTAAGAGAGAAATATTGTGCGATAGTTCACCTGGAACTGTATTGCCTAATAGTTATTAGGTCTGTCACTTGTCAGTTTTGAGGTCTATCACCTGGCATCGTGCGAAGTATCACCCGGTCTTAGGTATATTGCCCAATTTGTCTGGAGTCTATCGCCTGAGAATTTTTAGCAGTATTCTTAATTCCAATCATTAAGTTGCCTTTTAGTACGACTTGGCCTTTGAATAGGTTATCTAACCTCACTGTTAGAGACCTATTTTGACTGCAAGTTTCTAATTTTAGCCTTCTAGGGATCATCTCAATTGATTTATAAGGTTACCTTGAAAATAATTTGTCAAGTTAGAAAGATATTCCTAGTGAATAGTTTGTCTTTAGAATTGTTGATTACACCCTTGGAGAATTCTGATCCTACTATTGTCCAAATCATTTTTCGTATATCTCAATTTCAATTTGAATTTGGCTAAGTCCAACCTCCTGATTCAAAAGTGCAAGGGTATTCACCCTTTGATTTGAAGCACCTCTTTGACAGTGTTGGTGATGCCTTTTATTTTTCTATCTTTTCATCTTCTCTTTGGACAATAGAGAATCTCAATTATCCTAGGTTGGAATTGACACTTTGAGAGATTGACCCATCATCAGGAATCTCTTTCTTTCATGTCAGTTACAACAAGGTACCAAGTCAATCAAGGGAAGTAACCCCCTGTTGCCTTTAGCCAGTTACCACCAGTTAAGACTCGTCAACAGCACAAGGGAAAAGAACCCCTTTTTGATCAATCTCCTAAAAGTGAATCTGAAGTTTGTTTTAATCCAAAAGGTAATCCTAGTGAAGTGAGCACCTCTTTAGCACCACTTTCATCAAGTATGGACATGAGTTACACTTTCACTTGACAACAAAGAGAAGCCATGAATCAAACTCTTGAGGATATTTTCCAACGGCATAGAGTGTATGGTGGTTCTTCTCATGCTAGTCCACCCAGGTCACCCCCCAACAACACAAGGTATTTTGATGCTCATCAACGAGCTGAGAGACATTATAGGCAAACTCACTCAGATTCAGGGTCACAACATGAGGACCAGAACAATGAATCTAGTGACCATCACATCAACACAGCCAACGCAATAAGGCATTCAAGACAATCTTCTCCACTTAAAGATACCTCTTGATATGCAAATATGAGATTGAAAAGCATTGAAAGGGAGAAGCAAGCCTATCTAGATGAAAAAGCCACCAAAAAGGAGAAATTTAGACAACTAGAGGAAGAGGAATGTGCATTATTAGACATAAGAAAAAGAGTCGCCCAAGAAGAAGAAGATAGGCTTTATGCACAACAACTCCAAAATCAATTTAATGGGAGGGGTACCAATAGTGGGACCAACTCTCCCCCATCTGCCCCTTCACCAAGTCCTAGAAGAAGGTCAAGGATGCCATCAAGGTCCCCAAGTCCTAGAGGAAGAAGGACTTCAAGATATGATCACCATAGGAGACGGTCACCTCATAGACTTTCAAAACAACCCTCCCAACAAGCACATCATGGTTCACGACATGAAGGAAGTCATGCCAACTTTGATAAAATGGATTTTATGACTATGCAACAAGAACCAACTTTTCAAGCATATGTGGAAAGATATGTGGAACAAAACAAGGACCAATTCCTAGAAAGTCTCATCAATAAAGGTGCTAAGGTCCCATATAATTTTGATGTCTACCAAAAGATTAAGAAACAAAATCCTTCAACCAATGAGATGATCATGCAAATGCAAAAAGATATAGAAAGGATGAGGGCTCCTAAGAGCGCATTTAATTTGGACTCCATATGTCCCAACCCTATAGACAAAAGTGTGGTGATGATTGAATTTCCTAAGAAGGTTGAGTTCCCAACTTATGACAAATATGATGACATTGGTGATCCTCATGACCATGTTAGATAATTTTATATAATGAGCTTTGCTTTTCATCATGAAGACTCCTATTTAATGAGATTATTCCCAAGGAGTCTAAAAGGTCAAGCTATGGAGTGGTTCACCAACCTTACTCCTCCAGTGAAGACATTTAAAGAACTTGTCCAAAGATTTGTCCAACATTTTGCTTACAATCTATCTAGGTCAGTCACAATGCTTGATTTGTGCAAACTCAAACAAAATCAAGGGGAACCTTTTGTCACCTTCTTGCAAAGATGGAGACGGTTATGCTCAAAGTATCCTAGGACAATTCCTGAGGAAGAGAGAATAGACATCATTGTGAGCAATTTAATACCAGAGCTAAGATATGAGGTCAGGAAGATCCCATTTAATTCTTTTGATACCATGGTAGAAGTGGCATGTCGCATAGAGGATGTCCTAAAAGAACAAAGAATTTTGGCTAAACCAACTAATAACAACAATGGCCAAAACAACAACAATAATGGTAATAAGGACAAAAAGAACCCTTATTAGAACAAGAATAATCAAGTGGTCAATGATGGAGTTGTTGACTCATCTCAACCTAAGAATGAAGGAGTTCTTAATCTCTCTAATGCAGTCCAAGCCCTGAAGCTACAAACATCTTCAGCACAACAAGAGAATAAACCCAAGTATCAAGCGAGACCTAAAATAGAAAAGAGGCAATTTACCAAACTTGGGGACTCCTATGCAGACATTTTCAAGATGTTAATTGCTCATAATTTGGCGCACCCCCAAGATCCTGCAAAGCACCGCATACCAGATCCTAAGCCTCATTAGTGGGATGAGAAGGCTTTTTGTGTCTTTCACAATGGAATTGGACATGATATAGAAAATTGTTTTAAACTTAAGCATCTTGTCCAAGATCTCATTGAAAGTGGATGATTGCAAGTTGATGGTTTAACCACTAATGCGGATCATAAAGCTTTTAAAGAACCCTTGCCCAAATATGAGAAAGGAGATAATTCTAACAACAAGAACGGCAAGGCTGCTATCAACTACACCTACACAAATGCTGAAAATGTTATTAATATGCTTGAAGTTGTTGATGATAATTTCAACATGATGAGAGGGAAAGACCCTTATGGATATGATGTGGATTCAAATCCTATGCTTGATGAAGGACCCGTTGTGGTACTAAGAGGTCCTCACTCACGGAGGATGTCTGAACCCCTCAATGCAGTCACTAGGAGTCAGTCTCAAGCTCCCATTATTATTAGAGGACCTAACTCTAGTAAGTCTAAGCAGCCAGTGTCAAAAGGTGTTCTTCCCAAATTTGTTGTTGGTCCTGAGTTGAATTATAATCTTGTTGACCAATTACAACATACACCAGCACAGATTTTAATCTTTGAGCTTTTGGAATTGTCCCCTAAGCATAAGCATGTCCTTGAGGATGTCTTGCGAGTGGCTAATGTCCCTAATGATATAGACATAGATCAATTCCAGAATATGGTCAACCACTTGGCTAGCCCTCACTACCTTACATTCTCAGAAGAAGATGATAAGTCATTAAGCCACCCACACAATTTGGCCCTTCATATAAAGGTTATGATCCACAGGACCCGTGTTAGGTGCGTGTTGATAGATGGGGGTGTTGGGCTTAATATTTGTTCTTTGAGCTTATTGAAGGCCTTGGGTTATTTAGAAGAAGTCATTGACACAAGGAAGAAGATAACTATCAAGGCTTATGATGAAGCAGAACGTAGTTCTAAAGGATTGGTTGTTCTTCCTATCCGAATTGGTCCTGTAAAGAAAGATATTTTGTTTCAGATTGTTGATGCCGGTCCTTTGGCTTACAATATTTTGTTGGGTAGACCTTGGATACATGAGATGCAAGCAGTCCCATCTACTTATCATCAGTGTGTGAAGTTCCCTTACAATGGAGTAGAAGTTTGCATACCCGGGGATAGCACATTGTTAGTCAACACCATTTCAGCAGGGTCTCACATTCCTTTGAATAGGGAGGCTGACACTTTTGATACTACATTTGAACAATGCAAAGACAAATTCAAAGCCATGGATCTTGGCATGGGAGATTACAAAATTGATTCATTCACAAAATTGCCAATTTCCCCTAGGTCTTATGGCAAACCTTCTCAAGATATGAAACCCTCGTCTTCAGCCATGATATTGTTTGACAAGTTTGTGGAATCCTCAGTTCTGATCCAAGAAGAAAAAGAAGAGGTTGTCATTAGGGACTGAATTTACTGAGAAGAGAAATACCTACATAATGAGAATTTTTCACCTTCCCCTAGAGCTTATGGGAGAGGGTATACATTGGTCAAGAATATGGGTTATCCAGGACATGGCCCCCTTAGTCATAGGCTAGATGCTAGGGCTGAACCTCTTAACCATGCCCCTTTTGGATGAAGGAATAAGTCAATAGTTGGCTTAGGTTTTGAAAATAAGAAACAAAAAAGTGTCACTGTCTCAGCTGCGACGGACAGTGACAATGACTCAAACTACACACCCAATCTCTCTAATCAACAAGACATGTCTGATGATTGGGTGCCTTCAACAAATCTCCTTTGGAGAGATTCAAAAGATTTGACAACTAACAGTATGAATGCTAGATTGACAATGGAAAGTGTTGCTATCCTAGCTATGATAGATAGTAACAATGCTAGTGTTAGAGAAGGGGAAACTCTTCCCAATCTTGAGGCTTCTACATCACAAGGCTCAAATAGTGATTCATAAACAAACTCACATGAGTTTGAATGGGACTCACTTTCAGATGCAATAGTTGATTTGGACATGGATTTTGTCCATACTTATAGTATTCAACCTAATGTGACCAACGAGCTTAGTGTAGGATTAGAGGATTGTACTCCTTGAATTGCCTTAGTGGACGACGCTTTGGTTGGTAGGCCAAATCTTGACTCGGGTATCTTAGGAGGGGACTTGATGAATCCCGATTGTATGGTCACCAGAGATAACACCTTCCACATAAACAATGTTGAACCAATCATTGACTTACCCCTTGTTCACTACGACCTAATTAACTGGTCTCAGCAACATCAAGAGCCTAAACTCCTCACTTTTTAGAATGACTACGAAATTGCCTGCTATCTAAATGCTCTTGAACCTGTAGTCTCTTCCACCAGTGAACCAACAACAAGTATGATGGAGCCTGATATTAAGTACCTCAGTCTAAAAATTTAAAAAAAAATAAAAAATAAAAAATAGGTCTGATGGCGAAAACCACTTTGTGGCGGTGTCAGAACCAAAAATAGTAAAAAGAAAAGATGTATCCGAGGGTGAAAACCTTTTTGAGGCACCTAAGGATGGGGTACTTAATAACTTGCCAAGTTACTTCCAAGATAGGTCATCAGTTCTCATTGAGCCTACGCAACCAGTGAATGTGAATACAGAAGAGGCTCCCCAAATAGTGCACCTAGCTCAATCTCTATCAGCTGAAGAAAAAGAAGCATATACAAAGTTTTTGCAAAAGAAGAAAATCAACTTTGCTTGGACATATTCAGATATGCCAGGACTTGACACTAATCTTATTATGCATCATCTATCTACTATAGCTCCAGGAATAAAACTGGTTAAACAAAAGTTGAGGAAAATGCATCCTCACATAGCTCTCCTTGTTAAGGCTAAATTAGAAAAACTCCTTAGCGCAAGATTTATTAGAGCTATCGATTATGCTGAGTGGATCTCAAACATTGTTCCAATTTCAAAGCATGATGGATCCATTCGTGTATGCACAGACTTTAGAGACCTTAACAAAGTGTGCCCAAAGGATGACTTTCCACTCCCAAACATAGACATGATAGTGGATATGACTGTGGGCTATGAGATATACTCTTTAATGGATGGCTTTTCTGGATATAACCAAATAAAAATAGCTCCCGAAGATCAAGAAAAAATAGCTTTCACATGTGCATGGGGAACCTATTATTGGAACGTCATGCCATTTGTCTTAAAGAATGTAGGAGCAACATACCAATGAGCTATGACCACAATTTTTCATGATATGATGCATAAGAACATGGAAGATTATGTGGATGATACCTTGGCTAAATCTAGAAAATGGGATACACACCTCGATGATCTGGAAGTAATTCTAGATCGCATGGCATAGTTTCAGCTTAGATTGAATCCAAAAAAGTGTGCATTTGGAGTTTCCTCAGGTAAACTCCTAGGATTCATAATTTTAGCAAAAGGAATAGAGGTTGATCCTGAAAAGGTCCAAGCTATATTAGATATGCCACCTCCAAGAAATATCAGTCAAATGAAAAGTCTTCATGGATGTCTTCAATCGATCAGGAGGTTTATTTCTCAGCTTGCAGACAGAGCGCAACCTTTTAATAAGACATTGCATAAGGGAGCCACATGTGCTTGGAACAAGGATTGCCAAAAGAGCCTTAATCAAATAAAATAGTATTTGGCTAATCCTCTAATTCTGATGCCACCTATTCCTGGAAAACCATTGATTTTATACATTTCAACAACAAAGTCTTCCTTGGGGGCATTGTTGGCTCAATTAGATGACACTGGGAAAGAAAGGGTCATTTATTACATTAGTCGTACTCTAGTATCTTATGAGATCAATTATAATAGCATTGAAAAGTCTTATCTAGCAGTAGTGTTTGCTTCCCAAAAGTTGTGACACTATATGCTTGCTCATACTATACATTTAGTTGCAAAAATTGATCCTCTTAAGTACTTGCTTAGTAAGGCTACCCTCATGGGTAGACTTGCTAAGTGGATGATGGTTTTATCTGAGTTTGATATAGAGTACATTAAGAGAAAGGCCATAAAAGGGCAAGCTATTGCTGACCAACTAGCTGACTTCCCAGTTGAAGATAGTATGCCTATTCAGGTAGAATTCCTAGATGAACACATACTGTATATGACTACCCGCACTTGGAAGATGTTCTTTGATGGTTCCCACATGCAAAATGGATCAGGTGCTGGAGTATTATTTGTCTCTCCACATGGGTACAACATTCCAAAGTCTTACAAACTTCTATTCCCATGTATAAATAATATTGCCGAATATGAAGCTTTGACCAATGGATTGAAAATGGCTATAGAATGGAACATAACAGAATTACATGTCTTTGGGGATTCATAGTTAATTATCAACCAAGTCAATGAGGAGTATCAAACCAAGGATGATAAATTGGTACCTTATAAAAAGATGGTTGAATCATTGAGATGTTACTTTACATTTGTGACATTTCAACAGATCCCTAGGATAGAGAACAAAGTTGTAGATGCTATGGCCACATTAGCTTCACTCCTACAGTTGGAACAACATGAATCCAAATTTGAATTCTTGGTGGAAGAGCTACACCACCCCATATTTGACTCATCTGAAGGCAATGTCATTTGTACCCTTGTCACACATGAGTCTTCTTGCTATGGTGCTATCTATTCATATGTACGCGATGGCATCATCCCTGATACTTTCAACCATTCTAAATGCTGAAACCTCATCCGTAACGCCTCTTACCACACCCTTATCTCTGGTGATTTATATAGGATGGGTTTAGATGGGACACTTCTTAGGTGCTTGGAAAAGGAGGAATCCAACCAAGCGTTAGCAGACATCCACGAGGGCATTTATGGTGGACATTCCAATGGTCTTGCCATGGCCCGAAGGTTGCTTAGGGTGAGGTATTACTGGCCCACAATGCAAATAGATGCAGTAGCTTTCTCTAAATCTTGTGAGAAATGTCAAAAACATGGAAACCTGATTCATGCTTCAGGTAGGGAGCTAATTTCTTCTATTTCTCATTGGCCATTTCAGCACTGGGCCTTTGACCTTGTGGGGCAAATTCACCCCAATTCATCAGGTGGGCATAAGTTTATCATCACAGCTACTGATTATTTCATGAAATGGGTGGAGGCAGTCCCTCTTTCTATTGCCTTGGGCAAGACTATCTCACTATTTATCTTGAATCATATCATTTGCCAAATTCACCCCAATTCATCAGGTGGGCATAAGTTTATCATCATAGTTACTGATTATTTCATGAAATGGGTGGAGGCAGTCCCTCTTTCTATTGCCTTGGGCAAGACTGTTTCACTATTTATCCTGAATCATATCATTTGCCAGTTTGGAGTGCCTTCTGAGATTATTACAATGGAGGTCAATTCAAGAACAAGGACCTAAAGCATTTATGCAAAAAGTTTAAAATCAAACAGCATTGGTCCTCTATCTATTTTCCACAGGGAAACAGACAGGCATAAGCCTCTAATAAAACCATTCTTAAAATCCTTCATAGAATAGTACACAAGAATGGTAGAGATTGGCACTTACAAATCAATCCAGCACTATGGGCCTATAGAACTAGCGTTCATACACCTACAGGAGCTACTCCTTTTGCTCTTACCTATGGCGCTGAAGTAGTGTTGCCTTTAGAAGTAGAGATACCTTCAATTAGAGTCTCACTCAAAGGTTTGATTACAAATGAGGATTACCACACCATGAGGTTACAAGAACTAGAACTTCTAGATGAGAAGCGTAAGGCTTCCTTTGATCACATGAGAGTATATTAGAAGCGTATGTCCAAAGCATTCAACAAGAAGGTTCACCCTAGAGAATTTCAGATAGGTGATCTTATTTTGAGAGAGAAACCTAAGAATCAACAAAACAGAGAACAAAAGGGCAAGTTCGAACCTAATTGGCTTGGACCATACATTATTACAATAGCTTTTGGTACAGGTGCATATTTACTGTCAAATGAAGATGGAGAATAACTCCCTGAGCCCATCAACATTTTGCACCTAAAGAAGTTCTATCCTTGATGCCCATTTCTGTCTGGGGGCATCCTTTGTACATATCTTATGATCCTGAAAAAAATACCAAAAAATATATATATATGATGTTGAAAAAATCCTAAAAAGCATATACAGTCCTAAAAAAAATTTAAAAATAGCAAAAAAATAGCAAAAAAATTCAAAAAAAATAGAAAAAGTGCCTTGGTGAAAACCTAGAAACAGGCACCTTGGTAGCAAATATCCAAAAAAAAGAAAAAAAGAAAAAAGAAAATTGCAATAAAAATCCAAGTGGTGAAAACCTGGAAACGGGCGCTACTTGAGGCCTTTGCACTCCTACTTATTAGCATGTGTCCTCGACACTTAGCCATTTTCCACCATGACTTGACCCTATTTGGCTTGGTTTGGAATTGGTCTTTATCTTTTTCTAGGGGGTATAATTGTTCGCATAGGTCCTTTAGGTACATTTGTCTCTTGGGGCATTTCACAACAGGTGTTTTCAACACCACCCCAAATAGTGTTTTTCAACACTACCCTTTGCATCAAGTGTTTCTTAACACTTATCAGATGTCTTGCCTACAGTCTAGTATGATGCGATATTGCTCATTTGCAGATGCGATACTTAGAGTTTGACTCTATGACCAACACACACCCACTTAAACAATCAACTCTATTGAGATATGTTGACTTTATTTTTCTTTGTGTGTTGTCTATGAGGATTTCTTTGATGAGTGGGCTCTCCCTGAGAAGTTTTTGATGATGCATAGCTAGAAGACTGAGGGTATGAGAACATGTTTTATTTCTTTATCTACTTGTGGGTATATTTTGCTGGTCCTAACTTTCATGAGCATTTATGCTGGTCTTACTTGACACTATGGATTGACAAGGTATTATCCTTGACTGTTTTGCAAGTGCATGCTTCTAGTTATCCTGACTTTCATGTGTCTTGATACAAGCATAATCTTGCCTTATCAAACTTAGGTGATCTCACTACACTAGTCATCTTGACCTACATGTCTTTGATGTCTAGGTGAGATTTCCACATTTCTATATGATATAGATCATATTCAGATTCACATAGTCATACTAGTGTGTATTGTATGATCTTGCGACGCTACCAATAAAGCTCGATGATGATAATTAGATGTCTATAAGTGTTGTGACCTTGCAAGTCAACCACTTTTCATGTAGCTTTCATTTTTAGGTTCATATTAGTCTAGTTTTGCACTTTGCATATGGAGAGAGCTCTCCTTTTCATCTCACATGGACCTGTCAGTCGACTGCGCTCTTCTTTCCTTCTTGATCACATATTTCACTCCTTGTCTTTCACATCATGACCTGCTCCTGTCATCAAAAGGGGTTAATCATATCATCATGTCTATCTTTCAAAAAAATGTCATTTTCAGAAACATGAGTCTATATCATATATATGAGAATCAAACATACATCTATGAGAGATAACATACATAAGCGCATACATAAACATTTTGAGTGAAGTAAGACAAGACAATACATATGAAAACTAATACACATCCAAGTGAGACAATCAAATATGATACATCAAACATCCAGTATATCTCATATATAAAAGCAAAGTCATGGTACAATGCCATCACTGATATAAACCATACAAATGAGATCCCAGCTAGATCAAAAGTCTCAATAGCATCATCTGACATAAATCTAAACCTAAGCCCTAACCCTAGGTCTGACTCTCCCCATCATGTGGTGGTGGTGGAGGTGGTGCTGCTGCCCTATTTGGCACCATGTCTGATGCCCCTGCCCTCTGAGAGTAGGACGGTGCTCTCTAACCCTTTGGCACTACCTAGAGATAGAGTCCATGATAATATGCAGCTCTGGCTGTCTCCCGTCAGATCTCTAGTGTAGCCACTTGTATGGCCATCTCGCGGCATGCTATCTCTACCCTGAGATCTCTCATCTACTGATCTCTCTCTGATCTCAGATCTGCTAGCTGTTGCTCTCATACTACTATAGTGACCCTCAGCTATTGAATCTCTACCTCAAGAGTCTGAATGCGGGCTCTCAAATCATCCCCTGTAGCTGGATAAACCTGTCCCTGTACCTACTCCTAAGAAGGTCTTTGTACCTCCTCACTCCTCGAGCCCTGACCTCATGGCCATTTTCAGCCACCAACTCTAGATCCCTCTCCCACCTCTCTGACCTGGCCTCCTCCTCTACCCTTATCATCTCCTCTGTCTCCTCCTCCTGAGGCAACCTATGCTACATCTGGTATAGTAAAGTGAGGGAATGGTACCCTCCATCACTCTGCCCTGTATGTTGCATTAGCTCCTGCATCGGCCATGTCTGGGAGATACTCCCAGGGCTCCCTCCTAATCCTAGTTGTCTCCTCGATAGCCTACTGATAGTCTAACATGGGTAGCCACCCATGTCCCTCCTCATCTCTGGCCCTCGCATATGTAGTGGTCTCTGTAGAGACTCACTGCTACCTCCCAAACTATTTCCATACCCACGTGACGCAGAACCTCTCAACAATCTCTGAGTGTCAGCCTACCAGTGGTCGAGTACACAACATGTAGCTTAGCTCATCCTCTGCATCACCCCATGCCTCAACATCTTTGTATGGCCTCCATGTGAATGATCTCATCTCATCCAGGATCCGCCTGTAATGTGTCACATCCCCTATATGGGCATGTGATATGAAACTTGCATATCTATATATATATGGGTATCTCCTCTCTCTCGGCTGAACCCTAGGGCGCATCACAGCAATGTGCTCCCATGCCCACACCTGTGCTAGGATGGCCCTACATGACCATGTCTGACCATCCCTATAGACAACCTCATACAGCTCATGATACATCTCTACCAGTATGGTAGGACCCCATGCCATACGTCACGATCTCCCTACCAAGTCCACCAGTAACCTGCCCCAGCCGAGAGGAAATCCCTTCTGACTGTGGTCAGTCATTAGGATCTATGAAATGAATGATGCCACAATGCATGGCACCAGGAAGTCTCTACCAAAATCATCTATCAGCCTCTCCTAGCTTACATGCCTATCCAAAATGGTGACATCCTGGAACATCTCCTATATCAACCGTCGCCCCTCGGTGGCATCCTGGTTATAATACACCTGTGCCAACACACAAATCATGTTAGTTTTCATCATATGAAAACTTTACACTTACACAATTATATCTCAAAACATGATTTTACTTACAAGCTTGCCATGGCACGGTACCCGCAGGATCCTGTAGACATCCTCTAATGTGATGGATGCCTCTCCTGTCGGCAAGTGAAATGTGTTGTGCTCACTATGCCATCACTCTGCCAAGGCCATCAGTAGCCCGTGATCAGATCTGATGTAGGGGAACCTCAGCAGGTACCAGAATCCCATCGCTCTGATGTCATCCTCACCTGGATCATCTAGGTTCTGGACACATCTCAATCCCACCACCTTCGATGCTCTAATGATCAACACCGGAAAGACCTCCTGCAAATCATTCAACCAAGCCATATGTCATTGCATACTATGATGAAAATCAGTACAAGACACTTAAATCACAACTATTGTCTAGACCCATGTCTTACTTTGCTCAAAATGATCCAAATTTTAATTTTTATGGAGAAGTATCATGCGATACTTCTCTCTATACCAATGCGATACACCTTTGGCCGTGCGATATTTCACCTAGTATCATGCGATATTTCGCTAGCTATCATGCGATACTGGTGTCTATATGTACATGATACTTTGGGGACCCACGAAGTATCGCATGATGTTTCTTCCCAAAGGGGGGCGATACTTCTAAAGTATCACGCGATAGTTCACCTAAAACTAAAAATTTCAAAATTTCAAAATTTCAAAATGTGCTAAATTTGCATTAAATGCTATGAATGACTCAAACAATGGTTAGTTTTCAGATACATACCGGGGCACCATAATGTGGAGGCCAGTTGTGCAACGAGGAGCACTCAAATCGGTGTCTGTGGATGGGAACTCCTGCTAGTTGAGCCATCGCTATCTCTCAGAGCTCTCGATTCTCAAATAGTTAAAAGTCAAATGATTTTGAAAATGACATTTTCACCCCTTATATAGCATTTTGACTTTTTGACCAATTTTCAAAACACCTCAGAATTGCGCAAAAATTGCACCCCTACCTAATTTCGATGTCCTGGATCCATTTTCAAACTTGAAATTGAAATCTGAGGTCATCTTGATAGTCAAAATCACATTTCAAATCTTCTCCCTCTTCTGCATAGTTGACTGACTTTTTGAGGCATAATTTGATTTTCAATGGACTTTCTTCCTTCCATGCCTCTCAAATTTTCTAGTCTTTCATTCGCTCTATTTCTAGTCTTCTCACTGGGGCATGTTTTCATGACCTAATGGTTATCCTGTTATCATTTATCTTAGATTATGATTTCATTATGATTTGATCAAATCTTTATCGATTTGCTATTCTCCTCTATCTGATTTCAATTTCGATTCCGAGGGGGCAGTATTTATGGGATTCTCATCCCTGATTCCTTGATTTTCTTGATTCAGACATCTTTTGTGAGCTTTTTCTCAAATTTGAGATTCTTATCTCTTACTTTGAATGTGATCCCGAATTAACCTCATGTTTAAAGGCCTTTGTTTATGTTTGTCCAGGTGTGATCCCAAATCGACCTCACATTTGAGTTATTTTGTGATCCTAGATTGATCTCACATTTCAACTTCATTCTTTGACTACATGTGTTCCCAAATCGATCACACATTAGTCAAAGAGGGGCAAATGTATGCACCCAAAAATGGTCGCCTAGACTTTGGGCCCCATTTATTTGATTTATCAACCCTGAATCACTTTTATCAATAATCAATATTTTCAACATTATCAATTTCTTGATCAAGTCTTAATTTCGATCATATATTGGATTTTTATCCTATGGGCTAACCATTTATCCTAAGTTTTTATTTACTTAATAAGGAATATTTCCTCCACTTTTATTTAAATAAAAAGCCCCACCTTTTCATCTTATCCTAAGTTGCACAAATAAAGCATTATTCTTATTTTATAAAAAGAAGAAAAGCACTTTTTGTCTCATATGGACACTAAAGTCAACTCCTAATTTCCTATTGGAGGATATTTGTGCACAAGGATCAAGCTTCCATTTTTCTCCACCGTTGATTAAGTCTTTTGCCTCTTAATCTCAATGGTCCATTTCACCTCATTTCTTATAAAAGGAGAGCTCTCTCCTTCATTTGCATATCCATCTCTTTTATGCTAATGTTATGCTGCAGGTTTTCTAGGTGCATTTGGAGGTTTTGGAGATCATTGCTACATCAAGCTTTTCTTGGATTTCCTCATTGCTTCATAGTTTAGACTTCATTTCTTGCATTGTCATAGCATCCATAGCTTCATTTCATAGCTTAGTTTCTTTTATGCAATAGATAACTTCACATAGCTTAATTAGGAAGGTTGTAATCCTTTGTATTTCCTTTCAATAGCTTAATTTGTACTTTCATTTCCATAGAATAGTTTTCATTCTCATTTAGATTTTCATTGCATTGCATACTTTGATTTCATTGAAGATATTGGTACTCTTGCCCTTGTCTTCATTGTGAATCTCTCATTGTATGGTTGACTAGCAAGGTCACTAGTTTCATAGCTCTAGTTGAAAGCAAATCTATCAAGTTCCTTGCAAATCCATGCATAGAGAGCTATGAGTCACTTTGTGAGGCCTCACTGTTGAGCAACCTTGCATGTAAGGATTCATAGAAGTGTGGTCACTTTTGATCCATACAAGTATGAGACAGTATTTTTACCAGTGAACTTGGACATAATTTTTGTTTGTGATGTTGATTGGAGTAAGTTTAGTACTTGCACACTTGAACATAGACTCTATGATGGCTATTGAAGACCCATCTTAGAGTGCAAGTTAGTACGACATGTACAGAAGAAGTTATGACAGTTTTACTAAAGATAGTGTCAAGCCGACAAGACAGAATATGAAGACATAATTGGTAAAGAGTTAAGGGATTATTTTGTTTATCAAAATAATGACTTAACAATATAAAGGGATGACATCCTAGATGTTAACCCTTGGATAAAGTTATTTGTATAAATGTAATTTTAATTGTAAAGAAGAAGGGGAGAAATGAAATGTAATGAAGTAGTGACATGATGCGAAATATATGATGCATATGTAATAGCGATAGTGAAAGAGCAGTGAAGAGATATTGATGCAAGCAATATAAGGTTATGTACCTTAACCTTCTTTTTTAATCAGTGTATATTGTACATTAATTTTTTGGGTAGTGGGCTCATCTGGTAATCACATTTTGTACTACCAACTCCTAACAAGGTTGAGGCTTCTAACAAGACCTATAGTCCCTTAATTAGGACTGATACACTATATGCTTGTAATAGACTCCTAACAGGGTCAACATCCTTAACAAGATACTTTTGATTAGTGGATCTTTGTGGGTACCATCCCCACCGGGGTTTTCCCTTGGCTAGGGTTTCCTCGAGAACAAATAATATGTTATGAGTTCTTTAGTTTTATTGTTATGCATGTTGTTTAGCTTCTTATGTTATGCATGTGTAAAGATAATCTATTATATCCATAATTGGGCAAAAGATAAAGTTTATAGAATACTGATTCACCCCCCCCCCCCCCCCCCCCCTCAATATTCCCTATTTCTAACAAATGGTATCAGAGCTTTGTTACTTGGAAAAGAATCATTCAAGGAAAGCCTAGCAGCTTGAGTAAGATCTCTATGGATATGGATCAACTACAGAAGAATCTTGAAGAAGCTCTTGAGCATATTGACTTGCTTACTATTGAAAAAGACACCTTGAAAAGGAAATATGATGATGCAAAGAACCTCGTTGAGAAACTAAAAAAAAAATTTGGAAGATCTGAGATCTGAAAAGGAATCTGAAGTTTCTATTGAAGATTGTGATGACAATTTAAAAAAAGAAAATGAGATCCTTAAGCATGAACTAAAGATAGAAAATCTGAAGCTTAGTTTGAAAGATGGAAATGGCAAGAATGAAGCAAATCTGAAATCTAAGAATGAAAGTCTAAAGACTAAAAATGAAGGACTAAAATCTAAACTTGGTAAAGTAACATCCGAACTTGAGAAAGTCAATTTGCAGTATGTTGAACTTGAAAAATACAATAAGATTGTGAAAGGTGAATTGACTCAATCCAAACAACAACTTGAAAGGCTATATTCAACTAGTGAGAAGATTGATGAACAAATATCTTATCAAAAACCATTCTATGATAAAACTGGTCTTGGATTCAACACTTTTAAAGCAATTGAAGAAAGCAAGGAACCAGATCTGAAAATATCTAAAAGCATAGATGAAGTCTGATGAGATTAACAAATCTGAAGATAGACCTAAAGAAGAAGAATCGCCTAAGTAGGAGGAATCACCCAAAGGTATGCAAAGAAAATTCAAAGGTAGATGTTTTGCTTGTAATATTATTGGTCATATGAAGAGAGATTGCATAGGTAAGCAATTTAAACCTCTTAATCGTTATTGTTATAATTGTCATGGTTTTGGACATAGAGCTATTGAATGTAGGAAACCTAAATTTATTGAGAATAATGATGGTAGTAGAATGTTTAGGAATACTAACAATGCAGATAAGAAACCTACTGAAGATATGAACAGAAGAAATGGAGTAAAATGTTATAGATGCAACAAGGTTGGACACATTGCTAGAAACTACAGATCACAAATCAATCAACCTAGACCAAGATATGGAAATAATGGAATTGTTTGTCAGATATGCAACAAGATTGGACATACAATTAGGTTTTGTAGAATGAACAATAGAGTTTTTCATCCTAATCCTAACCCCAAAAATCATGCAAGAAGAAATGAAGATGCAAGTAACAGTCAGAAAGGATGCTGTAGTAATTCAGATGAAGTGAAGTTTATCAAAAGCATAGATCAAGGAGACATTCAAAATTGAAGGTAATCAGGAAGGTGAAGCATTAAAAGGTAAGAATGAATCTTTACCTAACCCATCTCAAAGTACTTAATTTATGAAATTACAATAAAATGGGAACTTGGATTAGTGTAGAAGTAGATATATGATGAACTAAGTCATGTGTAGTTAATGCAAGGTAGTATATGATGTTCTAATGCTATGGTTAAGAGCACAAAGAAAAATATTATGTTTTACGAGATCGCAAGAAGTTTTAAGTTTTGCAGGTTAGCAAAAACAACTTTTTGGAAAGAAGCGGCAAAATAATTGAATGTGATGTCAGATCTAAGTGAGATTGAATTAATAAAAGGTCATGATCGGTATTATTTGATCATCAAAGCAAATTCAAGTGTTAAGGAGATCAAAGAGAAGTGATTGGAAGCATTTTGCAAGGATTTGGAGAAGAATTTTGTGTCGAATCTACGCAAGCCCTAAAATCACAAAATCAAGGTATTTTACTTGATAGATCTTTAAATCAGTGAAGGAATTAGAAGAAATCATGGGTGTTTCTTTAATACACAATTTCAGAGATAAGAATAGACCTAAGTTGAAAAGGGAACTAGTAGAACCCTTGGAAGATGATCCTAGGTTAGCTTTATCATCCATACCAGATGGAGTTTTACACCTAGAGAATGTTAGAAGTTATCTTGGATGCAAACTAGAGACTATCAGTGATAGTGATTTCACCAAGGAATATCAGAAGATCTACAATCAGGATATGACATTGAAAGAAGGATTTGAACATTTGAAAGATAATGAAATCATTAAGTATGCATTATAGTATGAATTTGACAATGAAGAATGTACTAAGATTATCTTAAGCAAAATTCATAATGGGAAGTTTTGGTTAGAAGATAGAGTGATAGATATCATAGTTGATTTGATTCATGAAGTGACTGGATTATCTAAAACTGGAACCATTCCTTTAAATGAGAAGAACATGAGGAAAATAGTCGTTGATAACACAAATTCATCCTATAATGGTAGAGGAATTGTGATTAGTAAGATTCAACAAGATGATGTCAGATACTTATGCAAGATCCTAACCACTAAGTTTTGTGCAAATTCAAGAGAGGATGACATGGCAACTGGAATGATACATGCAGCTTATTTGATGTGTGTTGACAAGGTACAAGTTGATATGTGTGAGATTTTGAGAATTCAACTGTTTGAAAACTTGGAAAAGATTAAGAAGACTAAGTATACACAGTTTAGGTTCTCATCCTTAATCACCTATATGCTTTTTCATCTATTGAGAAGATTTCCTTACACCATTGGAAATGACTAGAATGATGGCCAAACCACAATGGAAAGGATTAACCTAGTGTACATAAGGCATGTTATTGGTAATCAAGACATTTCAGGATATAGTATCTAGCAGATCAAGGATCCCAAAGTCTCTTGTGGAGAAGTATAAAGATGACATATGTTTCATGGTTGATACTGACCTTACCTACATTGAAGCAGTAGAACCTAGAATAGAGTTCATAGACCCTCTTGGCTATGAGATATCTGAGGTAGAGATAGAAGAGTATGTTAGCAGGTTACTTAAGTGTAAGTTGGACACTCATTACAATAGGTTTGGAACTTTTGAGGATAACTTCAACTCCGCAAAGACCTTACTTGAAGAGAAACCGTCAAAGAAAAAAGTTAAGAGTACTATAAAGAAAATCCTAAAAGACACGGAGATGATAGAGCATGAATTTTTAGTAGCAAAGCAAACAGCAACAGCAATCAAAGATATTGGACAAAAAGAAGTTTTGTCTGTTCCGCCTTTATCATCAATTGCAGCACAGCAGGAAGTAACACAAGTTAAGGTGAAAGTGGAAGAAATTGAGAAAGATCAAGAAGCAAAGATATCCACTAGATCCACTTCCTCTACACCTAGCAAAAGAGTAAAAGAGAGTGCTACTGGACCAGGAAAGAGATAGAAAACATTAGTGCAACCAGCTCCAAGGAAAATTGCAGAAATCAAAGATGATGGAACTTCTATTAAGAAGAAAGCTTGGAAACCTAAAGTTGAGAAGCTTAATGAGTAGATCATTGAGAATGGAGACTTTACAAGAATGAATAAGTACTATGATCTTTATGATTATGCAGAGAGACTAAATCTAGAAAATGCAGTGGTAAAGCATATGATTTTGTCTGATAAGAAGTTTGATACAATTCAGGGTAAGATACCTAATGATTTGTATAATAAACTTGTGAATAGGAAGAAGAGAGCATTAGAGGAAGACACAACTATTAGAGAAAAGCTTGTAAGGAAGCTTTGTGTAGTAAAAGATGAAGCACATTTTGGTCAGATCATGAAAGCCTTAAGCACCCATCTGAGAACCAAAAAGAGAACCATTCAGATTATGGGAGGCAAATATGAAGAAGTTAATTCTGAAACAAAGCAAGAAATTATCAAGGTTATGTCAGAAAATGTTGGAGAACCATCAGTTGAAGCAAAGCAAGCAGGTGTAACAGAACAAGAGGACATTCCCTCTCTACCAGCCATTAACATTGAAGATGAAGTCATGAATGTAGAAGGAACAAAGATCACCTTGGATACTAATGATAATGTATTCAAGAATTTGGAAAACATTATTGACAATTCAGCTTTTGAAGAGCAGGAAACTACAAAAGGAGAAGAGAAAATAGAGACCACAGTTGTAGAACCCTCAGTAATAGAAAAACAAGTACCCATTCCCACCAAAGAAGATATCAGTCTTACTCCTGAGACTGGAAAGAAGAATCAAATTGGATCTATGATTGAGCATTTGGGAAAGGAAGTAGATGATGATGATTAGTTGGAATTGATCACATCCTTGAACAAAATCATTGGTAAGAACAAGAAAGTGAAGAGTCTTGAAGGATGTCTGAAGGAACTTACTGACAAGTTACAAAGCATTGTAACTACACAAATTGCAGAAGCTGACCCTCTGGAGAAAGCAAAGAAAATAATGAGCACTTTTGATAGTGAATTCACAAATCTATCTAATATAGAAAAAGTGAAAGCCCAAGCAACCTATGAGGCTAAAATGCTTTTGAAAATCAGCTAGAATATCAGGAATGATATCAAAAATCTTGATATCTGTATCAAGGACTTGAGGAAGAATTTGGAAATAGGAAAATCTTTGTACATCCAATGTACAAAATCAGAGACCTTGATAGCAGAAGAAGATAAGAAGATGAAGATGAAGGAAGCAAAAATTCAGAATGAAACTAACTTTCTTTCTAGCCCTAATGTGAAGGTATTTGATGTTGAGAAGAAAAATCGTAAGTTATATGATGAAATTAGAGTTTTGCAAGATGAGAAAGATAGGAAAATGAAAAGATTCAGTCTTTTAAGAGAGCACACTTCTATGAAGTTAAGCATTATTGAAGAACAATTGGAAGAATGTCTTTTAGTGAAGACATCTTTTCAAAAGTTTAACTTTGAAAACCTCCAAGCATGTGAAATAGCATCTTATGGACTAAGCGCACTACTCAATGTGGTAGATTCCATTAGGAAATCATGGGAGAAGGAGTTAGAAGCTATAAAGATTGATTTTGCAGAATGTTTTGCAAGCCTACCGGCTTTGCAATAACGAATTAAGGTATAATCTTTTTGAGAATACAGTTTTGTAACCCTCCTTACCTTTATTTTGTCATTGTTGTCAAAGGGGGAGAGATATATAGTAGAAAATTGATAAGAATATGATAAGGATTGATACTCTTAGGGGGAGTACTGTATTAGAGATAATATTTTTTGAGGAGTTATAAGGATAGTATATATTTTATACTATGGCCACAATTTTGAGATTTTGAATCTGTATACTTAGCCAATTTTCTCATATGTTGCCACCAATGACAAAGGGGGAGATTGTTGGAATTTTGGCTGAGTTGGTTACATAGATTTTTTCATTATGGAAACATATGATCCACATGAAGATTGCACAAGTCAGAGAGCTAGTATGACAGAGCGCAATGCAAAATTGTCTAAGTATGAGACAGTATTTTTACCAGTGAACCTGGACATAATTTTTATTTGTGATGTTGATTGGAGTAAGTTTAGTGCTTGCACACTTGAACATAGACTCTATGATGGCTATTGAAGACTCATCTCAAAGCACAAGTTAGTACGGCATGTACAAAAGAAGTTATGACAGTTTTACTAAAGACAGTGTCAAGTCGACAAGACAAAATTGGTAAAGAGTTAAGGGATTATTTTGTTTATCAAAATAATGACTTAAAAATATAAAGGGATGACATCCTAGATGTTAACCCTTGGATAAATTTATTTGTATAAATGTAATTGTAAAGAAGAAGGGGAGAAATGAAATGTAATGAAGTAGTGACATGATGTGAAATATATGATGCATATGTAATAGCAATAGTGAAAGAGCAGCGAAGAGATATTGATGCAAGAAGTATAAGGTTATGTACCTTAACCTTCTTTTGTAATTAGTGTATATTGTACATTACTTGTTTGGGCAGTGGGCTCATCTGGTAATCACATTTTGTACTACCAACTCCTAACAGGGTTGAGGCTTCTAACAAGGCCTATAGTCCCTTAATTAGGACTGATACACTATATGCTTGTAATAGACTCCTAACAGGGTCAACATCCTATACTTTTGATTAGTAGATCTTTGTGGGTACCATCCCCACCAGGGTTTTCCCTTGGCCAGGGTTTCCTCGAGAATAAATAATGTGTTATGAGTTCTTTAGTTTTATTGCTATGCATGTTGTTTAGCTTCTTATGTTATGCATGTGTAAAGATAATTTGTTATATCTATAATTGGGCAAAAGATAAAGTTTGTAGAATACTGATTCATCCCCCCCCCCCCCCCCCCCTCTCAGAATTCCCTATTTCTAATAGGATCTATATTGGTTGCTCTGGTAAAAATAAATTTTGTAACCAATTCAGTATTTCAAAATTGACCAAAATGTAAATGTGAAAATTTTGGTTTTTTTTCTAACATTTTGGGTTTGCATGTCTGTGGCAGCTAGCTAGACCTACAAAAATGTTACAGGTTGTTGCAGCATTGACATTAGAACGTGATGGTAAAATCAAAAAGGCTACACTAAATACATCAGCTACTGCATATAAGATTCTTGGTATACTTGGTAATAAAGAATGATAATTTGAACAAAAAAATACTCTTTTACAGTACCTTTTAAAATCTTAATTAAAAAATATAACAAAGAAAAATAAATATATATTATTAAATAATATATTATAAAAAAATAGAATGAAAATACTAATCAAGATTAATTTCAAAACCTAACACATTAAGATGAGATGAAATTTACATTTTAAAAGTTTAAAATTATAATTATTAAATATGTTTTATAATTTATTATTATTTACAGTACAAAATATTTTAATATATTTTATAAATTATGGTTTACTATACCGTGTGCTTAGAAATTCAAAATTAAATATTTTATAGCTTCATTTCAAATCAATTGAGGGCAAAAAGCACACCCAAAAATGCATAGAAAATAGCATTTTTCCATTCATGATAATTATATAGAGTTAGGAGTGCAACTTTTGACAAATTAATAATACAATTAAAGAATGTAATAGAAAAATAGATTACCCCTTCAAAGCACTCATAAGAAATACCAAACTAATATCCAAGTGTAACAAGTACCAAAATAGGCCCATAAAATACCAAATGATGAAAGTGATATGTCCACTCACAATGACTACAATTTGATTTAAAAATTAGAAAGTATACAAAAAATAAATCATGTACTTTTAAAAAAATAGCACATGAAAATGTTACAATGTGTACCCAAAAAAAGTCTTGAAAGTTGTAGAAGGGAATATTAGACAGGTATAGTCATGAAAAACTATAATTTTTTATCAATCTGACCATCAAAATCAGAAAATAATACCACCACTAGAACATTCACAAAATTCTACCATATATCAAAAAAATGCTAACAAAAAGTACTTAAAATGAGCAAGATATGAGCCTATGAAGTTGAACTACAAAATCAAAAATCTCAATGGTGAAGGGGTAGAAAATTAAAACCTTGTTGACATCAACAAGCTAAATAATTAAATTTGATAATTAAAGGGTTATTGTAAAAAAGCCAACTACCCCTATTTTGATGGCTAAATGATTATTAAATTTAGAGTCATAAAATGATGACATCAATCCCTGTTCATATAGATGATGATGTGGTTGACTACATGACATATTTGGTTAGTCCATGTGTGTTTGATGTGGCATACTATGCTTTCATCGCATTTCAGAAAAGCAAATTGGCATGGTATGGTTGACCAGATGCCATGTGGTAGTTTGTGGTCGACAATGAATGCGTTGTGGTCATCGTGGGGGAGGAACCGTTGGGGATAGGGAAATGTTGTGTTGGGTTGGGGTGGTGTGGGATATTAGTCACACATTCATAATGCGTAAAACCTTGCAATATATATTTTATGAAACACAATAGACTTAAGAAAGGTAGATTGTTGGATTAATGTGGTGATTGTGATGGTTGCTAGCTAGGTTTTGCATGGGGCCCAAATCATACAGATGCAAAGGGATATTCACTTTGAATCTATACTATGTTTTTCCTATGAGGTCTCTGAGACAATATTTAGGGAGAGGTTCAAACCCCATCAAATATTTGTCTTATGCAAACAATTTTTGCCATAGATTTGACTTTTGCCTGATATAGGTAAATTTATAGCCGATTTTCACTAAAATAGCCTCCTGGACACAATGTGATGCCCAAAAAGCATCATTATGTTTCCATAATTGAGTCAAATCAAAATTTTCTACTCTTGAGGAGTCTTCACACATTGAGAGATTTAATACCATGTTAGACTTTTAGGTGACTCTACAACACCCTCATGATCAAATGAAAGACCAAGATAACTTCCACAAGAGAATGGTAGGACAATTGCCACAAGATGAAAAAATGATATTATTGCTAATGAATGTGAATATAATGCACATAATGAACCTACTTATATAGGAAAGGAAATAAGAGACAATGATAATGAGTAGAAAAGTCATCACATACACAAGGTGGAATCACATGTCCACCAAGGGTGGATCATCCTCCAATATACAATGAAGTATGTGAAACATGTAGAGGATGATAATGTGATAAGAGTATTAAAGGTAGACCTCACACATAAAGTGGATGTTGGGATAGGAAATATATAGTACTAAGAGGGGAGGGGTGAATCAATACCCTCAAAAACTTTTACTAAATTAACAATCTGCAATAGTGGTGTCTATCTAACCAACTGATTCTATTGTTTGCAACATGTATTCAAATAACTTGTAAATGTAAAGTGCATGAAAACAAACAATAAATAATTCATGAAATGTAACACATGACTTAAGTATTTTGGTTATGCAGAAACCCTTGTTAGAAGGTAAAAACTGCGATGGGGATGACACCCACAAATTCTTCACTACTGCAGTAAATAAAGTAATACCAATTAAGGCTACAAGTGTGATCACTTCTGGTGATCTTACCCTATTAGGAGTAACATAAGATTGATTAGATCTACCTTGTGAAAGGATTTTAGCAACACCAAACAATTGTTCACTCGGTTAAGAGATTTACAACAAACGGTTAAGTCTACTCTGTTAAGAGATTTACAATCCTGCTATAATGGTTAAATGATAACAAAAAATATCTATAAATAACAACTTGAACTTGTCTGAATCATATCTATGAAATAATAAATAGATTTCACCTTGATGTGTAGTATATTACTCTTTGTTCTGCTCAGTAACCTTATATGTTTCTAATAAACTAAATACTATCTCTGATAACTACTCATTCATTTAAACCCTTGTCTAAATTTTGATGTCATGTAAGCGACTACTGCTTCATGATCTCCTTGTCATGTCTTGTGTCAAAATGACATAAAATACAATTATATAGAAAATTTCTCTGACCTAATTAGGTGTACAACATCTTAGAAAACCTAAGATCTACGGTGTACAAAAATAACCTAGATCTAACTATTACATAGGAATCATCACAATATTTAATGATTACATCCATAATAAATGTGTCTCGATCTTGGGAATACATTTATAAATCTGTGTAAACCATTTGCATAGATATATGTGTCATTGTTGATTACTATATCATTTTCTGAACAACTCGGTAAACACTACATTCTCTGTTCGATGAATTAACTAACGCTCGGTGTTCACTAACTTGGTGCTCGGTAAACATACTTGGTTAAACCAATGTTCTTTTAGGTTTAGGTCCTACCTTGTAACTGCTCAGTATGAAGGCTTTGTAATTTCAACTGACGAGCTTGTATAACTCCTTATTCCATCTTTTATCGACTAATCAGCTTAGATTACCGACTGATCTTAGTTGATACTAATGACAACACTTAATGCTCAAATAGAGATAATAGTGGAATGTGATAACAAATATCACCACCTAAAGTGGAATTTCTCCTACACCATGTGTAAATAAGGTGCAAACTCTTAAGTGTCTCATATGCAAACTACTATGCAATGCATTATCTTAAGTAAGCTTAAGTAAAGTGAAATTAAGAATATTTAAGTACACCAACAAATGTGTTATTAAAAGTAAGAAAATAGGTAAGACAATAGCATAAGGTTTTAGGACTACTAGTAATATTTATTATATAGAAGAAAAAAGCAAAAAAATATGTTTTCTAACCCAATGTAATGAAATCTAGTTATGACACAAAATATTAGGACTTGTGAACTTTGATAGCATTGTCAAAATAAGCAAAACTGAAGTTGTTAGAGATTTGCCAAAAAAATTCAAACACATGGATACTATCTATAGAGAATGTCAAATTGGAAAGCAGACAAGGAGATCCCTTAATAACAACAAATACTCATCAAGTAGACATCTAGAATTGATACATATTGATCTATGTTATCTTACAAGAACCAAATTTCTCAATGGAGAAAGGTACTTTATGTTGTTGATTTATGATTACTCTAGGATGACCTGGGTCACCTTTCTAAGAGAAAAATATTATGCATTTCAAAGATTCAAAATTTTATAATCAATGGTTGAAAATCAAATTGGTTATAAGATCGAATGTTTAAGATATGTTAGGGGTGGAGAATTCACATCAAAAGAATTTAATGGATTTTTTTATATGAATGGTACGGGAAGGAAATATTTTGCACCAAGAACTCCAGCAGAATGGATTAGTTGAAAGGAAGAATTGTTGGCAAGTGATGTTGTCGAGCACTAGGGATGACTATTAGAATAACTGAGAGGGGGGTTGAATCAGTTATCCAGTGTCCCAATTCAATATGTATAATTCAAAACAATTTTTTCAATATCTACTCGTCGATAAGGAATAATAAGTCTTACTGTCTGTGCTTTTATTGATTACCAGTCTAATACTTATAACTATTTACCGATCAAATCTAATATGTAACATGCAAAGTATGATAACAAACAAATATCACAATCAACACATAACACAAGAGATTTAACATGGAAACCCTGTAAAGGGAAAAACCACCTGGGACCAGCAACTCAAAATTGTTCACTCTTCTGAAGTGAGGTTGGTTAAGACCCAACCCTATTAAAGGTTACAAACACACTGTCATGTGTGACCTTGTTAGAGGATTTTAGACTAGAAGTTATCGTCCAACCAGCATTCACTATGGGGTTGACAGGATAATAATGTTCATTCTATGAATGATACATCATAAGACTTTCAGAGTCCACTCGGTTAAGAGATTTAGACTGTATACAATGGTTAAATATGTAACAGTGAAATGACCTGCCTTAATACAACTTCAATTGCAGATTACAGATCAACATTCAGTCCATACAAATCCTTTTGATCAATAATTCACTTCAGATTCAATATTGTATCAACTTACTATTCGTCGGTAATTGATGTTTGTAGCTCGGTAATTGCTCTACAACTCGGTTCTTACTAACCAGTATGATCAGAATGCATGAAAACCTTATTCATGTGATAATCCTGCAGCTTCTTCTTCTTCTAGCCTTTTCATAAATAAATTATGTTCTCTTATATAGACGTGTAAATCATTTTCTTCTCCACCATTAGATTTTGCCCCTTAATCACATTCATAGATTTTGCCGCTTAAAACTTTCTCGGTACTTGTGTCAATAACACGTTTCAATTTGCTTTGTTAGATCTTCTTTGAATTTTGTCAGCCATTGATTTGTGTAACAAACTTTATCTGTTACCTCAATGTTATACTCTTGCCAGCTCATCAATCTTATTGGCTAAACTAATCATTTAATTCATTCTATTCCGCTCGGTTAACAAAGAATGCGTCGGTGAACATTGCTCGGTTAATATTGCGGTCGGTATACACTACACTCTGTCGGTGTATACTAGAAATGCTTCATTTACTGACAACACTGCTTTGTGTCTTTCAACTCTATACTTCATTATAGATGAATGCAACATAATGAAGTCAATATCATCAAATCATAGACTCATCAACAAGTTACTCAATGTGTTCCTTATCCTCATCTATCATGTACATCTTTCCTCATGTAGATTTCTCTGTTCTTCATCTCTTTTCCATTTTTTTTAGATGTCTCAGTGTAGTAACTTACAAGATAAGTGTTGTCAAACTAGTTGACATCAATGACAACATAATATTGATTTAATCATATTACATATCTAATCAGCAACTTCTCAGTGATCTTGCAATCACAGATCCTTCAATCAGATTCCAAATTAGTTGTAGTCCAACAATCACTTGAGGGTTTCCATTCATGGAAACACTTATGCTAGAGTGATCGCATGTAGATAGTTGTACTACTAGAGTCACAGTCATAAAAATGACTTAAGTCCAGAGTCAGGGTAACAGGGTACAGTGTTACAGTTTTGGTTAGCGATGGAAATGTATGAGGTATTATGGCTTGCAAAGTTAGTAGAAGGTATTTTGGGATAAGTATATGCTTCAGTTAAAAGCGCATGAGTTTTGGTGATCAGATCAATGAGATTCAGTGATCTGAAGGTATGCGAAGATAGAGAATCAGTATAACAGGGCATATGAGCAGTTGCAAAGATTAAGGCAAGGTCAATGGATATGGTAATGTGCTAAGTTAGGTGAATGAAGTATATTACCAACACTTGGGTAATATAAGATCATCAACATCATACTTATCATTTTCATAATTAATTATTATGTTTGGTATGGTATTTGTGAAGCCGACTAGATGGCAGATTTTGTATAAGTATAGAATGATTTTGTGGAAGAAAAGATATACATTATGAGATGTGATGATGAAGCAAGGTTGTGAATCTGAGAGTAGAGAGAAGGTGCGAGATTAGTAACAGATAGAGCTATAACCGAAACTATCTAAGCAAGATAAGTGCTTGTATTGTTCACATTTTGGAGAACTCTTTATGACAGTTTTTTATTGTAAGAGCGGTTTGCTCACCACCTTTAACTAGGTATTTTGTATACCCATAATAGGGTTTTGTATTCCTCTAACAAGGAAATGTACTATGTAATAATCAGCCCCTAACAGGGCTAGATCTCCTAACAGGGATATAATATTTTAGTGCATAGTTGTGGGTACCATCCCCACCAGGGTTTTCCCTTGGCTAGAGTTTCATCGAGAACAAATCACGGTGTCATGAGTTATGTGTTGTGTTTTAATGTTCTTTTTAGTTCAGCATTATTATGGTTTATTTATAATTGGTTGAAGTTTAAATCAAAGTGCAGTAATACTGATTCACACCCCCCCCCCCCCCCCCCCTCCTCTCAGTATTACCTAATCCTAACAAGAATAGGACAATGTTTGAAATGGCTAGAACTATGTTAAAAGATGCCAATTTGACCAATGTGTATTGGAAGGGTATTATGCATACACCTATATATGTTCTTAACATGGTGAAAATAAGGGAAACATACAAAAGTACCCCATGAAATCTAGTACGAAAGACCTCCTACCATAAGATACTTCAAGATTTTCAGAAGCAAGTCTTACAATAGAAGGAATGAATATGGACTGGAAAAAGTCAATACAAAATCCAAGGAAGGAATTTTATTGGTCTATGCAACAAATAGAAAAGCCGATAATGATTTAATAAGAGGTTAAACAAGATTGTTGAAAGTGCAAATGTAAAGGTATGTGAGGATTGGAGTCATCTTACTCTTGTAATTGACAGTGATATTAAGCTATGTCCTTTAGTTTTAGAATAAAGGAATGATCTGGAAGAAGATCAAGAGGATAAATTCATTGCAAAAACTAAACCAAAGATTATTGTGAAGACGCTAGCTAAGTATGTTCAGAGGAATCATTTTGAAGATTAGATAATTGGTGATAAAGATGTAAGTGTTCAAACCAAAAGAAGGATCGTTGGATCACAAGAACAAATAGATTATTATTTTCTATCAATGGTTGAACCGAAGAATTATAAATAATCAAGCAAGGAAGAGAATTGAATTAAAGCAATAGAGGAAGAACTAATTCAGATACAAAAAAATGAAACTTGGGAACTTGTACCTAGACTAGTGGACATACATATAATAGGAACAAAATGGGTCTTTAGAAACAAGGTAAATGAACAAGGTTAAGTCGTAAGGTACAAGGCTATACCACTATGCAAGGGCTATTCAGAGGTCAAAGGGATTGATTTTGAAGAAAATTTTGCTCTGGTTGCAAGGATGGAAGCTATAAGAATGTTTCTTGCATTTTTTGCCTCTAAGAATTTGAAGGCATATCAAATTGATGTAAAATCAATATTTTTAAATGGCTAAATTGAGGAAGAAATGTATATAGAGCAACCAAAAGGTTTCAAGAGTTTGGAAGAACTAGACACGATATGCAGATTGAAGAAGGCTATTCGTAGATTGAAATGGGCACACAAGCTTGGTATGAAAGATTGGACCAATATATAATACAATAGAAATTGAAGAGAGGAACCATTGATAGTAATCTCTATTTCAAAATTTAAGGTGACAAAATGTTAGTTGTAGAATTTTATGGAAATGATATAATTTTTAGAGGGGAAGATAAAATGTGCAAAGAGTTTGCTGCAGAAATGCATATGGAATTTGAAATGTCCATGACAGGTGAGTTAAATTTTTATCATGGTTTGCAAGTTAGTTACATTGATGATGGAATCTTTATTTATCAAAATAAATATGTAAAGGAAATGTTAAAATTTTTGGTATGGATGGTTGTAAACTTGTTGCAACTCCTATGATTGTTTGTTGTGAGTTTAGCACAGATGATGAGTCTTTGGAGGTTGATCAAATAAAGTATAGATCAATGATTGGTGGATTATTGTATCTAACCACTTCTATACCATATATTATTTAGGTTGTGTATTTGGTCGCTAGATTTCAAGCTAAATCAAAAGTTAGTCATGAGCAAGTTGTGAAAATAATTTTTGGATACCTAAGGGGAATAGAGGATTATGGATTATGGTACAAAATAGAAGGTAAATTTAATCTACAGGCCTTTAGTGATGTTGATTCAGCAGGATGTATTGATAAATTTTTTTTAAAAAAAGCATTAGTGGTGGGGAATTCTTCTTAGGAGACAAACTAGTCTCATGGTTCAATAAGAAATGTGATATGGTATCTTTATCTACTGCAAAGGAATAATATATTATTGTAGCATCCTCTTGTACTTGAGTATTATGGATGAAATAAACATTCAGATATATTAAAGTAACATTTTATGAAGTCATTCCTATTATGTGTGATAATACAAGTGCAATAAATATTTGCAAAAAAATGGTTATGCATTTGAGGACAAAGTATATATTAATCAAATACCAGAGTATATAAATCAAGAAAAAGTTGCTAAAAAGGAAGTGAGACTAGAGTATATTTGTAGCTGAGAAAAAATTGTAAACATCTTTATTGAAGCCTTATCAAAGATACTTTTGATTTTCTCTAGGACAAGCTTGGGGTTATTACCCCACATTTTTCGAACTAAGAAAATGTGATTGGTGCATCTGTCTAAAAAGTGCCTTCTAGACTTATGCTTGTGGTTGTTCTTAGGGGGAGTATCAAAAGGAATGATTTTGACTTTTTCCCTTGATAGAAAAGGGGGAGAAATATAAATAAAGTGTTTACGAGAGTAAGGGGGAGTTGACATTTTTGGTGGTTGTTTGCCATCAATGACAATGGGGGAGATTGTTAGAAATATATGATTGTTATTTGTTTTCATTGATGTTGACAAGTGTTATTGTTTCATGTTTCCTCTGTTAATCATTTATTTGTTTTGTTAAGTTTGACTAATATGTGTTTTAAGCTCTTCATCTATATCATAAGTTTGAAGTTTTTATGAAATTTCCGTTGTTCAACCTTAACCCTAGTTGTCTTGTGTTGAATAGTTGTTAATATCTATACATGGAATTCATGTTTTTGTTAAAGAGATTAACAAACCCGAAGTAGGGTTTCATGGAACAATTTATTGCTTCGAGAAAAGTTAATTTGTTAAACCAATAATACAATTATTTTATTTATTTTCAAACTCTTTTATCAAACTCTATTCAAGGGTTGTCTGTTTAATGAAGATTAGTAAAGTGTTTTTATTTTCAATCAAGGCTTAGGGTTCCCTGTCTTTTAAAAGATCAATATTTATTCAGTATTAGTATTATCATTGTGATTAAAGTCTTTTGTTTAACTCTAGTTTAAACTCTGTTATACTCATATGTTGATTCATGGTTAAGGGTATGTTGTTTTATCCAAGCTCAAATAAAGAAGTTATTTGTTTATATTCTCTACATGAGATTCTGAGTTTATTCTTTGATCGACAAATTATGAAGTTAGTTTTTTAAAGAAGTTAGATTGCATTTTTTGAAGACAGTCAACATGGCAGTTTATTGTGAGTCCCTTTCTAAGGAACATTATAAACATTTCATTTAGATTTGTTCTCTAAAATGCGGAGAAGTGGAACATATTGATTTATCAACTTTAGAAAAAGATTGAAAATAGTGTGTGATATTGTTATATATTTCATTCACACACACACACACACACACACACACACACACACACACACACACATGGAGATATATATAATGTGTGTGTGTGTATTTGAAGAATGAGTATAATTGTATCTTAGTAGAATGCATCCTTGAGTTACAAAAATTTGGCAAATGTACTCAATAATTCTCAATCAATTAGAATATTAAGAATTTTATTTTACACATTGAAATCATTTCTGGGTTATTTGCAGTTAGGACATAACATTGAGAAAGTAAGGGAAAAGATGCGGGACTTAACAAAGCTTATGACGTGTATATATCCTGCATCAAAACTTTTTACATTTATCTTGGAGGGTCTCTGATCAAATAACAATAAAACTAGAATCGAATCTGTAGATCTCATTGGATTTATATTAGATCACTGTGGAATTGAGGTATGGGATCTATATTGGTTGCTTTGGTAAAAATAAATTTTGTAACCAATTTAGTATTTCAAAATTGACGAAAATGTAAATGTGCAAATTTTGGTTTTTTTTCTAACATTTTGGGTTTGCATGTTTGTGGCAGCTAGCTGGATCTACAAAAATGTTACAAGATGTTGCAGCATTGACATCGGGACGTGATGGTGAAATTAGAAAGGCTGCACTAAATACATCAGCGACTGCATAAAAGATTCTTGGTATTCTTCGTAATAAAGAATGATAATTTGAACCAAAAAAATACTCTTTTACAGTACCTTTTAAAATCTTAATTAAAAAATGTAACAAAGAAAAATAAATATACATTATTAAATAATATATTATAAAAAAATAGAATGAAAATACTAATCAAGATTAATTTCAAAACCTAACACATTAAGTTGAGATGAAATTTACATTTTAAAAGTTTAAAATTATAATTATTAAATATGTTTTATAATTTATTATTATTTACAGTACAAAATATTTTAATATATTTTATAAATTATGGTTTACTATACCGCGTGCTTAGAAATTCAAAATTAAATATTTTATAGCTTCATTTCAAATCAATTGAGGGCAAAAAGCACACCCAAAAATGCACAAAAAATAGCATTTTTCCATTCATGATAATTATATAGAGTTAGGAGTGCAACTTTTGACAAATTCATAATACAATCAAAGATTATAATAGAAAAATAGATTACCCCTTCAAAGCACTCATAAGAAATACCAAACTAATATCCAAGTGTAACAAGTACCAAAATAGGCCCATAAAATACCAAATGATGAAAGTGATATGTCCACTCACGATGACTACAATTTGATAGAAAAATTAGAAAGTATACAAAAAATAAATCATGCACTTTAAAAAAAAATAGCACATGAAAATGTTACAATGTGTACCCAAAAAAAGTCTTGAAAGTTGTAGAAGGGAATATTAGACAGGTATAGTCATAAAAAACTATAATTTTTGATCAATCTGACCATCAAAATTAGAAAATAATACCACCACTAGAACACTCACAAAATTCTACCATATATCAAAAAAATGCTAAAAAAAAGTACTTAAAATCAACAAGATATGAGCCTATGAAGTTGAACTACAAAATAAAAAATCTCAATGGTGAAGGGGTAGAAAATTCAAACCTTGTTGACATCAGCAAGCTAAATAATTAAATTTGATAATCAAAGGGTTATTGTAAAAAAGCTAACTACCCCTATTTTGATGGCTAAATGATCGTTAAATTTAGAGTCATAAAATGATGACATCAATCCCTGTGCATATAAATGATGATGTGATTGACTACATGACATATTTGGTTAGTTTATGTGTGTTTGATGTGGCATACTATGCTTGCATCGCATTTCAGAAAAGCAAATTGGCATGGTATGGTTGTCCAGATGCCATGTGGTAGTTTATGGTCGACAACGAATGCGATGTGGTCATCGCAGGGGAGGAACCGCTGGGGAATATATATATATATATATTCAATGATCATACTGTGCTTTCCCACATGATTTGTGCGGTTTTCTTGTGCAAACAATTTTTGCCATAGATTTGACTTTTGCTTGATATAGGTAAATTTATAGCCGATTTTCACTAAAACAGACTCCTGGACACAATGTGATGCCCAAAAAGCCTCATTATGTTCCCATAATTGAATCAAATCTAAATTTTCTACTCTTGAGAAGGAGTCTTCACACATTGAGAGATTTAATACCATGTTAGACTTTTAGGTGACTCTACAACACCCTCATGATCAAATGAAAGACCAAGATAACTTCCACAAGAGAATGGTAGGACAATTACCGCAAGATGCAAGAATGATATTATTGCTAATGAACATGAATAAAATGCACATGATAAACCTACTTATATAGGAAAGGAAATAAGAGACAATGATAATGAGTAGAAAAGTCATCACCTACACAAGGTAGAATCACATGCCCACCAAAGGTGGATCATCCTCCAATATACAATGAAGTATGTGAAACATGTAGAGGATGATAATGTGGTAAGAGCACTAAAGGTAGACCTCACACATAAAGTTGATGTTGGGATAGGAAATATATAGTACTGAGAGGGGAGGGGTGAATCAACACCCTCAAATTTTTTTACTGAATTAACAATCTGCAATAGTGGTGTCTATCTAACCAACTAATTCTATTGTTTACAACATACATTCAAATAACTTGTAAATGTAAAGTGCATGAAAACAAACAATAAATCATTCATGAAATGTAACACATGACTTAAGTATTTTGGTTACGTCGAAACCCTTGTTAGAAGGTAAAAACTGTGGTGGGGATGACACCCACAAATTCTTCACTACTGCAGTAAATAAAGTAATACCAGTGAAGCCTACAAGTGTGATCACTTCTGGTGATCTTACCCTGTTAGGAGTAACATAAGATTGATTAGATCTACCTTGTGAAAGGATTTTAGCAACACCAAACAATTGTTCACTCGGTTAAGAGATTTACAATAGACGGTTAAGTCTACTATGTTAAGAGATTTACCATCCCGCTATAATGGTTAAATGGTATAAATAATTTATTAGTAAATGACAACTTGAAATTGTTTGAATCATATCTATGAAATACTAAATAGATTTCACCTTGATGTGTAGTATATTACTCTTTGTTCTACTCGGTAGCCTTGTATGTTTTTGATAAACTGAATACTATCTCTGATAACTACTGATTCATGTAAACCCTTTTTTGAATTTTGATGTCCTGTAAGTGACTACTACTTCATGATCTCCTTGTCATGTCTTGTGTCAAAATGACATAAAATACAATTATATAGCAAATTTCTTTGACCTAATTATGTGTACAACATCTTAGAAAACCTAAGATCTACGGTGTACAAAAATAACCTAGATCTAACTATTACATATAAATAATCACAATATTTAATGATTACATCCATAATAAATGTGCCTCGATCTTGGTAATACATTTATAAATCTGTGTAAACCATTTGCATAGGTATATGTGTCATTATTGATTACTATATCATTTTCTGATCAATTGGGTAAACACTACATTCTCTGTTCGATGAATTAACTAATACTCGATGTGTGGAATGCTCGGTGTTCACTGACTTGGTGCTCGGTAAACTTTGATGCTCGGTAAACATACTCAGTTAAACCAGTGTTCTTTTAGGTTTAAGTTCTACCTTATAACTGCTCGGTATGAAGGCTTTGTAAGTTCAACTGACTAGCTTGTATAACTCTTTATTCCATCTTTTACTGACTGATCAGCTTAGATTACTGACTGATCTTAGTTGATGCTAATGACAACACTTAATGCTCAAATAGAGATAATAGTGGAATGTGATAACAAATATCACCACCTAAAGTGGAATTTAACCTACACCATGTGTAAATAAGGTGCAAAATCTTAAGTGTCTCATATGCAAACTACTATGCAATGCATTATCTTAAGTAAGCTTAAGTATAGTGAAATTAAGAATATTTAAGTACACCAACAAATGTGTTATTAAAAGTAAGAAAATAGCATAAGGTTTTAGGACTACTAGTAACATTTATTATATAGAAGAAAAAAGCAAAAAAATATGTTTTCTAACCCAATGTAATGAAATCTAGTTATGACACAAAATATTAGGACTTGTGAACTTTGATAGCATTGTCAAAATAAGCAAAACTGAAGTTGTTAGAGATTTGCCAAAAAAATTCAAGCCCATGGATAATATCTATAGAGAATGTCAAATTGGAAAGCAAACAAGGAGATCCCTTAATAACAACAAATACTCATCAAGTAGACATCTGGAATTGATACATATTGATCTATGTTATCCAACAGGAACCAAATTTCTCAATGGAGAAAGGTACTTTATGTTGTTGATTTATGATTACTCTAGGATGACCTGGGTCACCTTTCTAAGATAAAAATATGATGCATTTCAAAGATTCAAAATTTTATAATCAATGGTTGAAAATCAAATTGGTTATAAGATCGAATGTTTAAGATATGTTAGGGGTGGAGAAATCACATCAAAATAATTTAATGGATTTTTTTATATGAATGATACAGGAAGGAAATATTTTGCACCAAGAACTCCAACAGAATAGATTAGTTGAAAGGAATAATTATTGGCAAGTGATGTTTTGGAGCACTAGGGATCACTTTAGGGCTTCCATTCATGGAAACACTTATGCTGGAGTGATCGCATGTAGACAATTTTGCTACTAGAGTCACAGCCATAAAAATGACTAATGTCCAGAATCAGGGTAACAGGGTATAGTGTTACAGTTTTGGTTAGCGATGGAAATGTATGAGGTATTATGGCCTACAAAGTTAGTCAAAGGTATTTTGGGATATGTATATGCTTCAGTTAAGAGTGCATGAGTTTTGGTGATCAGATCAATGAGATTCAGTGATATGAAGGTATGCGAAGACAAAGAATCAATATAACAGGGCATATGAGCAGTTGTGAAGATTAAGGCAAGGTCAGTGGATATGGTAATGTGCTAAGTTAGGTGAATGAATTATATTACCGACACTTGGGTAATATAAGATTGTCAACATCATACTTATCATTTTCATAATTAATTATTATGTTTTGTATGGTATTTTTGAAGCCAACTAGATGGCAGATTTTGTATAAGTATAGAATGATTTTGTGGAAGAAAAGATATACATTATGAGATGTGATGATGAAGCAAGGTTGTGAATTTGAGAGCAGAGAGCAGATGTGAGATTAGTAACAGACAGAGCTATAACCAAAACTATCTAAGCAAGATAAGTGCTTGCATTGTTCACATTTTGGAGAACTCTTTATGACAATTTTTTTATTGTAAGAGCAGTTTGCTCACCACCTTTAACTAGGTGTTTTGTATACCCCTAATAGGGTTTTGTATTCCTCTAACAAGGAAATGTACTATGTAATAATGAGCTCCTAACAAGGCTAGATCTCCTAACAGGGATATAATATTTTGGTGCATAGTTGTGGGTACCATCCCCATCGGGGTTTTCCCTTGGCCAGAGTTTCGTTGAGAACAAATCATGGTGTCATGAGTTATGTGTTGTGTTTTAATGTTGTTTTTATTTCAGAATTATTATGGTTTATTTATAATTGGTTGAAGTTTAAATCAAAGTGCAGTAATACAAATTCACCCACCCCCCCCCCCCCCCCCTCTCTCAATATTACCTAATCCTAACAAGAATAGGACAATGTTTGAAATGGCTAGAACTATGTTAAAAGATGACAATTTGACCAATGTGTATTGGAAGGGTATTGTACATACACCTATATATGTTCTTAATAGAGTGAAAATAAGAGAAACATACAAAGGTACCCCATGAAATATAGTATGAAAGACCTCCTACCATAAGATACTTCAAGATTTTCAGAAGCAAGTGTTACAATAGAAGGAATGAATATGGAGTAGGAAAATTCAATAAAAGATCCAAGGAGGGAATTTTATTAGTCTATGCAACCAATAGAAAAGCCTATAATGCTTTAATAAGAGGTTAAACAAGATTGTTGAAAGTGCAAATGTAAAGGTATGTGAGGATTGGAGTCATCTTACTCTTGTAATTGACAGTGATATTAAGCTATGTCCTTTAGTTTTAGAATAAAAGAATGATCTGGAAGAAGATCAAGAGGATAAATTCATTGCAAAAACTAAACCAGAGATTACTGTGAAGACGCTAGCTAAGTATGTTTAGAGGAATAATTTTGAAGATTAGATAATTGGTGATAAAGATGTAAGTGTTCAAACCAAAAGAAGGATCATTGGATCACAAGAACAAATAGATTATTATTTTCTATCAATGGTTGAACCAAAGAATTATAAATAAGCAATCAAGGAAGAGAATTGGATTAAAGCAATAAAGGAAGAAATAATTCAAATACAAAAAAATGAAACTTGGGGAACTTGTACCTAGACTAGTGGATAGACATATAATAGGAACAAAATGGATCTTTAGGAACAAGTTAAATGAACAAGGTTAAGTCATAAGGTTGCATTGTCCTAATCTTCTACCATCTACAAATGTTATTCATATATCTCAACAAGAACGAGAAATTGATGAATTTTAAGGACAATATATTTTTTAAAATGAATCAATAGATGAATATTTGACCATTTATTTTTCTAATTGTTGTAAGGAAGAGGATAAGTTCACATGCCAAGTTTTTCAAGAGGACATGGTTAAGGAGATACAAGTTGTAAGTGAGCCTCAACAAAATAAAGGTGAAAGAAAACATTAATTATTTGTAACTCAAGGACAACTTCACACATCAAATGGGGAAGATCCAAATATGTTTGATGATTATAACATCTCTTAAAATTTTACTAGATTAAAAGACAATATGTTTCTTCACAAAATGGTTCTTCATCTACTAGGTATGGTGAATGGAAATAATCACCATACTACCAAGAATGGAGAAATGAATTCTCACAACAACCACAATACCCATCATACATGTCCTAATTCATCTACTAGATATGGTGAATGGAAATAATGACCATACTACCAAGAATGGAAAAATGAATTCTCACAACAACCACAATACCCATAATACATATCTTACTTCATCTCACCCTATCTATATCCATGATGATTCTTACCATTTTCATTATCCCATTTATATCGTATACCATTCACTTCACAATATCCACCAAAGGTAATCTTGATACTCAATACAACATTGCATAATAAGGTGGTTGAAACTACATATAAAATGCAAATGTGCTTGAAATCAGTCAATTGAATTATATTAGTGTAATTAAGGGATGTGATTTTGGTTTAATCAAGTTACAAGAAAAACATGATCGATTGAAGGGTGCCCAACTTAGTTCTTATTTACATGGAAACTCACAACCTTTAAAGGATATTAAAATATATATTGAAGAACTTTTATTTTAATATATTTTGATCAATGAACTAATAAGTGTGTGTGCTAAAATACATTATGCACTACGATGTGTTATAATTGATACATTAATCACTCAATAAATGTGTGATAAAATCCTACAAGATCTTTATCTTTTAATATTTTCATATCCAATTATATAAATCTTTGGAGGCTCATAGTCAAAATATGTATTCCTTGCATACTTTTTTATTTAGGCTCACTTTTTGGTGTTTCTAACTAATTGCCCAAAGATTTTTATAAAGTATCCATTATTTAATCTTCAAAGTATTGGATCGGTAGCCAACTTAACAAGGTGCAATTGGGGATAAGGAACTAATTATAACCCTCTTCACTTTAGGATTTGTCAAACCTAGGCAAGAAAACCCTTAATAATATCCTTTAAATCCTAATTTCCTTTCCTTATGGATATTGTGATAGATTAATTATCAATTCATATAATCAAGTATATGTATGTTCTATGGAAATTTGTCTATATTCTTGATTTGATGATCTTTGTAGACCCTGATAACAAAATAAATCTAACCCTAAACTGAAATTGAGAAACAATAAACTCTAAACAACATGAAATGAAAAGATTGTCTTTTTTTATTTTAAGTGGTTTAGGATGAAGCTACTTGGATAGAGAAATTGGACCACTTCCTTCCCTGAGTATACAAAATCATGAAAGTATGCATAATTTTAAAAAGTGTACAAAACTATAATAAAAAATAGATTCCCCCGCCAAATTAGCACCTCTAGATAATCAAGAATGTGAAAATGAAGAACATGTCATTGTACCATCCTAAAAGGTTAGTACCCATAATTTGATACTCTATTAGGCCCCATTTTGGTTATTTTGAGATCTAATGTCTGCTATGATTGATCTTGGTAACTTGATTCCTCTTTTCCCACTTCTTTTCCACCATCTTGATACCTAGTTTAAATTTGGGTTAATTTTCCAAGGTATAGAATGTTTCAAACATTTTGTACCTAGGTACAAAATGTTTTAGTTCTTTTGTACTCAAACTTTTTTGGTTCGGAGCCCTATGTTGGGTTGTTAGTGGGAAAATAGATTCCGTGGTCAGCCTGGTTTATTTTTGAATCTTGAAATGATGGATGAAGTATATAAACAACCTATCTCTCCTAAATTTTCATATGATGACTATACTCAAGCTACTAAGTGCAATCAAGAGATCAAGAGTAATTGGATTCAAGATTTGAAGGCAAGTATCCAAGATCTAGTTACTCCAATTAATTCAAGTCAAGTCCAAGGAAATCTTCTCCATTGAAGAAATTTACTCTCTCATGATGGCCAAGTAGAGGAATTATCAATCAAGCAATAAGATCATTCCTTCCATCTACATTTATCTCTCCTTCATTGCAAGCAATTATCAAGCATATCTACATTGAAGATCTAGGAGTGGTGTTCATAGATCCATGCATTTGTGGGGGAATTATTGATTCCTATTCTACATTTCAAGGTCAAATCCTTTATTCCAAGTACATTCAAACATCTTCATGAGTATGAGCGATTACTGCATTCGTCCATGAGGTTTTAATAAAGGTGAATCAAATATTTACCTTTTTACAAGATTTTTTAATTTTCAAGGTGATTCCTAAATGGAGGTTTGACCAAGGAAAACACATTTTACCCAACCTTTTCTCGATTTTTCTATGTGTAGGAACATGTTATGGAGTTATCAAAACTTTTTTAGTCAGATTGGGAATAGTCAAAGTGTCCCTGCAAGTATCATGTAGAAACCTAGAGTATAAAATATTTTAGCCACTTTGTACATTGGTACAAAATATCTTAGTTGCCCTATACCCTCCAGAGCCAACTCAAAATTGACTGGAAGATAGGTTATAGCTTCAGGATCTCAGAACAACAGTTATAGATATTTTGAGGATTTTGTCTATATGATATTCAGATATGAAGTAACACATTTCCTATTTCATTTCTAGGTGCATATAAATCTTCCTTAATCTTTATTTCCCATCTCACTATCATTTCCTATTTTAATTTTACATATTTAGCAAAGAATCATTGACCCTTTTAGCGCTTACGATCATCCTAACCTATTGGGAGATTATCCTTCTGAATGTGCAACTTTGAAAAGTAGAAGTGATTTACCTCTCTGCATCACTTCCCTTTTCCTATTGTACAATCATACAACTATTTCATATATCTTACAAGGTCCATGCAAGTGCATCAAGAATTTTAAATTCCTACTTTAGATATATCAAGATTCACTCATACCATTGTTAACAAAAATAATGGATAAAACCAAGAAACCCTTGATTTCTGATTTTATTACATCTTGAACATATCTAAAACTACAACATAGTAAATCATTACTTTTGATTTCTAGTTGTTCTTGTAATTACAAATTATTCTCAAAATATGGACTATCATAGAAGTTGTATACACCATAAGACAAAAGACATCGTTTGATTCATATCAATTGAACATGTAGATACAAATAATTTTAACTATGACTAATGACCTATTGGAAAACTAGAAAACTTAACATAAGGCCCTTATTTCCCTTTTATAGAATAAATAAGTGCATATGATTCAAGCCTTTTACAATATTATATTGGTAGTAGGTGACCGACCTGTTGCTAGAATACAAGAATTGTTCTGACCAACTAACAATCTTTTTAGACAATCCTTTAGTCTCTATGAAGGGGTAGCTAGAGTTTATTTTTTCAAAGATGACCCCTTACACGTCTAGAAACAAGTTGACATGAAAAAAGAATGATGTGGAAAACTTCTTTAGAGATCCTTGACAGAGAAAAACAAATGGTGCCTTTCTCAAAACATATGCATTTGTTTATGAATATGTGGTCAGATCAAGCCTAAATATCATCTTTATGATAGAAATTGATCTTAGAGAGAGATTAGATCATTTTCATGACTATCCCAAATCCAAAATTTCAAAATTTCAAAAAATTTCAAGAACACAATGATAACTTACTAGTCCAAAATTTCAAAACACGGAGAAATGGTTAGACATAAACAATAACAATTACGAGACATACAATCATTGGTCATTGAACCGTTGGAGAGCCTAGAGATGTTTAGTATATTCCATGTCATTTATTCTTGTCTTTGTATTTTCCAATATGATCAAACCCTCCTTTAAAAAAGCTATGTGTCTGAAATGTATGTCCAACCTTTGCAATAATTGATCCTCATTTGTTTATATATTTGAAAGTAAATAATCTACCATAGATACCGAGTCTTCCTTCGACATGGACTCCAATCTAAAAACCTTCACTACATTCTCACAATCCTTTGCATCAATAAAGAATGGAGGCATACTATGTGCACTTACATTATAAAAACATGAAAATTCTATCTTAATAATCTTTGTGTACAACTTGTTCTTTAAGAACCATTGATTAAAATATTCAACTTCCAATTAAGCTCATCAACAAGATCTTGTAGAATATTTGAATGAAAAATATCAAAATAAAATTGTAAACCTCTAATGAGCCTATGTAAATAAGAAATAGAACATGCAAGAAACTTTTGCTATTGGAGATGGACTTATTGGAAATTCAAAAATTCTAAATGCCTTGTCCATACCTCATCAACATGTTGTGAAATAAGACCCAATCTAGATTCAATAAGGGATTGAACTATTTTTTTTGAATTATTTAGCTATATCATTCTAATATCCTTATTCAATTGAGAAACCCTTGCTATTAGCCTATCATTCTCAATAATGACTATGGCTATCTCAGTTTTTAGATAGTAATAAAATATCATGCTCTAGTACTTAATTGTTCCTTTAACTTTATATTTTCTTCTTTCAACTTCCTATTTTATTCTCTTAAGGTCTTCCTCATTTATGACATAAACCTTCTATGTCATTTTTGCAACATCCACCAAAAGTCCTTATGCTTATGAACTTGTAAGTCAGTGGACTTATTTAAGAAAAAATATCCATATAATTCATCCTATTGAGGGACCATGGAGGGCTTCTTTAGTATCACATGTGAGGACCAAATTGCTAATACATCTAACTCGTTGTATTGTCCTAAAAAGTTAGCACCCATAATTGGATGTTTAGTTAGGCCCCAATTTGGTGAATCCAAGATTTCATGCTTATTATGCTTGATCCAACTACCTGTCTCCTCCTAATCTAGTATCTGCCCTATCTTCCTAGCTTTCCATTTAATTTCTAGTACTTTTTCTTAGGTATAGAATGCCCAGGGCTTTATCTTCCTAGGACCTGAGGATTGGGCCCAAATTTGAACCAGATCCTGATTGCAGTATTTTGGTGCAGAATTAGATCCTTTGGTCGGCCTGACTTAATTTTGAATCCTAAAATATGTGATGAGGCATATAAATACCATATCTCTCCACATTTTGGTAACCATAACCACAATAATGTTGATCAAGAAGCAATCAAGTGAATTCAAGATTTGAAGGCAAGCATCCAAGATCTTGCATTTATCCAAGAATCCAAGGCATTTTGAAGGCAATATTCTCTATTTTAGTAATATTATCTCCCATGATGGACAAGTAGAGGAGTTCCCAAGAAAGTGAGAAGATCTTTTGTCCGTTCTTCCATAGCAAGTGTATAATCAAGTGTAAGAACATTGAAGATCTAGGAGTGGTGTTCATATATCCATGCATCTGTGAAGGAATCCTTAATTTATCTCTATAGTACAAGGTCAACAACTACAATTCAAGCCACACTCAAGCATCTTCATGAATATGTGTGATGTCAATATTAGTTCATGAAGGTATTGGCAAGGTAGATCTAATATTACCTTCATATTTACTTTCCTTTATGCAATATTATTTTATTTTCAAGGTTTACTCCTATATATAGGTTTGACCGAAGAAAACTCCTTTCCACAACCTCTTCCCTATTTTTCTATGTGTAGGTACAAGTGGTGCAACTATCAAAACTATTATGGAAAGCTTAAGATTTGGAAGATCGACTGTCAAAGTTTTAGGAAGAAACCCTATAATTAAAACACCCCAAGTTTATTGTTCCCAAGAAAAAAAATCCCCAGGTGTTTTTAACCTATTAGGATATCTTTAGATTTAGATCTTAGGTCAGTACTACTTCCAAGTTTCTTTTTAAGGTCATTGTAGCTTACTGTTTGTTTTCTATAAGTTTGTCTTTCCTAAAATTGCTTATATTTGCTTATTTAGTCATTTATCTTTCATCATTATATCATTTCCCTAAATCCATTTCATTCTTAATCACTACCATGAAGGATCATTTCACTCACTTAACACTTAATTCCTACTTGAACCTATTGGGTCATCTTCCTTCCTATTGTGCATTGGGAAAAGGTGGACAAATCCCTTGAGTACCTTGCTCCCCCCTTTTCTTATTGTATACTTTGGTGAGCCTGACAATGACATTTCCATTTTGATTTTGGCATTAGATCCCCTTTATATGCATTGGAGCCTGAATTTTCATTTCATAATTAGATGTTTTATTCATTATATTTTATGCACAATTCAATTAATATTACCTAAGTTTAATGAGTGTTTGCATATCTCTTTCAAATTTCATATTTGTAATTGTTAGATCAATATTTTCCTTTTTCTCTTGTGCATGAGTGTTATAAAAATTGAGTCCTATATATAACATTATTTTTAGGATAAGTCATAGACTTATGTGTTCCTTTAATCTTAAGTCCTCTTTTTCCTAGGAATCACGATGAGACACACATGCCTACTAATGGAATTTCTACTATGGTTGATAATCCTTCTTCCCACTCTTCTCATGATGAATATGATTATTTAATAGTTACTCCTACCCAAGTGCAAAATCTTTCCCGTGACTTTGAAAAAAATTGAGCAATTATTAAGTCAAGAAAATTCTAATTCAAAATTCATTTACTTAGTAGAAGGTTCAAGGAAGTTGATTCATAATGATGAACATGGTATTAAATTCTTAAGAACTATTTCTCAACTTGATGATAGTAATGTTAAACCTCTTAAGGATTGTGTTCAAGATCTATGTTTAACTCGACCTCTCGTTGGTGTCGAGACATCAATTCTCATTCCTACCTTTTTACCTAGTGTTTCCATTTATGCTTCACCTCTCGTGACTGCATCAATTTCAAACACCAATCCTATTCATGTTAGTCTTAGAATCATACCTACTCCTATTATTTCTCCTCCTTCAAGTGCTCCATGTATTTCACAACCTTCATCCATGCATATCTAAAATAATGTTCTATTTTCATATTCCAATGTTCCTTCCATTTCCCACTATGGTCCCAATATTTCACATGTCTCGTACCAACCTCTCTATGAAGTCCACTATCAATAGCCTTTCCAAAACCATTTCATCCTTGCAACAACAAAAATCGCCTCTATGAACCAATCCAAATTCAACATCCCCACATGTGACATTGTTAGACCTTTGTCCTTGGACATTATATGTGTTGTTATCCATAGATACGTGGAAATACCTAACTAAGAGAATTACAATGGTAAAGGTGATCCCTTGACCCATATTAAAACCTTTCAAACATTTTTTAGTGACTTTTCCTGTGATCATATGTTCATGGCTAAACTATTTACTATAACTTTTTGAGATAAGGCCTTGCAATTGTATTATTGTTTACCTCATTATTCCATTGATTCTTTCCAAAAACTTGCTAATGATTTCATCCAAAAATTTAAAAATAATGTTTGCCCTAAGATTTCTTTGACTGATGTAAAGCATTGTAAATAAGGCGTTAAAGAAAAGTGACTAATTTCATTGGTAGATTCAAGCATTTGCATGCTCGGATTTCTTTTTTTCTTTTTTTGGTCTGTAACATATTATAATATATTAGTAAGAAAGGAAAGATTGCATAGAAAGATATGCCCAGAGGCTTACAATAGGGCCTTCTGATGACCAGGAAAAACTAGAGAGGAAGAAGAAGGAAAGGGGAATAGAGCTTCATCCAAGAGCCCAGGTAAAGATAGAAAGAAGAATGGCAGAAAAACAACTAGCTCTGCCAACAAAGCATGAAAGAGAAAGAAGAATAGGTCATTATTAAAAGGAAGGCAAACAAAAGAAGAGGCAAAAAAAGAGAGGGGTTGAGAACCCATTAAGCAACATGTTGTTTCCCCTGCCGCTAGCCATGCTTCATCCATGGAATATCTTCAAAGACCGCCTTGTCCCACTCCTCCTGTGCCTTGCAAAGCTTAGTTAGTAGAGCCTTCAACCGATGCCATTTGGCCCCAATGTCCTGTTGGTAGGCATCCTTGTCTACCTTACCCCACCACCACATAAAGGGGACATGGCCATACTCAAATCCATCTTTGAGTTCAGCAAAACACTCACTGTAGTCGCATGCTCAAATTTCTTATTATGTGCTTGATGTTTATAGTTAACGTATTTTCATTACTATTTTATAAAAATACACTAGGGATAAAGATATTAGTTTACGAATTGTCCTCTTTTACTAAATTGTATGCAATGCTTCATTATTATAATCTTCAAGTGAGTCAATTTGAGAGCACCACTCTAATGGCTCTGCTTGATAAGAGTGAAGTTGCATCCCAACATTTTTCAAGGTTTCAAAAACCAAAAGACTTCATCAAGATTAATAATTCATCAAAAAACATTAATACGAGAGTGGTAGCAACATCCAAGGGTGTACCTCCTTTGTCATCTTATTTTAGACCTTCTCATAATTCTACATCTCTTTTTAAATCTTTGAATTATGTGATATTTAAGTTGATTAATGCTAATGTCTTAACACTTCAAGAACTTTGATCCTAAAGATTTTTGCCAATATCATCATCAACTTGGTCACGATACTGAGAAGTGTTTCCAATTGAAAACTATTGTTCAAGACCTCATTGATTCTAATGCTATATATGTTGAGGGTTTTATCGATCAAGGAAATAAATCCATTTCCCTTCCAAACCAAAACTTGCAAATTTATACCGACCCTTTACCTTCCCATTCAACCAATACCATTGATTCCATCTCTCATTCATCTATCTAGGTTTTTGACTCTCCTGCCATTATGACCTATGACATTGAGTGTACCAAATCCAATAATATTGCCAACCTTATTGATCGATCTATATATAAACCTGAACCCAAGCCTAGACTTGATCTTTGCATTACATTTGATCCTAGTGAAACTATTAGGGCACCTGATGGTCCTCTCTAAATAGTTGCAAAGATCAATGGTATTCCCTCTTATGAAGTTCTTATAGATCCTACTTGTATGGTGAACATTGTAACTAAAAAAAATCCTTCCATAAGAAAACTCTAGCAAGATTTTTATGATAAATCAAATGTGATGATCAAAACATTCAATAGTTTCACTTATCCTACCCATGGCTCAATTAATTTTATCATAGAAGTTGGTAATACAGCCTTATATGTCACCTTTATTGTCATCCCAACTTCTGATTAGTTTCAAGTTAGATTTGGTCTTCCTTGACTCACCTCCATGAAAGCTAGAGTCTCTCATATCCATAAGTGTTTAAAATTTCTCCATAATGGAGAAATCATCATGATTAACCATAGTATCCACCATCCTTTAGCTACTTGAGATAACTTTGACCTTGATTTCTTTTGGCCTTCCATGTCTCAACCAGTCCAACCTCGTTGAGATAACTATTTCCTATCCTATCAAAAAATCAAGATTAAGAATTAAGATTTGTGGACTTTGAAATTATCCTCCTATAGTTCTATCTTCTTATCCTAGACCTGGAATTATTTTTACACCTTTCACTCCTCCCCTTTATGCTTCCATTTTGGCTCCTATATCCTATAAATGCTCCATTGTTACTATCTATCAACTTAGTGCGACACTTTATGTTCTTCTTCCTAAAGAAGAAAAGGACCCAATGTTGATTGATCCTAAACCAAAATAAATTTAAAAAAAACCAAACATATCCATTGTGCTTGTGATTGTCATTGTAAGCATCGTGCTAGAGCCAAAAACTTGCTTCCCAAAACCCTTACTCCCTCAAGATACCTATTCATTCTTTGATTCCCTTTGATCAACCTATGCAAAGCCCAATGGAGGAAATTAAACTTAAAAAGATGAAATTAAACAAACATGAGGATTTTGTTCAGATTAGAAATCCTATTTTGATTAATTTAGAAGAAGAAGATACTCTTGATGATTATTTTAATGTTTCTAATGCAAATGATGTTCATGTTAGTGATTTTGATGATATGTATGAGCTTATTGATATTAATCATGATTTACCAACTAGATTTGCAAATTAATTATCTCTCAAGCCTAGTGACAAACAAAGCAACTCATTCTTAGAGTACGGTCCTTATTTGGAACTGACTATTGTTTCATCTATTATGCTTTATGTTTCTCCTCTTACATGTTTCCCATCTTTCTTGAATGATATTTACCAAAGGGGGAGGTGGCGGGGGATATGCTTGATTAGCTCCTTCTGTACAGTGGATTTCTTTGTGTTTGCATGTTGTAATGTGCTTCCCTCATGATGTGCTACTTGTTATGTGTTTTTTTTAGATTTCTTTAAGCAACCCTTGTTGCTTTGTTAGAAAAATGTGATAAATGAATTGACCTATACTTACATTCCTATATTTGTATCTCATTTCTTCTATATTATGTTTACATGTTATGTTGTCCATGTGTTATTGTTCCTAAATGCGCCTTTATGTTGTCTAATTGGGAATGACCTAAAATGATAAATACCATTCTTTTTGGTCTTTGTAATGTCGACCCAAAAAGACTCTTCTCTATATCACTTATTTGACTTTCTTTCATTGTGCTTGTAGTTCTACTACCTCTGGGGAATTATGATGGTTCATTTTGAAATTCTAATATAGATGATTTATAATATGATCATACTAACCCCATATTTAGTAGATCCCTTTTGTGCTCTCTTTTCTCACGCGTTCATGTACCTTGGTTTGTCCTTGCTTGGGGGCATCTTACAGTGGAAACATCTCTTATGGGTGCATGTATGCTTTGTTAAATCATGTTGGAGTTGATGAGAAAATAACCCACAACTCCCAAGAATACTTGCATTTAAACACCTGTCACAGAAAAAGAGAGAGAAGCAAGAACCTATATAGGTCTGAACGCATTGATCCACGAGAGAGGAGATATCCTTGACGTATAAAAACAAAAGTTGCAGCAATCACAATGAAATATTATTGTGTTGAATTACGTAAAGAATACAAAGGAGATCAATCCTTATAAAGGAGATCTAAAACCCTAAAAGGGTGGACAAACCTAGGTTGCATGATAATAATTAATAAAATAATTAATTATTATATGCCTAAATTTTAGCTTAAGTAAAAAGAGATAATAAGTGACTTAATAATTAAATCAATATGATTTAATTAATAAGTAAACAATTTATTACTCTAAAACCCCCCCCCTTGAGATAAATTTTGGGAGAAGCTAAAAACCTAGAAATAACTACTGAAATCAAATGGCTCTGGACAATAAAGACATGATCAGGTACCCAAGTACAAAAGAGAGTCTTTGTAAAAGAGGATAAATAGAGAAAACCACATGGGAAAAACTCTACTCCAAAAAGAGACAAAGACTAGTCTGAAGGACTAAAGAAGCCTCCAAAACTAGGGAATGTTCTAGAAAAATAGGAACAAGGATGAACATGTACAACATCACTGAAGCAAGAAGCTGCAAACTCTGTCAATAAGTAACTATTGATATGAAGATCCTCCATTGAAATAAAACACGACAAGGTAGAGAAGACTGTAATCTGCATGAGTGCCCTCAAATGACACTACTCAAATCAAGAGACAAACAAAGGCAAACAACTAAACTCGAAGGTAAAGATGGTATAAAAAACCAAATTTTGAAGAGCTGATCAATCAAAGATGGAAGAGTGCTTCCAAAAATAAGAAAGAAAGAGTTTCCATATGGTAAATGATCCATCTCACTGAAATGCATAGGTACCCAGCCACTACATCCGCCTTGTACATAGGAACAAATACCATATACATAGATCACACTATCGAACCACGAAAGCAAAAGAATGATAAGTAGAAAGCCCCCCCCCCCATAATGTTGACAATGTAGAAATGACAGGTACATTGAAAAGAATGTCTAATATGAACTACATGATGAAGAAGAACTGGGAACATCGAAGGTGCAGAGAGAGTACAAACACAAATAGAGATACCTACGGCTAATATCGATGGAGGAACACTAATGTGACAAAGGTAGATGACAAACAAAGGCAAAAAATCAAACCCCCCATGACACTTTATAATTGAGTGTGAGTACAAACATGTGCAAGATCCCATACATGCCATAGAATGACACTTTATCTCAGTGCATTTGCATAAAATAATGCTACAAAATGATGTATACACTTCTCAAAGAAGAGCGAAAGGCTTATGAAACTAAATAATAGCCAAATAATAGCCATTCCACAAAAGGAAGAGATCTCAGGAGCTAAAACATCCAAGATATTCACCAGAGTATAGAAATGCAAAAAATTGAATAAAATATACTTGGAGCATAATCTAGAGAAATGACTCACATCACTGAAAAGATCACAAAATAAGCTTTCCAATGATATATTGTTTGCCCAAAATGGAGTCTGAATGCGCAAAATATGGCTCTTAGAGTGCAACAATGAACCTATGGATTTGATAGCAAAAAACATAAAAATTCAAACCTCCAAATCTGGATAAAGCTCAGAAAGATCTTTTCGACGATATCTTGTTTTCCCAATTTCAACACCGTATGCTCAAGATATGAGCAAAAAACCACAGGTATGTTGATGGGCCCCCAAAAAGGTGCAAAAGTGTGATGATGCATGCTGACATCAACAAAACATAGGGCTAAATTTGACGACCGACTGTATGGTTGTCACCTCCAAAAAAAATCAGCCTTAGGGGCCAAAAAAAGTTGGGCCCTTGGTCATGTGGTGACCAAGGCCCAGCGGCTAGGGGCCGGACATTGTTGGGGGCTGGTCCTCCACGTGACCGACTATTGTGGAAGGGAGGGCTACATGCGCGATCAATCATCGATCCTGATAGTCACTACGGTGGGAACCGCAACATGAAATGTTGCCGGTGATCGCACGTACATCAAAGGCGGTGCTACTGGAGGGTCCTAAAAATTAAAAAAACTTGTCTTGAGATTTGTGCCAAGGTCGTACAACCTGAACACATTATTATTATTTTTTTGCTTCAGATGTCAATTTTGTCCAAATTAGACAAATGTTGTGTGGAAATAGGGGTTCTTGGGCCCTCTAAATGCAACAGTGAGGTCTGTTTGAGTCCAAAGTGACCAGAAAAGAGGTTCCCCCATATCCAATATAAAATCCTCTAAAAATTGTAGATTTGACGAACAAGGCCAAATCTCTCAAGAAGAGGACATGGGCAAACATAATACCCAAGGCTTTATGTTCCTAGGAATAAAACACCTAGGGTGTTTTGTTCCTCTAGGATTGGGCCCAATTTTGAACTGGAGCCTGCTTTGGTGGGCAATTAAATCTTGTGGTTGACCTAGCCTAATTTTGAATCTTGAAATGTGTGAGGAGGTATATAAATACCCTATCTCTCCTTATTTTCTAACCAACACCACAATCAAGGTGATCAAGAAGCAATCAAGCAATCAAGAAAATTCAAGATTTGAAGGGAAACATCCAAGATCTAGAATCTCTCCAAGCATCCAAGAAAATTTGAAGGAAATCTTCTCCATTGTAGCAATCTTCTTTCCCATGATGGCCAAGTAGAGGATTTCTTGAGAAACCAAGAAGATCCTTTGTTCATTCTTTCATAGGAAGTGTTTAATCAAGTGTAACAACATTGAAGATATAAGAGTGGAATTCATAGATCCATGCATTTGTGAAGGAATCCTTAATTCCTCTCTACATTCAAAGGTTAAAAACTACAATTCAATTGATATTCAATCATCTTTATGAATATGTGTGATCTCTTGATATCTATTCTTGAAGGTATTGTCAAGGTAGATCTAATATTTACCTTCATATTTACTTTCCTTTATGCATTCTTATTCCATTTTCATGGTTGATTCCTATATATGAGTTTGAATAAGGAAAACCCCTTTCCACAACATTTTCCTTGTTTTTCTATGCGTAAGTATAGGTGGTGTAACTATTAGAACTATTATGGAATGCTCGGGATCTACGAGATTAACTATCAAAGTTTCAAGTAGAACTCTTGGGAACAAAACACTCTAGGTTTCTTGCTTCCAAGAATAAAATGCCCTAGGCATTTTTTGCCTATTAGAACACCTTCAGATTCAGATCTTAGGTCAATACTGGTATTGGGTTTTAGTTTCAGGTTATTATAGCTTACTGTCTAGTTTCCATTTATCTATCTTTTCTAAAACTGCTCATACTTTAATATTTAGTCATTTATCTTGCATCATTAAATAATTTTCCTAAATTCATTTTATTCTTAATTAGTACCATGAAGGATCATTGCACTCACTTAGTGCTTAAGTCCTACTTGAGCCTATTGGGTCATCTTTCTTTAGATTGTTCATTAGGAAAAGTTGGACAAATCCCATGAGTACCTTTCTCTTCCTCTTTTCTTATTGTACACTTATCATCTAATGTTGAGCCAAATATAAAACTTTTCTCTTCATCATGACTCAAGTTTGCAAAATTTATATCTTGCCTTGTCATCAAACTATCAAATGCTATAACAGAAGAAATATCCCACCCTTCTAGAAGTAGGACCCCACACTCTTTAACCATTTGTATTCCTTACTACAAGATTATGAAAACTAATCATTTTCAACCTCCTCAAGGAATTCATCTTTCATCTTCATCTACTCACTCTCACTCAACCTCTCTAAATCAACAATAATTTCCTTTACTAACTCCTCAACCTTTTATTTAAACACAACCTATTTAAACTCTTTCTTCTTGATGAAATCATCATCACTCAAAAGTTATTTTGAAGCCTCCACTCTTACATCCTCTATCAATCCACCACCCAATGTGAAGGCTGCAAGATTTCTATCTATAGATGGCTCTTTGACCTGAATCTTCTTCTGGACATCAAATTTAGGAGGGGGGAGAGATTGCTCTACTTGGTCACTAAATCCTTCATAAAATGTGTAAGGGTTGTCCCTCCTTGGAGATAACATTTGCAAAGGTGTTATGGCTTGAGTGCTTCTTGGAATATAAAAAGGTTGAGATCTTGATTATGAAGGGGATCCCATGGGTATGACAGTAAGTGTATGATATGGAGGAGTATAATTACCTTGCTTCTTCTTCTAATATTCAACAAGCTGAGATTTGTACTATCTTTCTCTCATCTTTAGGACATCTTGGTAGTCTTTGGCATTTCTTATCCAATCTTCAAGTTCATCATATTGGTGTGCACAAGCATTATGCAAAATTACTTTATAACAAAGTTCTGGATCATGATTCCTATGAGTGCCCATGGGAAGATGATATTCATTTAATCAAAATTTTAAACTAGAAAATAATAATATTCTCAAAGTTATAGATTTATACAGTTCCATTTTAGGTTCCAAACTTACTCACCGTAAAACACAATTTATAATGATTAAGGCATATCTCGTTCCATGTTGGATTCCCAAAGAATGGAAGCAAATAAAACATGCTTGGATGACTAGAGATTTGGGTATCCCTTCTAGTTTGAGGGCATCCTTAGTTTTTTTTTGATAGGTAATAGGCCGAAGCCAAGATCAACAAGGGGCTCAAGAAGAGTTGAACCCAAGACCTCCCAATTGAGAGGCTCGCAACTTACCGTTGCATTGTGGGGTGTTCCCCACTTAAGGGCATCCTTAGTTGATAGGTGGAATTATTTTGTATTTAAACTGAAAAATAAAACCTTTAATTGGGGGAGCAAATATCTTTCACTTGCTATAATGATTCAAGTAGTTAACATGATTTTTTTGGCTTCCCATGTTTACTATTTGTCATATTGGAATATGCCCTCCAAAAAAGGCTATGGTGAGCTAAACAAAATGGTTCAACAATTTTTGTGGTCAAATAGTGATGGAAGATCTACATTTAAGGCTTCCTCTTGGTCACATTGCATTCAACTAAGAAATAAGGGTGGGCTGGGGCTATTGGATCCCAAGACTCAAGGGTCTTGCTTATTAGTAAAATGGATCACAAGATTGTTATTATGTTATGAAACCTTGGAAACTCTTAGTTCATATCCATAGTTATCTTGCTACTATGAATAGTAAATGGGAAAGTGTGGAATGGATAGATAAGATTTTGATGGCTCCCTTCTTCCACATAAGAGCTTCCTTTCCTTTGCAATCTATTTGGAAGGTCTCTCGACATGTCTACAATTTATTAAAATAGAAAGAGTCTCTTCAACATGGGTTTAGTTTAATGACCTATTCTATTTGGTGAAATATATTAATATTGTACAATGGTCAACCGCTTGTAGTTACTTTCTCCAAACAAGCTCAATACATATTCAAGAAAGGGATACAAAAACTTAGTGATATTTGGGATTTTAACTCTTTTAATTATGTCAAGTGGCATAGGTCCAAATTCTCTTTTAAGTTAAATAATAACTATAAAGGTTTTATAACATCTATGAAATCACTAATGCCCAAAGAACTTTTTTATGAAGATATCGACTTCTCTTCAATGCAATGCTTTCAAAGATTGGCTTTGGTTTAAGACAACTCTCTTTTCTAATTTTCTTTGAAGAAGGTTTACTTTCATTTCCTTCCAAACACAAAACTTAATCCAAAACTTAATATTAAATGAGGTTTAAATTTAAAGAGAAGTGTAGAAATTTGAGTTCCCAAATCTAGAGATCTCAAGTTGGAGCTAATGCCCAAGTTTTGACATAGAAGATTCACTATAAATTGTTGCTTGGGGACATATTACATTATTTTAGATTACACCAAGTAAATGCCTTTTTTGTTAATGTTCTGAAAGCATTAAACATATCTTTTAGAGCTGCATGTGGGCTAAGAAAAATGGACTTTTATTTTTATACACCTTCTTGGTATCATTGATCACGTTTTGGGGTGGAAAGAAGTAGTTTGTTATATTGTGTTTTATAAGAATGTTATTGTTAATTCGTTGAAACAAACATTCTAATGAAAATTTATAAAAGTAAATGTTTAACTAGATTTTTCTAACCATATTATGCATCACAAAGTAGGAATGTTGCAATTTTATTGTGACGCCATGTTGGAAAAGGTGACTGCCTACAACAAGTGTTTGGAAGAGATCAAATACTAGTTTTTGTAATCGAAGAAGGATATGCCACACACTCAAGACAATTGCATAAGCTCTATAAGTTTCAAGTTAAGGTCTCGTTCAACTGATTTAATTCTTGTTGGTTTCTACATTTGATACAATTGATGTTATGCAATGGATAACTGTAACCTTCTATTTTTCCTCCTTTTGCAGTTCTACTCGAGCTGCCATTTTATTGTAATTAACATTGATCAATTAAAGAAACTATTTCCTTTTACTTAAATTGAACAACCATTTACATGTCAAAATAGTGATATTGATTGTTTCCAAAATAAATACCACATAAAAAGAAGATATGCCTCCATCAAAATTGTAAGTTTAAATTAGATATATAATAAAAAACTATTTTCTTTTACTTAAATTGAACAACCATTTAGATGTCAAAATATTGATATTGATTATTTCTAAAATAAATACCACATAAAAAGAAGAGATGCCTCCATCAAAATTATATGTTTAAATTAGATATATAAATATAAAATAATAATAATCATGATAAGAATTTTAAAATTTGAATTATAAAACATATATGAATAATCAAAATTAATAAACAAAAGAACAATTTAGGTCTTTGCATATAGCAAGTATAATCTATAATAAAATAATTTTTAATTAATAAATTAAATAACTCAATTTGATAGATGTATTTAAAACAACTTATACTAATTCCATTAATAATAGTGCACCAACATATTAACAAATGGCCATGGAATTTTTTATTTTTTAATGCACTTAGCCTTTAATTCGAAAATGTCTCGGGTTTGTCTCTTCCTCACTTTCATTATCGGATTTTTAATTAATCCCAAAATTTAAGTAAAGCATTAATCCCAAAATTTTCCCTCACAAAAGCCCGAAGCTCAACAAAATTCGAAACAAACTAACGAATCATGACCTGCCCGTTGCCCGGCTCTCCACAATCTCGAACGTTGCAGCCCCGGGCAGCTGCCCCTCTGCCCGTCCTCCCCGCGCCTTGGCGCCACGCTGACCGTCGCATTCAAACACGTCCCTCACCTGCAACACCCGGTAAACCCCTACTTACCCCTCCACGTGGCAATATTCTACGTTCGACTTCCGGTCACGATCCTCAAAAACAATCAAACATCCAATATTAAAAAACAAAAAATATTCAACGGTACCTAAAAAACTAAAAATTATTTACAGCATTTCACGAAGAGTAATTATTTTTTAAATATATTTACGGCAAAACATTTGTTTTTTAACTTTATTTTACTCTCGCCCTTTCTTCTTCTTCTTCGTCGTTGAAGCAGAAGAGAAAGAATACCACGCAACAGTGAAAACAAATCCAGCGGAAGGGGAGAACGAAAATTTTAGATAGGAAATAAGTAAAATCTCCCGTTGAAAAGAAGATTTTCACGTTCCCCCGTGGTTCGATCTCAAGACCTCAGAAGAAGGCAGGCAGGCAGGAAGTCATAACCCCTAAATCTTTGCCTCGGTTGCATTGTGAACCCCGTCGGAGGTTACATTGCCCTGTTGGAGGTCGTTTCTCAGCAACTAGGCTGGATTTTTAGGGTTTATTTTTGAAAAATGTCTACGGAGGATGAGAAACTGTTGAAAGAGGCGAAGAAATGGCCGTGGGAGGACCGGCTGACACACAAGAATTGGAAAGTCAGGAACGACGCGAACATTGATCTTGCTGCTGTCTGCGATGGGATTACGGATCCAAAGGATACGCGTCTCAGAGAATTCGGTAGGGTTTTTTTTCCTAGTGATTTTTGTACCGCAAAATCTCCGCAGGCTCTTTTTCTAAATTTAGATATATTGCCGATGAATAGCAGTAGTGTGTTTATTTATTTATTTGCAGTTTTGGAAATATTTGAAAGCTTTCTGTTTGTTTAGTAACTTATTTAGAAGTTTTATGTTTAGAAGCATTTCAAGCCTTTCGTCTGAAGTATCGCGAGCCTTTCGTCTGGAAGTGTTTTAAGCCTTTTGACTGAAAGTATTGAAAACCTGTCGTCTGAAATATCGCAAGCCTTTGCCCTGAAAATAGCATGCCAATTCCAATTTTGCAAAACTATCGTACTAGCTTGCTCTGTTTGGTATATTTGATAATGTGTCCCTGATGGTTGCCACGGATAGCTTTTGAACTCTTTTGTAGTGTTTGTGCGCATGAAAATTGTTATAAGAGATGCGATTTGAAATTAATAGAAGCCGTTTGCTTGAAAACATCACCACTGTTTGGAAATTATCACGTTGAATTCAACTTTTTTGTAATGATAGTAATGCCTCGATTTGTTTGTTAGAATTTACTTGATATTTATTATGGATGGATTTGGAATTGTTGTGTGGAATTTGTGGGATTTAAAATTGTGATAAGAGAGTTGATTTGAAAATACCTTAAGACTTGTGATTGAAAGTGTCAAAAGTCTTTCGATCAAAACTATCATACGTACCTAACTTTGCATAATGAGGACAGTCAACTTTGCATAATGATGGCAGTCAGCTTGTTCAGCTGATTTGTGGTTATGTTCCTGATAGTTGTTGTTGGAGGCCTTGGAATTGTTGTCTAGCATTTTGCTTCAAAGCATTTGGATTCTATTTGAAAATGCTGCAAGCCTTTTGTTAGAAAGTATTGTAGCTGATTCAAATTGGCATAATGATAGCAATCTGTTGATTTGTTTGGCCGATTTGCGGTTATGTACCCGACAATTGTTGTGTGGTATTCTGGAATTGTCAATTGTTATAAGAGATTTTAAATAAATTGTTGTGTGGTATTCTGGAATTGGCTATTGTTATAAGAGATTTTAAAAAATTATTTGAAAGTATTGTAAATCTTTTGTCTGAAAATATCACACGGGGCTGTTTGCATAGTGGTCACAGTCTGTTGATTTGCATAGTTGGTTTCTGGTAATTGTTTTGTTGAATTTTTTTTTGGGCTTTTGAATTGTTAAAAGAGTTTGGTTCACATTTGACTTCTACGTCATGATGTACAAGGCGTTGAGAAGATTATTCAGGTGTTACTTTTTCCAAATCTCCATTGTTTGCAAAGCTGCATCTGACTTGGTTGGTTGTCGAGACAAAGGGTCTCAAAGGTTCTTCTTCAAAAGAAAAATATTATGCCCTCGCCTTCATTGGCATTAGAAGGATACCTTGGTGAAAATGCAGGGAAGAATATAAATAGAACGATACCTAGGCCATCATATAATGGGCAGGTTCTAAATAGAAGGATATCTAGGCTCAAGCTTGTAATCTGAGTCTAGCACTGGTTTAAATAGCACACAGCCCAATTGATCTTCCATTGTGAACTTGTTCAGGCCTTTCATATGCATTTTTCATGTTTCTGTATTTCCAAAGATTATATCTAGAGTCTACATTGCAGGCTGTTTGCATGAAAAAAACAGATTTCCACACTCAATTTCAATAAGAACATTTTTATTGAAAATTCTTATTTGGCTGATTTTCTGTTGTTAGGCCAACTTGAGGTTATACCACTACAATTTGTCATGCAAGGATTTGTCATCAATCAAAAGAATTTTTAATTTTATTGATTACTAGAGTGTGGGTATTACAGATATTATATTTTCTTACTTTAGTTATAATATACCACCTGGGTAATTCTGTAGTTTTTTCTGTTTCACATTTTTATTACTGTTATTATTTTGTCTTTGGACATGCATCAGATCTGCTTAATCACAATAAAGAAGGTTTTTAAGGTCTTTTTGCATACATATTTTCATGCATAAGCAAGTTCTTGAACAGCCTTTCTCATCATTAACAAAAGGTAAAAGAGGCTAAATCCAGTTGTTAGTCTTTTTGAGTCAAAATATAATTTTAGGCAGCACAAAAGGTTGGATATATCTAATAATCTGGATCATGAACCAATGTTAAGTTTTTACTCAAAAGCTAAAATTTATGACCCACAGGGAGCACTAGATAAAAATGGTATGCTAACATACACGTAAACAACATCATTTTTCTCCCTTCATGGCCTTGTTCAGATATTTTGCAGTTGTATAAATGTATGACACTACATTTATATTTGAGAGATTTTATTGTGCCAAAAGGTCTAATGTGTTTCAAGGCGTGTGCCTTTGGTCTCCTTGTGATGTGCAACACAGTGCTTGGTTCATGACATGGCTTAACCGCCTCTCATGTTCTATAAGTCTAGTGGTTGTATCGAGCATTAACAAGTTGATCTTTTGGTGCAACAGCAACCAACAATTGGTATTAGAGCCTAGGTCACAGGTTCGAACCTCGTGCTTGCACAAGGGGGATTGTTGCAAGGTGTGTGCCCTTGGTCTCCTTGTGATGTGTAGTGCAACGCTTGGTTTGCGACATGGCTTAACCGCCTCTCGTATTCTATAAGTCTAGTGGTTGTTTTGGACATTAACATGTCGATCTTTTGGTGCAACATAATGTACAGTGGCAGTTGGGGAGAGAGTTGAAGGAGTGTGTAATGGTTGTGACTGTGTCTAAAACTAGGAAAAATCGATAACCAATGTAAGAACAAAAATTAGGGCTTTATTGTATATATCAAAATTAAGAACAAAATATAATAGAACATAAAAGCCCATTCTTGTGTGCGCTCATTCCTCCCCACACACCCCTTGCACTCTTAAACAAGATTCCACTTGCACATCTAACTTCCTTCCTCATGTGAAGGAGATGACTAACTATCCAAAAGCTTAAAATATGGAAATATGAAGATCAAGTTTGATTGGTAAGTTAGGTGCTTCTAAGTTAGGAGTTTGAGGAAAGTGATAAATCAAATACCCTCTATCACAAAAAATAGAACATAGAATTATTGCCAAGATATTTGATCGTAAACTAAGGAGCAAAACTCTCTTTAAATAAGAGTTTCAAAAGATTTGTTTGTAATAGATAAGATTGACAACTAAAAGAAGCAAAGGATACAATCTTATTTGAAAGAATAAAATAATATTCCCAAAAGCTATCCTAAAGACTTAAGTGACCATTTTAAACTCTATATAATGATATTATTTAATTCCCTCTTCATCAAGTAGGAGAATGATTAGGCGTTGTAGGTTATTTAATGTTGGCTTAACAAAACTTATTTTCAGCTTTATGGATTTTGTTGGGGTTATTACTCATGGAATAGAAAATCCTAGACATAATTTCAAGTGCAGGCTTGAACAACTATTTTCCAAGGATAAATTTCTCACATTTGCCATTGCCTTCTACAAACATGCTTTGCTTCTTGCATTCTCACCTACCTAAAAGACCGACTTATGCACATTTTAAATTGGCTCGAGAAAAACTATTGTGATAGAGAAGGCATGTGATACAACATGGACACCATGATATTAATGGATACATGTGAAGATGTTATTTCATTGTGGTATTGTTTGAGGCTAGTGCATTTTTTGTTGAGTTGATGATATATTGCAAACCAAAAGCTATGATTGTACTATGATGTCTTATGGGCAACTATACTACCTTGGCAAGTAGTTTCTTGTTTGAAGTGGCTTATGGAGAGCCACTCTTCTTTGTTGAGGTAAATAATCCAATTCATAAATGCAGTAAAAGGCTACGGGTTGCCAATTCCAAATGATATACCATTAGATTTTCTATGAGGAAACTCTTGAAGTGCTAAACAAAAGCAAACTTTTGACATAATCATGAGATTAGAGACATTAAACTTGTACAATCCATTGTATATACATTGGGAAGCTTTTGGAAATGTTTTGAGCTTTTTTGAATCATCACTTTGAAGAGCTTGTTCTCGACTTAGTTGCCCTCAAACATAGACGATGAGCTTGCTATGTTCACTAACCTCGAACAATTGGAATATACTATACTCCAAACCAATAACCAGCTACCCCCTTCTGAAATATCCATCTCGCTAGGAAAGTTAGTAGTTTTTTTAGTTCGGCCAGTCTTCAAAAAGTCTACCCATATTGATCTCTACCTCCGTGTGCCTTCTCATTACCACCTAGCCCAAAAAGTAAGTATCTTGAAGACTTAGGCATTTGTGATGATGATTGCATTGATGTGGAGCTTGGCCACTTCTCTAAGGTATTCAAATTTGAATGTGTACTACATCAAACAAATTGCTAGGGTGTTTAAATAAGCCAAGGAATGGAATTGTTCCAAACTAATTGTGGTTGATTGTAGTGAGGCCCATGTGGTCACCCTTCTATATCTTGAAGCCATCTCTTTTAAGATTGCTAAAATCATTGGAAAGCAAGACTTGAAGTGTGCCTTCAAGCCCCCTTTTAGTGGTCAAAAAAATGACGCAACCCACCAAAGTCTCTAGACAAATAATGCTCAACTTGGAAATTTGTAAGACTATTTGAATAGGGTCTTGTGCTTTGGTGAAATGGGTTGGTCCATTGGCACTAGAATTAAGGAGCTCAATTTTGACTTGAGGTATGAGTATGTCTTTAAAATTGATTTGGTAGAACATTTGTCCCATGCCAAACACTACATTTGCGTGAGAATGCTCAAGTCCTTGGCAAAGTAGAAAGTATTTCTAGGAGGAAACTAGAAGAGTTAATCCCTATCTATAACTAACCCGCTTATCACGATCATGAGATGGGTTGAATTTGAGTCCATGGCATTTTTGATAGATACTTTCTAGCTCTTCCTACCTCTTAAATTTTTCTCTCTCCCCTTGCCTTGTTTGTGTTCCTTAATTTTCTCCTTTTCGTCCTCTTCTTGTAGTCCATTTGGCTTGTTTGCCTCTTATCTCTTGCATGATCGTATATATTTTCCTAAATGTATCCTCCCTTGGACCTAAACTTTATTGCTAGCCATCTTTTCCTATCGCTTTTTTGACCTCCATTCTAGCCTCCCTTCTTCCCCTAGTTGATTTTACCCTCTAGTGTTCCTCTTGATCTGTTTGGGCCGCCTTTGATATATAATTTAAAATTACAATATTTGTCCCATTCACTGCGAGCACTGGTAGGAAAGAATGGGACCAAGAAAACCTCCGGTCTTGCTCGGGGTTTTTCAACCCTATTCATAATTCAGTAAAATTACATCTTAAAAATGTTTTGCCTTGGACAACCAACAAAAAATTTGCCCTTGGGCTATACAAGTCCAGTTTGATACAATTTAGTTTGATACTATTTATCTTTTATCAACATTTTAATTTGCTTGCTATTCTTCACCTTGTTCTGGGTCTGATTGCTTGACTTCTTATCCTTTATATCTGAACTTTCTTGAGATATATCCGGTATTTGTGATTTGCTTTGTAATTTGCATCACATCTTTAGACAACAAAAACATGCTACCAAGGAATTTGTTGAGACATTAGTACTGTCAAGTTAAAGAAACATATTTAGAATAATCTTTTAATTCCACATCCTGCATTTATTTCTATTGTCGTTTTGTGAACAAAAAACCACATTTGTAAGCATTGTAATTAACTTAAACGTATATCATTTAGCCTCAATAAAAAGTGACAAAGATTAGATTAAAACTCTCCCGCATCATCAAGATTTAAGAGCTTTTATTCTATTTTCCATAAGAGGAAGATGATAAATTTTGTTTTAAAGAGGATTGAGTAGTTTATATTTTATTTTTATATTTGTAGACACCTAAAAATCCTTTAGAAAATAAAGTATTTTTATTTTTTGAAAAATCCCTGATGACATCATCATTTATTAATTAATTATTTATTTAATTAATTAATTTATTTTTATGTCATTAAATCCCTTTATTTTAATTAAAAATATTTAATTAAGAAATCCCTCCCAAAAATGTTTAAATCTTATTTAAACATTATCTCCTTATTTATTAATTATTTAATTAATAAATTGACCAAAAATCCCAAAATAAATAATTAATTTATTTTTTGTCCAAAATTTGGCCAATTTCCTTAAGACCACTAACCTCTTCCAGAATCTTCTAATCCTTCTTTAATTTCGATTAAAGGCTAATCCCCTCATTTCCTAACCCTAATCCCAACTCAAAATATTTAATTAAGATTAAATATTTAATCCTCATATTTGTTAAATTCATTTTTAATAAATATTCTCAAAACCTAAACCATGGAAATAAATAAATCTTTATTTATTTCCTAAAATCCATGTTTATCCTAAGGAAATTCTAGACTCTTCTAGAAAGTCCTAACCCTAATCCTAATCCTAATCCCCCCCCTAATCCTATCACATTCCCTAACCAAGGTTAGCCAACTCCTAAGCTTAACCCAAAGTCAACAAACTTCTAGAAACTTCTCTTACATGCATTAAGTGCATTTAAAGCCTCCTTATCCCTCTTACATGCATTTATGATGCATTTAAGAAGCCCCTCACCCCTTTCTTACACCCTTTGACCTTAGGCACATTTCCCAAATTGTGCACATTCCTCCCATCTTTCAACCCAATACCCTTGTGACACTTGTCACAAGGAGGTGGCCCTGAACTAGCACAATCCATGTGCTCCCCTTTGAATGAATCTTGGCTTCTCTTAAGGATTTTGATCCTGGCCACTTATTCTTCCTACCCATTCACCTTTCATTTCAAGCATTGTTATCATGCCCATTTAGCTCTAGACTTAGCATAATCATCTTAATCTAGCTTACTTTCAAGCATTTTAGCTCATCTTAATATAGCAATAATGGATTAACATAGTTTATTTCATTGTTTTGCATAAGCATAGCATCATATCACATCTCTACTTGGTCTAAAAACAATCTTAGCATAAGCATCATGTAGCTTAATCTTCATTTCAGCATCATTTGATCTTTGGGGCCTTAGGGGCAAATCAGGTGTTCTATACCTGTTTTGTGCCATTTATGGGGTTTTTATGGATCTCAATCCGTCCTAAAATGCATAAGGAACATGCTTCAAGTGCTTAGAGAGCACACCCACATCCCCTTAAGCAAGAGCAAATCAAACAGTGCATGGGTGCACCTGTTTTAGCTCAATCTGAGGTGGCTTAATTTAGAGTTTCTTTGTTTTGGATTGATTTCATGCTAGGTTAAAATCTAATCTTTGTTTGGCTTGAGTCTTTTCAAAATAGGTATCCTCAAAAGCCTTGTCCACTATATATATATATATATATATATATATACAGATCAAAATATTATATTTTATATATCTGTATTTATATATATATATATATATATATATATATATTTCTAAAGTCTTTTAGAATCATATTTTTATTTGCTCCTTGATAGCTATCATCTTCTAAAACGAAGGAGTGAAAGTTTATATCTGAATAAGATCTTCAAGCTTAACCATCCCTAGTCTATCAACTGTCTTACCATTCTGCCAAATATATTATTTGGCGGACATAATTCTTCTTGAGGGCAACCTCTTTTCATACTGTAGTTGGCAGTGCCTTTATTGTGAATTCCTCTAAAAAACAAATAGTAAATCCAAGAAGCAGTGAAAAAGAGCTTTCATGAATGGAAGGATTCCCCCCTTGTGTTATGTTAGTAAACAGATTTAGTCTTAATTTTATCTCTTGATAACTCTTCCCTATAGCCCTTTTTAAGACCAACTTTTTTACTAACAATTGGGTAAGTGTTGGATGCTCTCCACTTCCCTCTGAATTCTTTCTTAGGTACAACTCCCTAATTGAATTTGCAATTCAAGTTTTTCTTTTCTAACAACTATTCTGGTTTTAGCTTTTGACCTGAAAACTTATAAGGCTGTTAAAACATTCTTCAGATGTTCAACATGCAAATGACTACTTTATGAGAAAGATTTGATCAAACAGAAAATCACAGTTTCCCCTTTCCAAAACATATAATTTACTAGAACTAAAATGTAATGATTTAATGACAAATTAACAAAAACCCCAAGAATACTGGATAAGATTTTATATACCAGAAATGAACATATCAATCAAACACAGGACACATGTTCATCCAATTCAAACTGCAAAGATTCGGAGCAAGTATATATATATAATTAGATTGCTGTGTCCATAACACAGATCAAAACATGCAACAGAAAATAAATCCTTATACAGCCAACTCAGAAAATCTGAGAGTACTATTTCATAGAAAACTTCTTCCAAGCAAAAATACTAAGTCTACCTTTCAAAATTTTCTAACCCCTACTTCTACAAAAACTAAGCTATTTAAAGTTTGAGCAAAGCTGAGAGGTCTCCCGAAAAACCCGACCTCTCGGTTAAACAGTTAAAATAGCTTAAAGAGTTAAAAGGACACCTGGCCCTATGAGTTTTAAAACATGAAACTGAAAAGATTAAATGTCAATCTCCGCATCTTTATCGGAGGCACGCTCCTCTTCTCCGGCGATATTCTCTCCTTTCGCTACAGTCTGCTTTGTCATCTCCAGCTGCTTATGTGCCTGCATTAGTTCCTTGGCATGCGGCATGTGTGGTACCCTCAAGTTCACGATCCTAAACATTGCGGCTTCTTTGGTCCATTTTACTTTCCTGACTTTCTCGACGGTTAAAGGGCACTGGTCCACACCAAGATAGATCATTGATTCAACTCGGGCAACCTGAGTTAAGTCTGAGGGTTTAGGGTTTAGTTTGTCTTTGAGTTTCTTCATGGTGTTTTCAAACACAGCAAGGGCTATTTTCTGTTCCTGTTCTCCCATAGCAGCTGTATATGTATGAGCAAAGTTTATCACCTTAAGTTCAGTGATCATAGCCTTTTGTAACTGCTTGATCTCATGCTCATTGTCCTTGTTCTCGGAAATACTACTTCTGACAGTGCTCAAACGCCAACTTATATTTTTCCTGAGAACAAAGAAGGTAGAGTCATCTTGTACTTTGACACCTTGATCTATGCAGAACTTTACATAGCCATACTTTTCAATTTCAAGAAACTTGGACATGGCGGCGAACCATTTTTCTTCATCCCTCTCCCATACCTATCTTTGAGATTGTAGTTCTCCTATCAAAATTTCTGTATCATGCAGAACCTCATGCACATCTTTTAAATACTTAGAACCACTCTTAAGGATTTTACAAATCCACTCCTCCACAGAAACTGCTAGAGCACGTCCCTTTTGAACTTGGTTGAGAAAATTCTTGCTTTCGGTTGATTCTGGGTCAAAGACTTGGGGAGATTGAACTAAGGGAGTGGCATCAAAGCTACAGAAGGTGTTAATAAATTGTGACAGAGTCACTATAGTTTGTTTCAATTCCTTCTTTTCTTTTCCATCCTGCCAAGAAGAGTTCAGCATTTGTTGTGCAGTCTCTTTGAATAAGTTATTTTTGCCAGCCCTGTTCATGTTTCCCAACTCTACTTTGGTAATCTCAAAGTCTTCAGCTTTAACCTCTTGTTCATCTTCCTTACCTTCCTTAGGTTTGTAAGTGGCAACTTCAGCGGTCCTTTTTCCAGTTTTCTCATCAGTAAACATGCGAGCCGTGCTCTTAACCTTTTTTGTCTTTGGAGTCTTTTGAACATATTTACTTACAATATCTTTAACAGGAATTGAAGCAGGAACTAAATTGCGCTTTTTACTTACAGTAGTTAACGGCCAGGGAAGTGAAACTCCAGAACTCAAGGACTGTTCGGGTGTCTTCATTGGCGTGGATATCACTTCCAATGTAGCATCATCCAGGTGAAAGAGGTCCTTTCCTATTTGTTCATTTTCTGATATATGGAAACTGATATCTTCCATTTTATCATCATCCAGGTTTACCATCAGAGGTTCTGTCTGAGCCATATCTTTCTTTGTCCTTGACTTGGTTCTAGATCTTGTTATCCTTTGTGGTAAAACAGTTGGGAGAGAATCAGTTACAATCTTCTTCTTTGAGTTCCTGACTCGAGATTTCTCGGAAGCCCCTGCAGTTCCAATATGTGGAGGTGAATTAGAAATAGAAACAGAAGGATCTAAAGGAGAAAATGCAACTTCTTCTTTTTCTACTCTAACTCCTTTGCTCTTCCTTCTTCTCTGTAGCCACTCATTGGTTAAGTGAATCACATGTGAAGTTCTCTCCTCAATGTCATCTTCATTTTTAGACTAGTCAACAATCACTTCGTCTTTCTCAATAGATTTTTTGTAATTAGGATCAAACATATCTGACCCGTCATCAGTGACTCCCTCTACATTTATCTGTAACCTCATGGACTGAATTTGCGAAACACACAAACAACTATGTTCTCTTTCTTCTACCTGTGACTCATCTTTGCAATCCTCCCAGAAATCTTCTAGGTGAGGGACGGGAAACATATGTGCCCTAAGGCCTAGGACTCCACTAGCATAATTCTTATTGTCAAACCCCACCCGTTCTGCATAAAATTTGAAGCCGAAATGATGGATACCGCACCCAATGCTAACAGCATCCGCCATGGTATTACATGATAGTCTTCCTAAAGAAATAGGAAAAACTTTTATCCATTCATCTTCAGGTAAAAATCTTTTCAAAACTGTTGATAACTGCTGGCAAATTTCAGCCAATACAAAACATTCAAGGGTGTACCTAGGAAGCCTTAACGGTTGATCTTCGAAACCCCCAACCCTGATATAGGTAAATTTTGAGAATTGAATGTAGTAGCTCCCATACTTGATTATCAAAGTCTGAGCTTCAGGACTGATTCTTTTACCTGGTGTACTAACCAGTTCATAACACAGTTTACCCAGAAAGGTATCATGGACTTTTTTATAATCTTCAATAGCTTTATTTTTCTGCAAAAGGGGATAGAATTCATACACACTCATATTTGCAACCAAGGGTTCATGAGGGAGACCGAGCCAGGATCTGTTGCATGCAAGACAGTAAATGAGATACGAGGACATAAAGAAGTCACTCCCTGTTAACTTGGATGCGTTAAGCTGTTCCCTTAGAGAGCTTGCGATTAACTCAGCCCAATCAAGAGTTTGGGTCCCATCCAAGATAATCTGGACATAAAAGTACATCTAGTCGGCAAATAAAAAGGCAACCTGAGAACCACTGACCCGGTGTAACATGACTATGAGGTCATTGATGTATGGACGAACATGGGTCCTATTAAACTTCTTTGGGAGGCGGGAACCACCCCTTTGAGGATTCAGTAACCAGTTTCTAGCCATAGAGGTGCGGTTTGCATCTCTATTTTCATTAAATTTTACAATAGATTGGGCTGGCAAGAAGGCGGAGAAATCCTTTTTTGGTATTTGTAGGGCTTGAGCAACTAACTCCCTCTTAATGGGTATCAGAACGGAGTTGTCTTTCTTCTTTATAGATTCAGTCCTCGCATCATAACATTGAATACACTTAAAAATGAGCTCAGGACAGGCAATAGCGGGAGGAAATGTGGCTGCAGAACATAAATCACTATGTAGAATTTCTAGAGCTGGTGTGTCATCTAAAGAATTCAAGAGCCGGGAAGGCAGGTTTTCAATGTCATACCCTTCTAAATCAGTGTCTGTAATTGTAGGACCATCACACACCAGACTAGAAGAATTCCCATACGAATGAAAAACTGACTTCATTTTTGCTGTAAATAACCCCCAACCCTTCACAACTGATCATAAATCTTTATAAAAAGAACAAGGACCATAGCCAACTCACCTCTGAATTGCAGACACCCCTGAGTACAAAGCTTTGCCAAGACTACCTCCGTGCACCAACTCTTGAAGAAAACTCATGCTTTTGTAATAAGATGAACACAAAATTAAGCTTAAGTATACCTTTAGGGTACCTGAATTTATTACAAATCCTTGCCATTAATGCCGCGGATTTGATTTGACATTTAAATCAAGAGACTGTAATCATTATTTAAACAAGTCCCGAGGCCATCACTTCTAATTATGGTTGCGCAAACCAAGGAGGTACTTCATTAAGTCCGTTACGTGCTAGCATTTAATTCCCTTTGTTGTGGGTCCCAACACACCGCTGGCTTTAGAAACTCATGCTCTGGCTGACGTCACTGAACTCTCTTGAACATACATGAACCAAGTTCTCTGGAGTTCTCAACCGTTCTTTGCTGTTCAAGACTTTTTACTGTCGGCAAACTTTAGGCAAAATTCCATAACCGGAATCATTAAGTTGAAACTTCTTACGATTCAAATTGTCTTATGTTTTATCCCCTTTCTGGTGCTATCAAAGAAAACAACCGATCACCTGCAAAAGTGCAAACTTAATCAAAATGTTAAAAAAAACGCGAACATCTTTGAACCTAAGGGAACACAGTTCTACACTGTTCGCCGGTGTTCAGGGGTGTTCAAGACCATTCTAAGTCTGAAACGTTAAGTGACCGAGAAGACAAAAGCAACGAATGAACTAATTACAAAGATCAAAGGGAAGTCTGTGAGAGGCATATTTTGACACAGAGACAATTATGAGGACACGCATTTGCTTAAGAAAAACCAAGGATCAAGACAAAAACTGGGACTAACATGTTATTACAGCCTTGAGTCTCTTGCCAAAAAATGTTTTGAAATTGTGCAAACTCTGGGTGAGGGGTTTTCAAGGCTGCAATAACAAAAGGAGAACATCCAGTCTTTCAAACGTTCATTTAGTATAACTTTGAAAAAGAAAAACCATAGCCTGTGTATATGCCCATGTTGCTAAATTTCCTAAGTTGGTAAAGTTTTGACGATCGGGAATATTATACTACTCGGGAGCTGTGAGTAGTTAAGAAAACCAATATATAAAGTTTAATTGTAAATCCATGTCATTGAGTATGTGCCAACTGTACATACTTTACCAGTTTTAGATTGGGAATTATTGTACCTAACTTGTAGTAGATATGCCAACAAAGGATCCAGATACGTGGGCCCAACTATTCCATCTCTATAATCAAGAACAAGTGATACATGGGGCTCCATAAACCTTTAGCATCAGTAAAATGTGTAGGGGATATATATATATATATATATATATGCATTATGTATTGAGGACATCATGGATTAGGAAATTGAAATTCATTTTACTATCATGAGCCTTCCTAATAAGCTTTTTTGCTTTTACTAACATAGCAAAGACCATGAATTCTCCTATAAACTCTTTGCTTTATTAGTTACACTAAGTTAAATGCCTATATATGTCCATTCTGAATATTTACTAAGTTGGATTCTTATAACTGATAATATTGCCTTGCATAAGAGCCAAAAAAAACATAATCACACAATAGATGACAACAATAAGGAACAACATAATCCGAGAAATATATTAGCATTGTTTATGAGTAATTTACATATCACTATAAAAAACTATAATCATTCTACTCAAAAGGTATTCACCATATTAAATCTAAAAAAAAAACCTTATTATACAATAATAAGACTAGTTTATCTTGTCTAGATGAGTTTTGACAGACCAATTTAGACTAGGATGCTATATTACAAGTCTGCATAATAAGAAAAACCTAACTAATGATCTTTCCTTTTGATGATAATAAGCTCCTCCCTTGAATCTTCTAATTCCTCCCCACTTGCCATAACTTCCTTCCAGTTTTTCGGTGCAGGGAGTTTCATGCCCCTGCAGTATTTTACCATTGAAGGAGGAATAATCCTTAGGTCATTCATGTCTTCCTCGTTAAAAGAGGGTGGAATTTGATATCCCTCAACACGCCAATAATCCATAACCCATTTTGTTTTCATTCGGGATTAGCTCAAGCCCTCTCATAAGAAACTGTGCGTTCCTCCCCATGGCAAGCCAGTGAGAATTAAAAGTCTTTTTATCCTTGAAGACCAAGATTGGCCTTCTAATGCAACCGTCAATCTCTTCTAGATTATCAATAGCTGTCCGTATATAAACCTCCAGAAAGGGTATTTGCAATTTTTTTGTCTATACAATAGACCGCTTGTTCTAAACCCTTCAAGATGTTTTTGACAAATACTTGACATGCAGTAGAAACGATGTCAGGTTTTGGGAGATTGACCATGGCAAGTAAAGAAATAATCATACCTACAATGTCACCATTAACTCTTACTGAGAATTCATTATCAAAGTAAATATCCCCGATGAGGCGTTCAACAACCCTCCTAATGGCTCCAGAAGTTGGATTCAGAATTTTGTTCCACCTTTCCGGGCTAATGTGACCTGTGAAGGCAACTTGTCTATAATCATTAATATGGAAGGTGTGGACATTAGTCTCCATAACAACAATACCCCAACAAAACTCTATAGCCTCTTAGAGAGTAAGGAACACAAGGATGAAATAAGATGAGGCAGGAATTTAATAGGATTCGAGACTTCTCGATTGTTCCAAATTCAAGAAAGCGAGCTAACTAAAAATCATTGCCTAAAAATTTGCCCATTATGAGGAAGACCTTTAAAATATTAATTATGAGGATAGCTGCCTAAACATCAATCAAGTGGATCACAATCCCATTAAAACGTAGATGAGAGATAAAAGCCTGAAAAAAGGCTAGAGCATAAATTCCAATGAAACTTAAAATAATCATTGCAACGAGTAGAGGATTTACTGTCAAGATATAAATTTGATCATATGCATTATTGTTGTAAGACTTAGAGAGGTATATATAGGTGAGTATAAGATGTAAAGCTATTAAAATTTATTTAAATATATTTATTTATTTATGTATTTATATCTAATAAATAAAATGTATGTTGAGTGTTAATAAATCATTAAGTCATAGATATTACATCATTTGTAAATATACATATATACTTCTGGGCAAAGAAAAATACATTTCCACATCTATATACATACAAATATCTATGCATTTAATGTTAATGTATATATATATATGTTTGTGTGTGTGTGTAATTTTGCATATTTGTATATATATAAATGTGAGAATGCATATATTAGCTTGAAGATGTTTATATATCAAAAGATCAATTCAAATTTGTAAATATACATATATACTTCCGAGCAAAGAAACATACATTTCCATAGCTATATACATACACATACCTGCGTTTTATGTGTCAGTGTATATATATATATATATATATATATATATAAATATATATTTACATCTATAAATATATAGATATATACGTAACCACTGTTGCATATTTGTATGTATATAAATGTGAGAATGCATATAATAGCTTGAAAAAATATATATGTATATACCGTAAGAAAGCAAATGATTACCTGAATGTCATGATCGGGTGCCATAGTTTACTAGTTTAATAGAACCAAACTACTAGTTAATTGGAGTAACTGAATAGATTTCCTTAATAAATTCCCCCTCAGCTCCTTTATTTGCCAATTCATCCGCCTCTTTGTTCCCCTCCCTATAAATGTGTTTAATGTCTATATCAGAAAATGAGTCTAAAAGTTCTATTGCCCTTTCTAGGGTTGAATTAAGTTTCTAATTAGGAGTTCTTCTAGTTCTAATATCATTAATGATGATTTGTGAGTCTCCTTCTATTTCTAGTTGTTTGATTCCCAATTCTCTACTTAATATGAGTCCTTCTATTGCTGCTTCATATTCCGCAATGTTGTTTGTGGTGTTATACAAACATTTAGCAATCTTAGCACACATTGAACCATCCTAAGAGTGAATGATACAACCAATGCCAGCTTTGCTTGGATTACCTCTAGATGCTCCATCAAAATTCAGTTTATGCCAACCGTATTTGGGGGCTTGCCATTTACAATTTGCTATATCTATTTTGCCTTGTGTCCCACCTTTGCCAAATTGAGGGGGTATTATTAGTCCATGCCAATTCTTCATCCTAATAATGTCCTAGATTGAAAATGTACCTTCTAAATTGTTCTTATTTCTGAGTTTGTTATTTAAAGTTTTTGCAATACATTGCTTCTATTTTGTTAACCAGAGATTGGGTTTCCATTTTCTTATTTTGGAAGATCCTTCTATTCCATTCTTTACATAATTCCCATGTCATTATGGAGGGTGAAATTTCCCAAATATCTTTATAAAGGTTTCTGTTTAAATGGGTAGGCCATGCTTTGAGGAAGTCTACTAAATTATTAGAGATAGCTGAAATCCATTTTAGCTTATAACAAAGCCAATTCGAGCACTCCAGGGCGTATGGGCAATTGAGTAGAATATGCTCCACAGATTCTTCATGATGCTCACATAAGGGGCATCTAGATGGTCCTTCAAATCCTAATTTTTTGAACCATTCGACTGTTAATATCCTTTTCTGTAAAGCAGCCCATAGAAACATCCCCGTTTTAGGAAGACAGACTTTATTCCAACATAGATTTAAAGGTATATCTATATTTTGCATATTTTGTGCATTTACAATGGCTTTATATCCATCTTTGACTTTACAAGATCCATCATTAGACCCTATCAGGTCTAGTTTTGAAAGTTACGTGTCTTGTATTGAGGATGTCATTTAGTCTAGATTTCTCCTCATTTGAGTGAGGAATATTATCCAATTTTTTCCATCGCTAACCTAGTTAAGATATAGTCTCCTAATTTGTTACCCCATAGGTGAGATAGAGTTTCTTTAATATTTAAGTTTCCATCCCTAACCTAGTTGAGATATAGTCTCCTAATTTGTTACCCCATAGGTGAGATAGAGTTTCTTTAATATTTAAGTTTAAACCCATTCTGTCCAGGGGGTATAACCTCCCCATGAGTCTTCCCAAAAGAGGGCTTTCTCACTGTTACCAATGTGCCATGTTAGTTGATCATTAATGATATCTTTGCAATATGAAATGAGGTTCCATATTTTGGATCCTTTGATATGATTTTTGGTTCTTAAAATATTGATGGGTTCTGCATCTAAGATATATTTGTTTAAGAGGATAGATGCCCATTTCCTTTCTGGTTCTTGGAACAGTCTCCAAACTAGTTTAGCACCAAGGGCCTTGTTTTGCCATTGCAAATTCTTAATTTCTAAGCCCCCTGCTAAGATTGGTTTGTAAAGATTATCCCATTTAATCATGCCTATTTTTTTATTACCAGTAGTGCCTTGCCAAAAGAAATTCCTAAGATGTCCATCTAATCTTTTCTTAACATTATCCGAAAGAGGGAGAATCGACATTTGATATATTGGGATTGTTGAGGGGACATATTTGATCATTGTTGTTCTCCGTGCATTTGATAACCATCTGCCCTTCCAATTTTCCCTCCTAATGTTTAATTTGGAGGATACAGGATCCCATAGCTTGTTCACCCGTGTACCTTTATCAAAGGGAATACCCAAATATTTGCAAGGGAAGTTTCCAGCCTTGAAACCTAAAATGTTACATATTTCCTATTCAACTGTTGGTCTAGTGTTTAGGAAAAAAATTTCAGATTTTTCTACAGTAACTTTTTTCGCCTAAAGCTTCCATTTATAAAAGGGGGATTTCTTTAAAATTATTTTTAGCTTCTTCCTTAGTGCTTTTACCTGGTAAGATTGTGTCATCTACGAATTGTTGATGGGTTATGTTAGGGATATTATTTGTAATTTTAATCCTTGTATTCTTGTGCTCCTGGTAACCTAATTTAGGAGTTCTGCCTTATGCTTCTGCCATTATAACAAAAAGGAATGGTGACATTGGATCTCTTTGTCTGATTCCCCTAGATATGTCAAAAAAGCCTTCAGGACTTCCATTGACTAAAATATATATCTTAGGGGTTGAAATGCAACTAAAAATCACATTTATCCATCTTTTAGAGAAACCAAAGGCCTGTAGCCATTTAATGAGCATACATGGATCCCTATTTATTTGGGCAGTGTGAATAATTTCTTGTGCTATTATAATCCCATCAAAGACCGATCTATTAGGTACAAAACCCGTCTGTTCTTCAGAGATAATTTTGGGCATTAGTTTTAATCTATTGGCAAGGGCCTTAGAAAGTATTTTATATATTGTATTTTAAAGTCACCTAATTCTTCACAATTAGCATTTTTAGGAATGAGTGCTAAAAAGGTGTTATTAATCTCACTTAGTAATGTGCCTGAATTCTGGGTTGCTTCAATAGCTTCCCAAAGTTCTTTCCTTCTTTCCTTAATATTGTTAATAAGGACTACAAAAATGAAACGTCATTCTACTCCTTCCTTCGTTCCTGAATTAGTTGTCTAAAACATAATAATATTAATATTAAGATTTGCTATATAAATGTTAATATATTAGTATTAATTATATATGTAAAAAATATATAATGTCTACATTACTTTAATAAAATTCTAACATTCTTTATTTTGCCAATATAATGAGCACTAATTTAGCTTGTAACTACAATTAACATTTATTATTTATGTAGTTAATATTATTCAATAGTGATAATTTCAATTTTCATAGTCTAGAGAACCAACACTTTCAATTTAGTTTTTCAATTGGAGCTTGTTGCATAGCTTCGAAAGTGTGGGCCAACACCTTTCTTGATGATATGCCTTGGCAGGGCCAATTAGATGGATCAATTGGGAGAGTGAAGTATTCCTAGATTCACTAAATTGCACCCTAATAAGAATGCACCTTGATTAGGTGAGAGGCCCTAAAGTCCCGTTACAAGTTCTAGTTACTATGATCAGACATACAGTCAGTCTCCGAGGAATGGAAGAAGTGCTTATTTACATTTAATTTTGACCTTTTGGTCATAAATTTTTTTCCCTTCATGTTTTGGTTTTTTTGTACCTGATTTCATATTTTTGTTAGCTACGATCATAATTATTTTAATTTTATTGTCATGTGTAATTATAATGACAATTAACTTGAATTGTAATAATAGTAATTAATTCTAATATTGCTAAGTGATGTTTCTTGCCTTTATCATTCTTCATATTAGTAACAACCATTATTGGTTTGATCATTTTAAATCTACTAATATTGGTCTTTTGTAATGCCCCATAGTTTCACCTTAGACATTGTTAGAATTAAGGAAAAAATGAAAAGAAGTTAAGGAAAGAATCCAAAAAATTGTAATGCAAGAAGGTATTTTACCATAACCATCGAAAGTGTGACATAGCTTTAAGATCAATCACCATAACCATGAAAATGCTCCAAAGATCCAAACAATGAGACAGATTTTGAAAGGGGAAAGCAAAGAAAACCCCTTGTGACATTATGAATGAGGCCATAGCCTAAAAAATGAGAGAGAGAAGAGAGAAAGAGAGCAATATGCCCAATACAAAAACTTCATCATGAGAAATGAGAGAGGAGCATCTTTTAAATAGAGATGAGAGAGAGGAGTTAGAATGTAACTCCCAAGTCTATGAATGCCACCATTCATAAGTGTAAGTGTCCATATCCTCTTAAGGAGGAATAAACTAATTTCTTTATTAAGGGAATTACAAAAATATGGGTTGACCTCCCACTTGGACTAGAGGACTAAAATACATGAAGGATACTTTGGTTTATCCTTATTTAAATAATACAACCAAGGAAAGATTATAAATTCTAACACCCCCCTTTAATCTTTACTTGGGGATTTTACAACAAGGGGGTATCAAATCCAATTTTTAGAAAATCTGCAACTTGATCTTCAAGGTGAAGTAGTTTGATTGTCTTCAAGCCATATGGTGCATTTGTAGATCCAAGAGAAGTACACGAGTCCTTTGAATGTGATCAAGTGGAAGCATAGCTACATCTTCATAAGATATGTGTAAAACTGAGAATGTGCCTTGATGGATCACCTGAAAAAAGAGGCATAGAACAAAAAACAAGGCACCGATCCACAAGTAGAATTACATCGTAGTCAAGTTATTAAATATTTGGGGTTTTAATAATTATAAGAAACGGTCATAGAGGAACTAAGAGAGATGAGGATAAATGTACTTGTTCACCAACATGCAATGGAGTTAACATGATATCTAACATAAATCATAAGCTCAAAATGAACATGATAGGAATAATAAAGCTCTCATAAAAGGAAATTACTAATGCACAAATGACCACAGGCAAGGCCAACTAATGAAACTTGCATCAACATTGTGTCAATCACATGGATATAGAGAGTCCACTAATGAGTCATCTCATTGCAAGTGAATGGGTCGCGACTCCACCTACATGACCCACAATCTAGGCAATGAAGTATGCGGAGCATTATCACATTAGTATAATTATCAAAGAAATGTAAGAGAGACAAGGATAGAACATGTGCCTTAAGCATTAGATCAATTCAAGATTTAGATATGCCAATCATGATTAATGATGCAGATCAAGGAAAGGTTTATGAGGAAAAACAACATATTACCTTCAAATAATAAATCCATCATGGGTCGAAAGGTAATTCAAGAGTAATATCCTTACCATGAGGAAAAAGATCAAGATGGGTCAAATCAACTTTCATGAATATCAAATTTCATATGTGGAACCAGATGGAGGACAAAGCTCTAGAAAATATCATACTTCATATGTAGAACCAAATGGAGGGGAAAGCTCCATAAAATATCATCCTCTCACTGAGGAACAAAGTGGATCAAAATAGAACCAAATAAATGTTAAATTTTAGTTTCAAATCTAACTATTTACTAATAATGAGGAAATAAATGTAATAATGAATAACTAAAACACAAACACAACACAAGAATTACCCTGGGAAACCTCCCTTGTGGAGGTGAAAACCCAGCAATCAGTTTGAAGTATTTTATTAAGTCCAGATATAACTTACAATGTTCAGCCTCAATAATGAATCAGACCTGAAGGTGTAATGAACAGTGATCTGTATGCAATCAGATCTAGATGATAGCTTGATCAATCACCATGGAGCAGAGGAAGGTAGTTAGTCTTCTACAAGAGTTGCTGCTGTCATAGATGGCAGAGATAGATGATCTTATACCCAGGCATGTAACAACAAATTCTCAGTGAGATCACAATCACCTTCAACTAAGCAGTTCTTAATGTAGCACCTTTTGATTTTCGCACTTGAACTTTGTATGTTGTAGATCTATATCAAACAGCCTCGATCATGAGCAAGGCGAATTCGGATTTGATGATGGAGAACATCTTGTAGCAGAGACTGATTTTCGAATGTCAAGACTGAATATCGAACTTGCAGAGATATTTCGCTGTCTGAGTTTAAATGCCGAAAATGGATCAAATTGTGTTTTGAATGACAAGAGTGGAGCTCCTTATATATCAGATCTGCCTTGAGTCGGCCAACCAAATTGTGGCACCAAGAATTTGAGTCGGCCCGCATGTTTTAGAAAATGGGCCCAGGAATTTCGATAACTTTAAATTTTAAATTAAAGATATAAAATTTCGATTTTAATTTATTAGCTAGAATCGACTAGCTACACGTGAACACTCCCTCTTAGCTAGGAGAGATCTAGCTATTACCTTACCTTTCCATCATGCCTAGTCGCAGAGGATGGATGCATACCTGTAAGAACAAATCAACCATACTCGTCATGCCTACTTGCAGAGGATGGAACCAAAGCAATCCACCATACCTACTCGCAGAGGGTGGAACCATCATGCCTACTCGCAGAGGATGGTCAAGAATAGCCACCGTACCTACTTGCAGAGGGTGGAACCATCATGCCTACTCGCAGAGGATGGTCAAGAATATCAACTGTTCCTACTCGCAAAGGGTGGAAGAGGACAAGCCTCAAAAGGTCACCTTGCATTGCCCGTAGAAGGTGATTGCCACCATACATTGCCCGCAAAGGGTGGACTTCAATACAACACCACCTTACATTGCCCGCAGAGGGTGGTGAGGAATTTTGCCACCTTACATTGCCCACAGAGGGTGGACTTATAAGAATTATTACAACACCATCTTGCATTTCCCGCAGAGGATGGACAAAATTAAGATTTACAATTCCACCTTGCATTGCCCGCAGAGGGTGGTTACAATCATCTTCACTTAAGGAAGATTAAAACAACAAGATATAATGTCCACCTTGCATTGCCCGCAAGAGTGGTATACAAGATACATCAATGAGGCTAAGGCTCCCACTTAGCAATAGTTGAGCCCTACATAACTTCCAAAGCACTCAAACATCCTTCAAGTGACAGAAAAATCAATCCCAATAGCTTCTCTTGAAGAAGCAATATACCCTGATTCTGAAGTATTCCAAGCAATTGACTATTCAACCAATTTCCTGTACTTAAAGGAGTTAGGAAATCATATACTCAACCTTCCAAGTTAGTTCAAAAATCAATAGATCCAAGATTACTGAGCCAAAAAAAACACTTCTAATTCAAGAGAGTTACCATCACATTACCACATAGGTTAGACTATACCAAACTCAAGTAAGATGAGAAAGTGTGTGACTCCCTCTTGATCCTCACCCCTGCACAACTAAAAGAAATCTACAACACATATCCTTTCCCTAAAGTTAGTTTCAACAAAAATAGTTAGATCTCAAACAACATTGATTCTAAACTATCTAACACAAAATACTTAAAAGAGAAAGTCTTCCTTATCTTCAAGGTTGACAACTTTGCTTGGGTTAGCCATTTGTTGAAAGAGTTGAACCTGACAATCCTTGGCATAGTGGCCAAATTTGTTACATTTGAAGCATTGGATATGAGAGAGATCTCTTGGCTTCTTCCTCGAGCTGTTAGCATCATAGGATCTGAAATTGATGTTCCTCTTGAAGTTGTTCTTCTTCCAATGATCACCTTTGATTGATTGAGTAGCAAGAATCAAGTTTTCTTCATTACGGGTAGATTTGATCCCTCTTGATATGAGCCTAGATTCCTCTTGAATGCAGTCAGCATGAAGAAGGTCAAAGGAGGGAAAGTTACCTCTACCGCTTAAACCTTGAATGAAGGGTTCCCATGAGGGAGGGAGACCATTGAGTGCAAGCATGACGAGATCCTTGTCTACAACTTCACTATCAATAGCACTAATTTTATCTCTTAATTCTGAAATCCTCATGAAGAACTCCATGACTGACTCATCCTCTTTCATTTTGATTTGAAGTAAGTCTCTTCTTAAGGTAAGTGCTCGGCTCATGTTGTTTACTTCGAACATATCTTCCAATTGTTTGAACATATCTCTCGCTGAAGACATCCTCGAGATGACAAGAACAATATGATCTCTGACAGAATCTATTAGGATCTTCTTGGCCTTGATAGATTTCTTCTGAATTGACTAAGCATTTCCGGATCCATGGCTGTTTCAACTTTTTCACTTTGAACAAATTCTAGTAAGTCATGTTCTTCAAGAGCAATCAAAATTCGTGCTTTCCAAGAGATGAAGTTGAGAGTACCTTCATGTCTATCTTCCACCTTCAATCTTGTCACCATTTTGACACAAGAAGGAAACACACAAAGACAACAAATCTAAAGAATACAAGTTAGATCTGATACAGTTAGCAAGAACCTGGGACTTGTTAGATCTGATTAGTTCAATATGAACTTGGCTCTGATACCATGTTAAATTTTAGTTTCAAATCTAACTATTTACTAATAATGAGGAAATAAATGTAATAATGAATAACTAAAACACAAACACAACACAAGAATTACCCTGGGAAACCTCCCTTGTGGAGGTGAAAACCCAGCAATCAGTTTGAAGTATTTTATTAAGTCCAGATATAACTTACAATGTTCAGCCTCAATAATGAATCAGACCTGAATGTGTAATGAATAGTGATCTGTATGCAATCAGATCTAGATGATAGCTTGATCAATCACCATGGAGCAAAGGAAGGTAGTTAGTCTTCTACAAGAGTTGCTACTGTCGTAGATGGCAGAGATAGATGATCTTATACCCAGGTATGTAACAACAAATTCTCAGTGAGATCACAATCACCTTCAACTAAGCAGTTCTTAATGTAGCACCTTTTGATTTTCGCACTTGAACTTTGTATGTTGTAGATCTATATCAAACAGCCTCGATCATGAGCAAGGTGAATTCGGATTTGATGATGGAGAACATCTTGTAGCAGAGACTGATTTTCGAATGTCAAGACTGAATATTGAACTTGCAGAGATATTTCGCTGTTTGAGTTTAAATGCCGAAAATGGATCAAATTGTTTTTTGAATGACAAGAGTGGAGCTCCTTATATATCAGATCTGCCTTGAGTCGGCCAACCAAATTGTGGCACCAAGAATTTGAGTTGGCCCACACGTTTTAGAAAACGGGCCCAGGAATTTCGATAACTTCAAATTTTAAATTAAAGATATAAATTTTGATTTTAATTTTTTAGCTAGAATCGACTAGCTACACGTTAACAATAAATACTTTCAAAGTGGAACAAACGTAAGTGCACACCAATTATAGGATGGAGGGATACTCCACGGGCCAGATAAGGCAACTATGAGTCAGTTAAAATTGTCGGGTCCATCATAGTTAACCTTGAAAAAATTGGCTCCCAATGCAACTTACACAAGATCAAATAAAATTCATATAAACCAATGGTATAAAACTATGTAAATTGCTACCATGAGCATAAAGAGATGCTATAAAAGCATAAAATTGCAACTATGTGCGGATAGATCAATAGAAAATAGTAAAATTGAATCAAATCACTGAATAATGAAGGCAATAGTGTAATATAACTCATAAACCCAAATAATTTGAGATAAATAAGAAACATTTGGAAGAGCAATAAGCATAAATTATTTGATATTAGTTAAAATCTCCATGCAATCTCCATGCAAGGTGAACACAAGTGTGAATATTGGAAGGATGGGCCCACCATGGAAATATTCGAAAGAACAAAAATATGTATCTGGAAAAAAATTGAAAAGATTTATATATAATCTTGCAAGATCAGAGATATGAAGAGCTGCAAATGCCAAAAAAATAGAGATTTGTGAATCCTATATTATGAAACCTGCATGCACAAATGTTATAAAACCAATGCATGGAATAGATAAGAGAGCTGAAGTAAAAAATGAATCTTGCAAGAGATTAGATTTAATAAAACTTGAAAAGAAAAATAAATGGACTTAGATCTAGCGGCAAGCCATCCAAATCTAAAATCTAAGGGGAAAAAAACTAAAATGTTAGATTGCAAGCAAATAATGAAGAAAAACCTGCAAAAAAAAGTTAGATAACAAGAAAAGAGCTTTCTTCTTCACAACCAAAATATCCTCCAAATTTCCCTATATGCAACACTCAACAAACAAGGGTTAAACCTGCTCTGATACCATGTTAGAAGTAAGGAAAAAATAAAAAGAAGTTAAAGAAAGAGTCTAAGAAAGTGTAATGCAAGAAGGTATTTTACCATAACCATCGAAAGTGTGACATAGCTTTAAGATCAATCACCATAACCATGAAAATGCTCCAAAGATCCAAACAATAAGACAAAGATTTTGAAAGGGGAAAGCAAAGAAAACCCCTTGTGACATTATGAATGAGGCCATAGCCTAAAAAAATGAGAGAGAGAGAAGAGAGAAAGAGAGCAATATGCTCAATACAATAACTTCATCATGAGAAATGAGAGAGAGGAGCATCTCTTAATAGAGATGAGATAGAGGAGTTAGAATGTAACTCCCAAGTCTATGAATGCCACCATTCTTAAGTGTGTGCAACAAGTGTCCATATCCTCTTAAGGAGGAATAAACTAATTTCCTTATTAAAGGAATTATAAAAATATGAGTTGTCCTCCCACTTGGACTAGAGGACAAAAATACATGAAGGATACCTTGGTTTATCCTTATTTAAATAATACAACCAAGGAAAGATTATAAATTCTAACAAACATTAACGGATGAATGGATTTTTTGCAATACACGTGACACTAAACATGCCACGATACACAATTTTGTGCAAAAGGTGTCACGACACAAACAACACACTTGACATGTACATCAAAGCACTAAGCATGGTGACACAAGCGGAAGATTTACTCAAACATAAGTCAAATCACTTTGACAAAAACAATTATTGGGGTTCATGAGATTTGCGGGTTCCTATATCCCTTTTGCAGCCCTTTTCATTTGCATTTGTACCTACATATCTTGCAACACGTGGAAATTCAGAGTCTAGATGCAACTTGGTCATATGCGAACTGTCAAACAAACTCTGACATCCACATCCCTACACTTGGAATTTCGCTATTTGGAGGCAAAAATCATGAAAATTGACATATTATGCACTCTACTCTAGACTTGTACTTTGGACTTTTGAGTTCGAGTGCACCTTTGCGGCATTCCAAATGCAATTCCAACTCCCAACTTTGATGGGCATGTACAAAGTCCAATTCTATCTTTGTAACATGCAAAATACAAGTCCAACTTCAAACTCCAATGGACATGCAATTTAGACTTCAAAATCTAATTGCATCTTTGCAACTTGCAAATGGAACTCCAACTCCAAACTTGGATAAACTTGCAATTCAGACATCAAAGCCGAATTTTATCCTTGCAACTTGCAAAATGCAACTACGACTTTGAATTTTGATAGACGTGTGATTCAACTGTATCTTTGCAACCTGCAAAATGAAACTCCAACTCTGAAACTCAATGAACTTGCAATTCCACTGTATCTTTGCAACTTGCAAAGTACAATGCTAACTTCAAACTTCGAAGATCAAACTAGGACTACAAACAAGCGATATTTTCTGGATTAGTGTGCTATACAAAATAGCTTGAACCAAGCACTTGAGCATATATCTACTTGTCATTGTCTGAACAAGAAGTCCCAAAGGCCTCAATCTCTACATAAACACAGTTTTGCATGAATAAGGCCTCAATTTCAATTTTAACTCAGACTTGAATGGGATGTGAGGAAATAAGGGTTTCAGGGCGGACGTTGATAGGAGAGATTTCAATGGTTTTGTTGGAAGCAGTTTTCAGACACGTTGTGGCTGGGAGCACTCGTTGCTATGCTCAACTGTTTCAGGAGAAGGCTGCTCCAAATGGTTTGAGAAGGACTTCGGAGGAGGGTGTTAGCTGCCCAAAGAGGTTATCAATGGGTCTGTTGTTGCATGGTTGTGGAGATGCGGAAGGGCATCATTTGCAGGGTGGTCAGAGGGATAGTTTTACTTTGTCAAAACCTGTAGTGCAATGCCAAGTCAGATCTGTCTCTATAGATTAGTTGAGCAGTTTGAAAATGAAATTATTTATAATGAAAGTGTTTTTTTAGAGCTAGGACTGATTGGGAGATTCAGACGACTTTGGTCAAGTTTATGTGAACTTCACAAGTGGATCTCTAACAATTGAGAACCCATTCTGGATGGGTGCATTCAAATCTCTACCCAAGTCCTTGAAGGCTATATGTTGTTGTTTTTGAAAATGTGAAGGATAGGAACAAGATCCTTTTTGACTACCATTGGAGGTGGGGGGACAAACATATGCTAATGTTGAAACCACGACACCTACCTTTTAATTCAGCCATTGAATCCTTTATTTTTTTTCCTCTTTGGGTGAAACTTATTAACCTTCCTTTACAATATTGGTTTGAATCCTGTTTTGAGGCCGTAGGGAACTCTTTGGGTAGCTTTTTGATGGTGGACTAGGGCTCCTTAAATCTTCGCCATTCAACTTGTGCTCGAAATATGGTGGAGATGGATATGACTAAAGAGCTCCTAAAAGAGATTTTGATTAAATCTATGAATTGATATAGGATGCAGTCCTTGGACTACGATTTGATTCTCTTTAGATGTAGAAGATGTTTCCAAATAGGATACATTGCAGCTCAATGCGTCATCGTGTCAAAGACAGAATGGATAAACCAACAACTTGGTGGAGAGAAGTTTCCTCTCTCCATTATTTGGTGGAGAAAACGGATGAGAGTCAGAAGAGCAACCCTCAGGCTTCGTGCTGTGAGGATATTCACCATTCTCCTCGGGCCTTGGATAAGGCTGTGAATCCAGAGTTGAATAGGGTCAATGATGGATATGAATTGGAGCTGAAGCAAAATGATAGTTTAGTCACATTTGAGTGTCTGGAGAAAATCAGACTTCTGTCATTGGAGGACAATGGGGAGGAGAGTCAAAAGCAGAAGATTAGGCTCAGCAAACTACATGTAGCTTGCTTGGGAGGCCAAATCCTCCTTTGTTGATGCAATGGAGTGGCAGAAGGATGCTGCAAGGCTGAAGGATGGTTGGCAGGTTGTGAAGGGAAAGAGGGATAAGAAGACAAAGAAGGAAGGATCCTTTGACATGCTACTTCGATCTTTAGGCCATAGGATGAGAAAATAGAAAATCTTAATGTCTTGACCTGTTAACCTGTTAATAGGTCATAGCACTGGGGTGCTTTGTCTTACCTGTTAAAATCCCAGCCAGGCTCCAAACCATCCCAGCCAGGCTCAAAATCCCTATCTAATAATAAAAGAAAATGGACCATTTACTGATTAAAAAATATTGTTCTTTTGATTTTCATAAAGCAATCATATTAGGAATTGGCAAGGGGACATAATAGGGAGATACAGGAGTATGGTTTCACTCAATTAAGTAGACCACCCATTGAGTTGGATTGCTTTTGGGCCACGGGGTTGGATTGCCTGATTGATTAAATGATCCTTATGAGTCAAAAATATTTGCTAAATATATATTTGAATTTGCATTAGCCATTTTCTAATTGCAAACTTGAGCTTTGGAAGGAGATCAGTCATTTTGGTAGGAAATTTGGAAGAGTTGCCCCCAATTCCGTATAAGCCATGAAATGTGAGCAGTAGGTTTGCTAATTTTCTATATCAACAAGTATCAAGAGTTATTACTTTGGATAAGATATTTAGGCAAGAAGGAGAAAGCAAGCAGTAACAAAGGATTCATTGACTTCTTAAAATTATAGAGAGGCACTGATAACATGTCATGCTTTTTATATATAAAGGTTACCAGGAGACAGTTGTACTTGGACACTCCAGAGATTGGTACCGGTACTGCTACGGCTAATTTTCAAAAATAGGAGACGGGGTTACTAGGAGACGCCAATTTTTTTTTACAATAATATAATAATTTTCAGAAAATATCATGACAGAAACTTTGAAAACAAGAACAGTGGTAAAGTTTAACATTAACATTAAAGACATAGATGTCAAATGTCATTGTGTCAAAGAGTTCAAAATTCACACTACATATTTCATATTAGATTATCATTTCATATTGAAATTGAAAAATATCGATAGTTTGATGCTGATACACATGCAAAGGAAATGAGATGCTCAGCTGTGAGAATTTTTGTAATGTTCTTTTGAGAATAAAGAAGGTTTGCATGGATGTGCCTATATAAAATATTTGAGAAGGTTGGAGATGCTCTGTGGGTTCCTTTATTTTCTAACAGTTGAATTGATGTTACACAACGATTTCTTATTACCATTCTGGCGATCTCTTTAAATTTAAAAGAATAGCAGTTAGTACATCATGACACTACAGGAAAAGTGAATAATTGTACATCATTGGTATGTTGTAATGATTTTGCAAGGGTGATGACAGAGGATTAGAATCAGAGTAACTCAGATTGGAAACAGTCTTCAGATGTTGCATAGCAATCCTCTGTTGCTGTGCAATAAGTTTGCTATGGGTGCACAATAGTCTTCAGTTGCTGCCAACTACCCAGTCACATACTTAGCTGATGTTTTTGGTGTGTTGAAGCAATTCTTAGGGACTTCAAAAGTCTTAGTTCGCAATTTAATATATATATTACAAAAATCCTACTGTATGATGCGGGTTGAACTCTACATTGATCAATAGATGAAAGAAATCAGTAAAATGACCCCTAATTTCAGTAGTATGCATGTTTTTGAAGAATTTTTTTACAATTTTCTTTTGTTTTTTAGCATTTGGAAAATTTACCGAGTTCTGAGCTTTTCTCTGAATTATTGTTGTTCCTAGAGTGACTGAAAATTTTAGGTCAGCCAAGTTATTGCTGATTCCATGTTTTTGAACTATGGTTTGATCCAATGCTTGAAATAGATACATGCCATGTTTCATGTAAATGCTTGATTGAGTGATGTATAGAACCAATCTCTCAATTTTGAAACAATTGGGATAAGATACCTATTATCACATCCTACTCAGATGTCATGTCTCTTTGGGAGAAGGCTTTATGTGTCTCCACATGAAGCTGTATGTTGAACAATAATAGAAGGGCAGTCTTAATCAGGTAATCCAGAAACTCATTAAAATTATTGTGACACAAAATATCTTCATTGTGAAGTTAAAAAGATATGTGCCTTTGAGACTATAAAGGCAGGGTTCCATTAGGGGGGCTTAAACTCTATTTTTTAGGAAGAGGTCCCATGAACAAAATTTTGATTGGCTATGGGATTATTTCGAATCTTCTCCTTCAAAATAGGAGCTCCTACCTTTTAGGGTTGCATGTTTAAGCGGGTGAAAAAGGGGTGGGGTTAGAAATTGCCCCACCAGCTTAGGAATGCTTTTTGCCACTTGTCAAACATTTAATTTCAGATTATGTTTTAAAAATAATTTTGGAGGGGAAAGTTATTGTATTCATGAGACCACTGGCTTCCTTAAATTTCGGAGCTTAAATTTTTAAGCTGAACTAGACTACAAATTTCATGGGACCACAGGCTTTAAAATATTCCTAAAAAATAGCAAGCAGCTCCAGCTCTATTTTTTAGGAAGCCCCCTTTCATGGGACCCCAGCCTGATTTGTTACAATGAAATGTTTGCTAAATAAAGATTAGGCAAATAACCAATGTTACTTTATAAATCTTTATGGGTATACTTAATCATCACCCAATTTATTTGCAACCGTGACTGACATGTTGTGGATGTTAAGATTTCATTTCAGTAGGTTGGATTTTCTCCTGTGGGAGGACTAAGTTGATATGTCTGAGGAATTTTTCTTGCCAACATTATTAATAAATTTTGAGATTTTCTATTATCACATAGCAGGTCCAGAGTTATCACATCTTGGACACTATATTTATGACTAGTGTTGATGTTTATAGTTTTGATCAGATAAAATGATCACAATATTAATATACATATAATGATGGACATTATTATATTAATATACAAACTTATAATATTGAATTAAATAAACATCATTGAATTAATAATATTGTTATGAAGTGATATGAGATAATATTATTATACATTATATACACATATTGATATATATAATAATAATGATATTATTATATATATCAGAGAAAATAAACTGATTATTATTATGATATTATAATAATAAACAAATTAGGAATCAGTTTGCATGGATTATAATCTATTAATTATGAATCACGGTTGCAATGATTATGAAGGGACATATCAGTGGAGAGACATGTCTCCACAATATGTCTCCTCACTCTTATATATATAGTCCAAGATAGATCGGTGAAAAGTATGACAGAAAGCTATTAAGGAAGCCATTTGGTGATCGATCTCATCCTCGGTACTCAGCAATATTGGTGATTTAATCTGTAACACGTGAAGTACATTCAGTCTACTTACATATCGGTGGAGTTCATATTAAACAGTAATATAATCATATTGATATTGATATCAATATGGAATAGTGAGTTTCCATATTAGATATCAATTGTAGATCAATATTGATATAAAAGAATTCAGTGATATTCTTGTGAGACAAAAATATATATACAGGAAAACAGTGATGTACAGGATTGCAGATTAATCTATTGTTCAGGATCGATATTGCCATCATAGTAATAAAGAATATCATCATTATATATATATATATCTATTACTATATCAGTAATAAATATATATGTATATTTTGATTAAGTATATGTAATATATTCAGTCTGATAAGAAAATTTAGAAGGCATAAATCTGATCTCAAATTTAACATGGTATCAGAGCCAAGTTCCTCTGTTGAAGCCTAACAGCTTGAAGGAAGATCAAGATCAGATCTTTTTGGAAATCTCAGAATGGCAAATGGAATGAGACTAGAGGACAGACTTGAAGGTGCCTCTGATTTTGAAACATGGAAACTTCGAATGATGTTGGTATTAAGGAAGAATGACTTGAAGACAATAATAGAGAAATGTTGATTCTAAATGGAATTCAAGATACCTTGTGATTGAGAGGGAGTTCACTGATACAAGATAAGAACACTTTTGAGGTAAACTTGTAATGATTATTGATTATTATGTTAATGTTATTTTATAATTATATGGGCCCTGTGTAAATCATAAGGAAGTGACGACTTCCAAATGATTTATCACTTGTATTTGTTAAAATTATTGGAAGCTGACGATCTTGCAATAACTTTTCTATTGTGATAGATAATTTTGTGATAATTAAATGAAGCTCATGAGTTGTGGATAGAATCGCCGATGGAGGCAATCCACACAGGAGCTTGTGGATAGAATCGCCGATAGAGGCAATCCACCTGGGAACTAACTCTCACAATTTATGAACTTATTGTGAGTTACATTTTATCTTCTTTAACTAAGAGGGAGTGTTGATGTTTATAGTTTTGATCAGATAAAATGATCACAATCAAGGTTGGAATACTCTCACTCGCCTAAAACTCGCCAAGCCCTAGAAAAGATTATTTGGGAAAACTCGGCCAGTTTTTGGAAAAACTCGGCGAAAAACTCGCCAACTTAAAAATAGCATAAAATTGAATAAAAAATGCGTTTTTTTGCAAAATTCTATGAGAAGATGCATCCAATGAGTTAATTAATGAGAAAAAAAAAGAAACAAGCTAAGTTTAGATATATATAAATGCATAGTGGGTACAAAATCGCATTCTCATGTGGAATGCTGATGACTGGAAGCAAAATAGTAAAGTTATACATCATTACAAATTACAATTTGAATTACATCTTCCTCTTCCCAAGTCTATGACCAAAAAAGTGACTGGGAGAGGAACTAGAAGTAGTGGGCCTAGTCCTAGAAGTAGAAGCCTGCATTGAGCGTGACTGTGCCTCCTCGCTCGGTATCCCTCCTGATGTATCTCCGACTCCTGCCTCTGGCACTGGCACTGGTAATGACTCCTCTTCTGAATCCTCATCCTCCTCTGCATCCTCCTCCTCAATGTCATCCAATGAGAAACCAAATGCACCCTCCTCCCCCTCCATAGCCTGCCTCTCCAAATCAGCGATGTCATCCTCTGTAAACAATGGAGGCTGCTCCTGTGCCATCCAATCAAAGCAAGGATCTATATCGTCCAAATCAATTGGACCAGCTGGTTCTTTTGTTGCCCTCTTCATGCGCAACCTAAGATTGTATTGGACATAGACAAGGTCATTAAGGCGTTTTTGGGCTAACTTGTTTTGTCTCTTTGTGTGGATGGCCTCAAATAAGCTCCAATTTTGCTCACAATGCGATGCGATGCGCTACAAGGCTAACATAAGATTCTGAGAGCGAATTTCTTTAGTTGTGGAGTATTCCCACCCCAACTTTGCCACCAAGCCTCTGCAAATTAAAGTATTGAGAAGTTAGACAGGAAAAAAAGAAGCAAAACATAATTTACCAAATGGCAAAATTGCAAATGTTCTACTTCTACTTTTACCTGGGGTTTGAGTGCCTCTTGCTCTCTTTGCCAAATCTGAAGAGAATAATTTACCCTTTGATTCCACAAACATTTGTTGTTGGGTAACAACAAGGTCTCTCTCAGCAACATCAGGTATCATCCTCTGAATGCATGTAGTGAGGCCCTCCATGACCTCGCCATTAGGATCTGAAAAGGACTCATCACATCTAAAACAAAAATAAAGTGAAACCATGTCTTAGTACACAACCTACAAAAACAAAGTGAACTATGAAATCAAGTCTTAGTAAAATCTGAACTCTGAAGAAGAATCTCAAATTTCAATCACCGTACCTGAATTTAGGGTTCAGGAAGTATCCTGCTGCATGAATGGGTTGGTGGAGCTGATTGTTCCACCTCCTATCAACAATCTCCCAAATGGGGTCATAACTGAGTCTATCCCCCTTGTAAAGATTTTTGATAGACTCTTTGGCCCTATCCATGGCCTCATACAAAGACCCCATTGGGGTTTGGTTCCCATCAACCATGCGCAGAACTCTCACCAAGGGCTCAGATAATTGCAATTGAAATTTAAAAAATACAAATTAGTTTACAACAAGATTAATTAATAATGAGACTTGAATCAAGAATAATTAAAAATTAAAGTTTTGATTCTTGAAGTTGAAGTTGAAGTTACCTTCACAATATCTCTAGCCTTGTCCCAAAAAGGTTGATCAAAGACAATGCGTGCAACCCATTCTCCTTCTGGCTTCTTTGAATAAGGTGATTGAATCCATTCTGGACTCACAAACATTTGTTTCAAAGAATTCAAGCCCTCCAGAATACTTTGCAACGTCAAGAAAATTGTTGCAAATCTTGTGGTTGCGGGTCTCACCAAATCTTTCCCTTTGCTGAATTTTCTCATCAAATTTAGGACCCAAGGGTGATTGTAGATATACTTTGTTACTCGCTTTGCATCTTCCACAATCGGAGTCACCCAATCAAGTTTTCCTATGTCCTCCAAAAGAAGGTCAAGGACATGTGCTGCACAAGGTGTCCAAAAAAGAGTGGGGTGCTTGTCTTGGAGGATTCTACCTGGCATATTAGTATCAATGCAATAATTAGTTTCCAATTTCCATATTTTACCTAAAAACTAAATTAAATATCATGTGCAAGCAGCAACATAAATATAAAAATTTAAAATTACTTGCTGCCACATATGCTGCTGCATTATTTGTGATGATTTGCACCACATTCTCTACTCCCACCTCCATGATAACATTCTCCAACATTAAAGCCAAAGCTTGTGCATTTTTTACTTTGTTGGAGGCATCAACCGATTTCCAAAATACAACATCATCCTTACAAGCAACCAAAAAATTAATGATGGTTCGGTTTCTTCCATCTGTCCACCCATCAGAAAGAATGGTGTAGCCATACTTACTCCACTCTTTTCTTTGCTCCTCCACCACTAGTTTTGCCCTTTCAACAACATTTGAAAGAAACCTACAAAATCAAAGTCAAATCAAGTCTTAGTACTCAATTTTGAAATTGATTTAATTAACAAAAAATAATAATTAAAATTTCAAAATGAAACCAAGTAGATTCAAATTATTTACTTACTTCCCACTCAAATCCTTGCGAGAAGGGGACTTGTACCCTTTTCCCGCAACTGTCATTGCGGTCACCAAATTGAGCTAATAGGGGCTCTCAATCACATTCCATGGGATATTGTTGAAAAACCAAAAATCAGCACATGCAATATCAGTTTTGTCATGTGCCTCCTTGTTCCATCCAGTGGCCTCTAATGATGGTTGTGCACCAGGTGTATTCTTGTGCACAAAATAATTGTCTATCCCTGATGCTGATGGTGCTGGTGGCACTCTAGTTCTACTAGAGGAAGCAGAAGCAGTAAAAGAGGCCCTATTTTTGCGGATGCGTGGGCCACGAAGAGAAACCACTATGCTCTCAAGTGCTTCTTCTTCTTCCTCAAGGTCTATAGCAACACCTTGAGTTTCAGCTATGGCTGCCTTCACAGCTAATTTTTCCCTCTCCCTGTGTAATTTTTTCTCTTCCCCGGCTGCAAGTAGGGCATTACAAAATCTTTGTATCTCCTCTGTATTCTTTTTGCATGAATTTGTATCATGTTTGGTAATGCCTGCAAGATGGTATTTGAGGCGGTTTATGCCTCCAGAAATTACTTTCTCACACCTTATGCAAATTACTTTCCCGGGCTCATTGGGTGCTTCATAGGCATACCTCCATCCTTTATCTCTAGCATTTGGAGGCCGGGTGCCTATAAATCCAGAAGGGCATGGTGTTTGTGGCCACTCTTCTCCTGAATTTTCCATGTTGATTTAAATTAATTGCTGCCCTACACATAGAAATTCAAAACATAAATATTTTAGAAAATAAAATAAACAAAGTTAGAAAGTTGAAGAAACTATCTAAGATTCTAAATTAGTTTCAATCCTTTTAGATATCATTCAAAGTTGAAAAATAACAAAAACAAATTGGTAGGGTTTGATAGTTAAAAAAAAAGAAGATATTCTTCAAAAAAAACATTGATAGATTGATTATTTTCCTAAAAATTTATCCAAAACTTGGTTGAATCTTGTTCTAATGAATGTAAAATCATTTCTAAGTAGTTAGAAAAGATTTTACATTCATTTAGATTCAACAAAATCAAAATAGCAAAGCATGAATGTTTGAAAAGAAATAAAAACAAAACCCTACCTGGAAATGTGATTTTCCTTCAAAACCGGTTGAAATCTGCCTTCAATCCACTCCAATCTGCCTTCAATCTACTCAACTAGCGTTAAAATAGCTTGGAAATGCAATTTGACTATGGCTCTAGTCACCAATGGAGCAAAAAAAACAAAATAACACAAACTGGTGCTGTTTTTTTAACTCACGGCTGTATATATTAGACGCGGGCGAGTTTTTGGCAAAAACTCGCCAAAACTTGCTGATTTTTCGGCGAGTTTTTGGCGAGTTTTTGGGCGATTAAATCGCCGAGCTGGAAAACTCGGCGAGTTTTCCAGACTCGGCGATTAATTGGCGATTTTTCCATTTTTGATCACAATATTAATATACATATAATGATGGACATTATTATATTAATATACAAACTTATAATATTGAATTAAATAAACATCATTGAATTAATAATATTGTTATGAAGTGATATGAGATAATATTATTATACATTATATACACATATTGATATATATAATAATAATGATATTATTATATATATCAGAGAAAATAAACTGATTATTATTATGATATTATTATAATAATAAACAAATTAGGAATCGGTTTATATACTACCGATTATGAATCGGTTTGCATAGATTATAATCTATTAATTATGAATCTCAGTTGCAATGATTATGAAGGGACATATCGGCGGAGAGACGTGTCTCCACACGTGTGGAGACATGTCTATCCATTGATATGTCTCCTCACTCTTATATATATAGTCCAAGATAGATCGGTGAAAAGTATGACAGAAAGCTATTAAGGAAGCCATTTGGTGATCGATCTCATTCTCGATACTCAGCAATATTGGTGATTTAATCTGTAACACGTGAAGTACATTCAGTCTACTTAAATATCGGTGGAGTTCATATTAAACAGTAATATAATCATATTGATATTGATATCAATATGGAATAGTGAGTTTCCATATTAGATATCAATTGTAGATCAATATTGATATAAAAGAATTCAGTGATATTCTTGTGAGACAAAAATATATATACAGGAAAACAGCGATGTACAGGAGTGCAGATTAATATATTGTTCAGGATCGATATTGCCATCATAGTAATAAAGAATATCATCATTATATATATATATCAATTACTATATCAGTAATAAATATATATGTATATTTTGATTTAGTATATGTAATATATTCAGTATGATAAGAAAATTTAAAAGGCATAAATCTGATCTCAAATTTAACAACTAGGTTACTAATAACTTGAATATATTATTGTACAGTGCTGTATGAATCATCATATGATTTTGTCTTTGAACAATTGGTTTCCCAAATTTATATACTTGATTAATATATTCATCTCTATGGCTAAGTTTGAATATTTGAAATCTTTCTAAATAAATAGAACCATAAAAGAGTGGTATTGTGTTTCAGTTTATGCATTAGGAGAATTTTACTTGAGCCTTCACAGGTAGAGACTATAGTGATAACTTGTCAATTAACTAGCTCAAGGAATGCTGGCAAGAGTTATTGGATTCCCATCAAATGGAATTTAGTAAATGTAATTTTGTCTTTGATTGCATAAGAACACCCTATGATGTATCTGGCCTCACTGCATAATAATAATCAGGTCGATGAGGCCTTAATAGTTAGTTGTATCTGGTAATTGCCATGGTTGTGTTGCGGTTTCTCAAATGTGTGAGTGGTTACTAATATGAAATCCATTGTCTTCTCTTAGTCATTTTATTAGCAAGCATTTTTCTGGATTGTGAAGCCTTAGCTGCCTGTGGGGTTATATGGACATTTTAAGTGGCTGTTCTTTTTGAGACAAGAATATATAAGTAAAACTGGATTTGTTTTCTTTTGTGGGGCAAATGCATAATAGGATTTACCGAATTTTAGATGAGCTGGCTGTGTTTAAGAGGGTTAACATGTTAAGAAATGAATGCTTTTTTTTATGTGATTAAATTTTTAGTAAATTGATCTGTCTATTGTTTGTTATATCGGCTAATATCCTCAAAAATCACATTATTTGATCAAAATCATCTAAATTTTAGAAGCATCTTCTAGGTTGTTTACTTGTAGAAGTCAAATTCTTTGGCCTTTTAGTATGGTTTTGTTAATATATTTCTTCAAATTTTGATTGGAAGCTTGTTTGGTTGATGGCTCCCCAGGTCCATATTTTAAGAAATCAGTATCAGATTCCAATGCACCCGTTCAAGAGAAAGCCCTTGATGCTTTGATTGCTTTTTTACGTGCAGCGGATGCTGATGTTGGAAGGTAAGCTTTTATGTCCAGCATTCATTATCCTTTTTAGATTGACCCAGATACCCTTGTTTTCTAGTATATGTTTGCTATCATTACAACTAATGGCAGAATCACTTTGAAAGCAGGTTTTATTGTCTCTTTGAGGTTAAACTTTGTGTTTTTAATATTTAAATTTAATAATTGGGGTTCTATTGGTGCCTTAACCTTTGAAAGCTATAGCCAAGATACAAAGAGATACGATAAATAGAAATAGCTAACATATGTTGCAACATTACAATTCTGCCTACCAATACTATATTCTGACCAAAATAATACTGTAGCAAGAAACATAACACTGACTAATCAAACTGTGACCTTTAATCTGGAATATGATAACAGTTACCAACCACTACATAGCCACAGAAAAATCAGCCTTAAAAGCAGGAAAACATCAACTAGCTTTACATCATATAATACCCCAATGCTCACGGGACTCCTGAGAACCGACAATTTCATCAACCCATGACACCAAGCAAGCAGGCCTGCCACCTTTGCGGCCAGGCAAGGAAGAGAAATGGACCCCAGAACATATTCTTTCTGCTGGTATGCTTATGAAGATAGGGCCATAGAAGTGGGGATAATTTGTGTTACTCCACTTGGAACTGATGATGAATTGTAGTACATGGAGTCCTGCTAGAACTTGCCCTAGATCACTCGAATATTCCTGCAGAATCCCAACTTTAGCCATCAAATGCCATCTCCAAATCAAATACACATTAAAGGGCTGGAGGTCAAGCCTACCGCTTTTATCCTTTGGGGGTTTGACATCCCTATTAGTATCTTATCAACATTGTTTGTCAACAAGCCATTGAACTGGTTTGGCAGAAACAATTGGAGAAGCCGAAACTGAATGAACACTTTTGGAACATAAAATGTCAGGTTTATAATTAAATCCCCTCTACTGGCTGCTTTTGAGTGCTTGTCCACTGTTAAAACTCTCTCTTCGGAAATTGCGCTGGGAAAGCCAAACACCACAGAATCCTAGCACTAGAATATGTACAGCAGCCTTCGATCAGATGCTATTTTGTTCATCTGCACCGCTCCTTCAAGCCTCTCTAGTAAGAGTTCTGCCATTGCTATCTCCCAATCTACATTCTGCTTCTGAAGTTCTTAGCTGGACACTGTATCAAACTCTATTCATCTTTATCCCAACTTTCTACACTGCCCAACTATAATTAAAACACAATATTGCATGTAAGCTTTCGGCCATTGCTTTCCATTCTGCCTCATTATTGGTATGGATTCCCAAACAAAGAGATCTTCCATGTCATTTTTCCATGTGAATATCCCTTTGAGAGAGTTGACCATAAAGTTTTGTTCTTTCGCTCCTTTTGGCTTTCAGCTGTCCTACTTCCCTGTGATTTAACACTCAACCCTTGAATGGCAGAGTGCTAATGCAATGCTATTTGGTTAGAACTTAGAATTTATTTTCTGAGATTAGTTAGATTTCTGATGTTGAGGTCTGCACAATCAATTATTTTCTGTATAGTATTTAGTTTTTTGTTAATATTATTATCTTTTTTTTGGTACAAATAGGTGCTTGCTCTTTTGGTTTTTCGCTTTCACTGATCTTATTATTGGTCTTTACTTCATATTTTGGTTTCTCTATTTGTAATTTTGGTGATCATTTTAATAATATTTTTTAAGTTTATTTTTTGAATTTTCTTCTTGTTTGTGTTGTTTTTGATTTGTAGTGTGTTTTTAAATTCTGACGATTCTTGTTTTTCGTTTGAGGTTTTGTTTTCATTGTTGTCGTTTATTTTTTTGATTTTCTTTTCTTTCATGTTGAGTTGAATTTACCTCTTTCTTTATCATTATTTAATTTTTTTATAGTTTTTTCTTTTCTACGGTCTCTGTTCTCTTTTCCTTTATAAGGCCTAATCTGCAATTCATCGTTACTTTTTCCTCTCCCGATGATGGATCCCTTGGTGCGATTCAAAATGTTGGGTTAAAAATATGAATACAGTTTATTAATTATTCCCAAAATATATGCATTCAATTTCCTCGTATGTTATCAAATGCCACAGGGCCTATTTTTATTATGAATATTTGTTTTTTCTGTAGGTCATATCTTATTCATAGAAACTTTAAATATCAATTTGTTTGTTCCCAACACAAACTTATGATTTCATTCAAGGCTATAAGCTTTATCTTCTGTTGCTGTTTGATAATCCTTCACCTCACTTTCTGGACTGCAGGTATGCAAAAGAAATCTGTGATGCTGTTGTTTCAAAATGTCTGACTGGAAGGCCAAAAACAGTTGAAAAGGCACAAACTGTGTTTTTGTTGTGGGTGGAGCTGGAAGCATCTGATGTATTTCTGGTTAGTTAGCATTGGTTGGTTAGGATGTGAGATGTGAATATTTACAGTTATATTGCTCTCATTTAGTTTATATAAATTGTGTAGCTCAGCTATTGATGGCTAGTCTGCAAGATTTGTTTATCTGTATTGTATATATCAGCTCTTTGTATGTTTTTTCTTGTGTTTTAATTGATTTTTATTTATTTTTTGAAGGGGTTGGATCTAACTATACCATTAGAGTACAATTGGGTATGATTGTATGGTTGTTTTGCAGTTTTGAATGTGTAGTACACAAAAATATGTTTGCATGGTATGCAAGACTAAATAACTACATACATGGTAGTACACAGAAATATATTTGCATGGTATGGTAGACTGAATAACTACATACATGGTGGTAATAATACTGGAGCTGCTCTTGTTCTCTATCAAACCTTTGCTCCTCACATTGAACCTGAGTATGCTATCTGTTAATTTTATGGCAGTGCTTGTTAACCACAGGCAAACCATTAGATCTGTTGCCTTCCCAACCATAGATGATAAGCTCTTATGATCACCCCCGAGCACGCTACATATTCTGTACATCGCAAAATTCATTTTCTACTGATGCAAGAATGGCCTTGCATATATATGAATCACCACCTCCTAATATACCTCCAGTCAGCCTTTTAGATTTGGCGCCAAGAATAGGATCAGACCTACAAGTTACATTCATATAGGTCTTGCCCAATTACATAATTGCAAGTTACATGAATTGTCCAAATAGGGCCAGACTCAAATAAGGATTGATATGACAAAGTTCATTAGCAACATGGCTAAAGCTGACAGGCCAATTAGCTATTAGGTGTACTAGGTCAGCCCTAGAAGGGGTCCGACCTAGCTACACATCAACACCATCAACTTACAGAACTTCTGACAGGAAATTTACAGGTTTCTTTAACAAGTAGTAATTTATCGAAGTTAAATTTTTTTAAGTTGATTTCACAATGTTTCCTATTATATAGTTTTTGGAATACGTAGGTTGCATGTTTTTATCAGGTATGTTTTGAGTTATGAAGAAAATAAGAGTTTGAGGTTTGCATTTTAACTCTTGATTTCTTTAACAAGAAATATTTCCAAAACAAGATAGCCATATAAAGCTACTGAATCATCCAAGAACGAATGAACTCAATCAAAATATGAAGCTTCTGCAAAAGAAGGACGAGATAACCTTGATGATTAGTCTGGAATGCTACTCAAAACATCAGCGATATATATATATATATATATATATATATAGTGATTTATATTTATTTTTATCACAATTTGAATAGTGTAAAAAATATCCAGATCAGAACAGGCTTACAAATAATTACAGGCATACAGTGTCCACCTTCTACCCAATCTTACAATCAAAGGCACGGCAAACTTTTAAAACAAAGCCCAAGCCAGACCAAACATTCGATCCACATTGAACTTCATTTTCTAAGCTGCAACTGTATTTTCTTTTACAGGCTCAGCGGTAGTGGTGGCAACATCTTTCTCTTTCTCTCCACAAACAAAGTAATTTCCAGCAAAGAACCCAACATGGATGACCATCATGTAAAACAATTTTGTTGCAGATAGAATGATGATGAAGATTTCCAAAGCAATCAGCTTTGGGTTTCTGCTATGTAAATGGATCTCTTTCCATTCCAACCCCATGGCAAGAAGAGTAAGAGCCCAAGCTGTGATGGCAGAAGAAGCACTTGAAGCCAAACACTCTGCTGTCCACACTCTAAAATGATAGAGCCCTGAAAGACATGAACTATCAAAGAAAAGATGACCATAAAACCAGTAGTTTCATTTCTCATTGGAAAAACAGTGGTGAAAATGAGAAGCCCACTGGTATGCTGCTTTTGGTTCCAGTAACATAATCATGATCAATGGCCTTATTAAGTGCCCAGCCAGCAATCCCAGCAACAGTCACATACATGCAGAAATTCAGCAACAGTATAAGTCCAGCCAAAGACTTCACTATTCCCACACCCATTTTAACAAAATTTCAAAATATTTCAAAAGAGAGCTATTTTCCAGAGATAGCTCCAAATGATTCAAACTGTAAAATGAACAAACTAAACAATTCCTTTCAGTGAAATGGAGAAGATGGGAAACGGTATTTAAAGAAGGTAGTGCAGTGCAGGGCAATAAAGAATATGGTGAACGGTATTATTCCCTTTCTAAGCTACTAGTCTACACACAGGCTGGTGATGACCCACTTTGACATATTGATTTATATTTACTTCCTTATCTTGTTTTTTTCTTTATCTCTTTGGTTTCTCTCTTTTTTCTTTTCTTGTTGGGCTTTGTTATTTATTTTATTTATTTTTAGTTTTTTGAACTTAGAAAGGTCCCACAAAGGGGAAATCAAAACCAAAGAACACAAAGCAGCAAGGGACTGCCAACACAAGTGGTCAAGAAACTAGTACATTTAGCCAAGAATGTGAATAGGAACCAGAAAGGGCAAACACTGAGTAACAAGGTAAACTTTGCAACTTGTGCTGAGACATATGAGCAACATTCTACCATCCAGTCACACAACTTGTGTCATGGCATTTCTTAACAATTTAAAAAATCGAATGAAGCTGCATCTGTCTCCCTTGTGATATTTGTGTCTTTTGTAGCAAATATTATAGTTATGGCCTATGAAGAGTCAAATTTGGCAACAGAAAGATATGTGAGTGTACTTTAGAAAGCTCCACAAGAAATGCAGATTGCTATTGAGAAAGACGGGAATAAAAAAATTCAATTTTAGCGTGTATGCATGTGAAAATATGACGATCTTGCAACTTGTGTCAATGAAATCAGCTAGCTACATTGTGATTTATCCCATTGTTCATTGTTTGTAGTCATTACTGTGAGGCAACCCAATTACAGTCATTTTTCCTTCACTCTCTTACAATAATTTAGTGCTTTTTTGGCAAATAATATAGCTATGGTTCTGGGAGACTGGGGATGCTAAACTTTTTTGCAAATTGGCAGAATGTACAGTTTATTATTTAAGTCAAACATTTTTCTGCATGTCATTGAAGTGTTTACTTCTTGTTGACAGTTGCAGAGTTCCCAAAGCATCAGGTGGATTTTCATGGTGTACAAAAAAATTACATGAGTGTAGGTAGAGTGAGTGACAAAACACTTTGTGGGGAGAGGCAAGACAGAGACATTTACATGCTTTACATCTCCCTTGGGGATCGAAGAGTTGTTTTAGGAAACTGAATGATAATATTTTTGCTGTCAGATTCGCAACATGTTCCAATCAGTTAGGCTCTAGCTATGTCACTGATAGAAGTTACCATTTACTAATTAATTAAACAGGTCCAGGGGTGATGTTTGCCTATTTGCCTATTTTGCATTTTTGTTAAATTTGTTGATTAAATGCGAAATATATTGTAAGCATGTTATATGTGATACTGATTTTATATTTTTTATTTTATTTGAAGGGATATGCAAAGGTGACATTTTGGGATTTGAATTTTTACATGATGTTAAGATTTTTTGTTGCATGATATTTAATAATTTTGGTGTTATAGAAGGGGATCTTGCTCTAACATGTTGCGTGCACTTATTCAATCCAGGAAGCAATGGAAAAGGCAATTAAAAATAAAGTTGCAAAGGCAGTGGTGCCAGCAATAGACGTTATGTTTCAAGCTATCAGGTATGAAATATTATTTACTTTGAGATTGTCTGTAGATCGATTTGCGCGAACTCTTGAAATAAGTTGTTATATTTCTAATGTTTCATCGTGTTTTGCCATAGACATCAAATTTTTATTAAGTTGTTATATTTCTAATGTTTTTTCGTGTCTTGCCATATACATTAAATTTCTATTTTGCATTATGCTAGTGAATTTGGGACAAAAGTTGTTTCCCCAAAGAAGATTCTAAAGATGCTTCCTGAGCTTTTCAATCACCAAGATCAAAATGTGCGGGCATCATCAAAAGGTCTCACCTTAGAACTGTGTCGGTGGATTGGAAAAGATGCTGTCAAATCAATTTTATTTGAAAAAATGCGAGATACCATGGTGCGTACCTTTTTAAAAAAGATATAATTTAGCTTAGAGAACCATTGTGTTGCTACTTCATATTTCGTTGTTTGATGTTTTGTTGTAACCTTAAATTTACGCCCTTTCCTGTAGAAAAATGAGCTGGAAGCAGAGTTAGCCAATGTTAGTGGGGTTCCTAGGCCCACCCGTAAAATAAGGTGATTTTTATTATTTTTATGTTTAGTACTTATTGTTATTGTAATATATACTGAGCAGGGAAAATGTTTTTCCTTATAGAAGTCACACGGTTGACAAAAAATGTTATATGCAAGCTCTATTTGAGGCAATGCTAATCTCTTATATAAATACAGATGGAGGTCCTCGACTTTCTCTATTGAGAGTTTAATTTGTTTATTGTTAGATTTGAGTCTAGACAAAAACAAGTGACATATTGTTTTTGTCTATCAGATCAGAGCAAGATAAAGAAATTGAGGTAGAAGCCATGGCAGAAGTGGCCGGCTCTGTACATGCAGAGGAAGCTGCAGATGCAGGTAGTTGATGTAGTTTAGTTGTTCTTACTTGTGCTTAGAAGTTAGCATATTGCCTTTAATTGATGGTGCAAGGCATGATGTTTGTTATAATTTTTATACTGGAGCAATATTTATTTAATTTAATAGTCTCATTATTTAACAATCTTATTATTATTTAACAAGTTTGTTATTATTATTTAATTTTATAGACATTAACTTTATCTTTGAGATTCTATGTATTAGGCCCACAAGAGATCGACGAGTATGAGCTGGTTGATCCGGTAGACATATTAACTCCTTTGGAAAAGTCAGGCTTTTGGGAAGGCGTGGTATGTATTTGAGGCTTCAATTTCTTTTTATTGATTATTACGTTTAATATATTCTGCTACGTTGCATGTCCTTGGTTGAAATAAAGATCAAAGGATTGAACAATTTTTAGCAGCATCTTTTTAAGTCCGGGTTAGATTGATTTGTTGTAGTGGTTTTTTTAATAATATTTTTAGTTTTTTTTAACCATTTTAGAAAGCAACAAAATGGTCTGAAAGAAGAGACGCAGTTGCAGAACTTGCCAAGCTTGCCTCAGCAAAAAGAATTGCTCCAGGAGATTATTCTGAAGTCTGTAGAACATTGAAGAAGGTAATCTTTAAGATGTTGCAAACAAAGTTCAGGACTAGATGTCTGAGGTACTAATGAAAATGCTATAGTTACTTATAATTTCCTGCTGTGAGCACAGCTCATAACAGATGTTAACATAGCTGTAGCTGTGGAGGCTGTCCAAGCAATTGGGAATCTTGCTCGAGGATTAAGAAAAGATTTTAGTGGAGGATCACGCTTGCTTCTGCCAGTTCTATTGGTAAGATCGTCTAATACCGTATGTGTATGTATGCTATGCATGTAAAATAATTTATTTTTTTGGGCCATAGAAGGCATGCTGTTCTCAAGATTGCGTTGTAAGAAGTTGTCATATGTCTCTTTTAATCTGGATTACAGGAAAAGTTGAAAGAAAAGAAACCTGTCATGGCAGAATCTCTTACACAGACTCTTCAGGCTATGCATAAAGCTTCTTGTCTATCTCTTGTGGATATCACTGAAGGTTGGTTCTTCTGGGGATTGATTATTTATTCAGCCTGGTCATTATTCTAATTTTGTGTTTTTCCTGGGAGCTATTCTATCATATTGATGCTTAAGTTTTTAGTGACAAAAAGTATAGAATACAGGACATTGATGTTAGGTAGTTTAACATTATTAGACTGCTTGCTTCTCGTTGCAAAGCAGTGGGACATGGTTAGTGATGATCCAAAAGATACAAATATATGTTTATATCTGTTTATTGGTGAGTCCGTGAGTCTTTGTTTATACATACGCCTATCTATATGTATAATATGTTTGCACTTAAGTTCTTAACTAAAAATGGTTGTCTTTATATCAATAGTATTAAAAAAAATACAGATAGTTGTATTTTGAATACGAAAAAAACATACTAGTATGCATTTAAGAAGAAGTCATGGTTCCAATCTACTAAAAGCACAGTTCCATGGAGTTTCCAAAGGATGGGTTCCAGTGATAAGGGGACAAAGAAGCTATATTTGGGGACAGCATCCAACATAATAAAATAATAATAAATATTTTAATATAACTAATAATAAATTTTATCCTTTTATTATTAATATTAATAATAAACTATAATTTTTTGATTAGTAATATAATAGTGTAATGATTTTTTTTGATATGTAAGCTTTTAGATTTGTATTAATCAAATAAATGAAAATACAAGAAGATGCAACAGATGCATCTTTGGTGGCCACGTTACTAGTCCTACCAGTCCATCCATTGGATGAGGGTGTGACCTTTGCTGCAGTCATAATACACAATACTGTTAAAGTTTTCCTAGGCCTATTACATATTACCCAGTCTTGTTCTAAACAAGGAAATCTGCCCAGTTAAACAGGGTGGCAGTCATGAAAGAATAGAATTAAGCAATAGTATAATGAATTTTCATATATATTGTGTTATGAATAAATAATATAAAATCCTATCTATCTATTTATCTATCTATCTATTTTATTAAGACTTGGGTTAGATACGTAGGGGCCGCAAAAATATTGTTATTGTTTAAACCCTTAGTTACCGGGTTCGCCCCTAGACCCCTCCGGACCAGCCTAAGTTTTGGTCCGGTTCGCCTGTGGGTTCGCCCAGGGTTCGAACCCAGGCAGGCTGGTTTTTCCGGGCCGAACCCTGATCGAACCAGGGTTGAACCAGGGCAGAACCAGGTCGAACCCAGGTCTAACCAGGTACATTTCCACTGAGAAACATTCTATAATTTAGTGTGGAAAACAATTATTACAGAATTTGAATAAGATCTTTAACATTACAAAACAAAATCTGCTGAAGTTCAGATATTTATTACATCAAATTAAACTGTAGCCCTCACGATTTCTTCCAGTGAAATTTGTATATCCAATTGCTGATAATGACCCCTGTCCGATTAATTGGAAGCTCTCTATAGTGATAAATCATATTTTGAACATTAAACAATATCTTCAATAGGTGAAGGGAGTTGCCAGCTACTTTTTTAACATTTATGATTTTTCAAGTAGGATGTTGATTAATAACTACAAACAAACAAGCTCTTTGTACAGTGAAAAAGTAATAAGCATTTGAGGACTTGGAAAGCGAGAATGTTATTGATGCAGCTAATCCCATTGGCATTGGCACTGTTTCTGAATCAACTAATACCTTTGATGATGATGAAGAAGAAGAATAGATGTTGATATGATTCTATGATTACAAGTTTATGGTGTCTTTTTGTTGTTTTTATGATACTATGTGACATTCTAATTTTAACTCATGCTTCTAGGCTTCATAAATATGTATATATATATATATATAATTTAAAAATTTTTACACGTTTCTTCGAACCCAAACCCAAACCCCTTTTCAAAATTTTGTGAAACTTGCGAACCGGTTCTTCGTACCCGAACTTAGAACTGAACTCGAACTGGTAACTTAGTTTAAAACCTGTATCTTGGTAACAGAGGGTTTTACTAGTATTAAAATAATATTGTACTATTTATATAATAGTCATTTTAGTTGGTATTTAGAAACTTCCTTTTACGTCTTTTGTCTTTAGTTAATTTCAGGAAGTTTCCTTTCTATCTTTCGTATTTCTATTTTTGATTGTTTTCATTATGGAAAGATTGTCTTGTATTCTCTATTTAAGGAGCCTTCGTCTCCTTTGTTAATAATGAATATCAATTGGTTATCATTTCATGGTATCATAGTAGGTTAAGTTTTTGATAAATTTTCTTTAAAAAAAATTGTGGGTATCTACTTGGAATTCTTTTCCAGAAAGTTTTTGAATTGTTTTTTATGAAAACCATGATTTCATTTGCTTTTGCAAAAGGGAATTTTTTTTCCTTGGATGGTTTATTACTCCCGCGTCAGGCTTTTTTTCAGACACAAGGGTTTTTTAGGGCAGCAGCTGCTGCGTGTTGGTTCGACACGAACCATGTGAAGGGTTTTAACTTTTTTTTCCCAGACCAAAAGTCTTTACCAAGAGTTTATGTAACCTGGTTCTTCTTTTGCTCATTTTTATCACACGGAGTCTAGTGTTTTGCTGCACGAAGGAAGATTTATTTATCTCGTGTCAGGCTCTGTTTTAGACAGAAGGGTTTTTTAGGGCAGCAACTGCTACATGTTGGGTCTGCACAAACTGTGTGAAAGTTTTTTTTTCCCTGGATTGAAAATCTTGACCAAGAGATTATGTGATTTAGTTCTTTTGCTCATTTTTACCGTGGGAAGTCTGGTGTTTTGCCGCACAGAGGACTTCTGCTTTGCAGAAATCGAGGGTTTCTTTAGACCTCGGGTTTGGAGATTGACGATTTTCTGTTTGCAATAGATTCTGTTTTTTGTGTGATGACAAGATGTTCTACCGTATGAAGATTTTTTCGACATGTTTTTAAGTTTATGACGATCCTACAGTACGTTTCTCCATGTGATGGCTTAGTGCTTTTCTTGCGCAATGATAATTTTGCACGATTTGCTAGAAATTGTTGGTATGCTGAAGATTCTTTTTGCACAATTTTTTGTGGCTAAAATCGTGGGACTATTTATGCGTGACGTGTTTTTTTCATTTTGTTTTACTGCGCGATGAAGGGCTTTGAGCGCAGTGCAAGGATTTGTGTGAGCTGGTGTTTTGTCCAATTTTTTTTAAAATCTTGGGTTCTTTCTCTAGAATAGGGTTTTCTGATTTTTTCTCACAAAAAATCAGGGAAGGTTTTTCCATGATTTTTTCAAAAAATAAAATAAAAATCATGGCGGGTTTTCGCCAGACTTATGAGCTCATGGGGTTTTACTATTTTTCCACAAAAAGAAGGTTTTTGCTGTTTTTTTTCACAAAATTGGTGTGATTTCAACATCAAATCGAAGGTTTGACGATTTTCCACAAAATCATGATGCTGTCTTACAACTCTTTTTTTTGACGATTATTGGATAAAATCATGGTTTCTTGCAGCTTATTTGGGGTCACCTAGGGTTTCTAGGGCGAATGGTGTTCTTCTACAAACATTTTTGACAATTTTCTTACAAAATTGTGGGTGTTGCTGCATTTTACGATTTTTGGCAAAATTGTTGTTTTTCAGAATTGCGAATTTTTTTGAATTTGATCTCGGTGTCTCTGGGTAAAGGGAGGGATAGCTTTGTTCCCCAACATCATGTCTCAAAGATTATGTTAAACTTGGTCATATCCAAAAGTTCTTCAACACCGGGGGGCGACCTTCTATGTATATATGACCAAATGACTTGCGGATTATGTCAAGTCTATTGTAATGTAGTTAGAAGGATTACCATTAAGGGAGGGTATTAAAATAATATCGTAATATTGATATAATGGTCATCTTAGTTGGAATTTAGAAACTTTAATGTTTTTTTTGTCTTTAATCAATTTTGGTAAGTTTCCATTGTCTTTTTTTTGTTTCTATTCTCGATCATTTCTGTTATGGAAAGATCATCTTGTATTTTCTATTAAAGGAGCCTTCGCTTGCTTCGTTAATATCTAGGATATCGATGCACTCAGGAAATAAGACGGAATTAGAGGCAGAAGCCCTGTGGATGCCTCCCAGAAGCACATCCTTGGCTTCCGGATGTGCTGTAGATGCAACACATCTAGAAGCCTAGCATGCGCTTTCTGGGAAAGCATCCACAGCGCCTCCGGAAGCCCAGGATACACTTTCAAGAGGCATCCACAAGGCTTTCGAATGCCTCCTCGAACATCCACGGGCCTAGTTTTAAAAACAATTACAAAACGATGGTGGATTGGGTATTAATTTAGTGTTTCTTATTGTTTGTGGACGAGCTTCCATTTTTAGACGCTTTCAAAAAGTTTAGATTGCTACTGATCAAAGTGGGCGCGCTTTCAAATACTGAGTTATATTGGCATCTCTTTTCAAATGAGCCATTGAATTTTCATGGTTTTGTTGTAATCATAATTGGATACAACTTTTTTCTTTTGTCATAATAAAGCAACACACTAGAAATTTATGCGATAAAGTAACATTCGTATGGTTTTTTCAAATTCTATAAGATGACAAACTTGTATAGTTTTATCTATAGTTGGATCTTTTAGTTCTCTTAAACGACCTACACTAGGAACTGTAACTCCAGTTCCAATACTAGGAACTAAGAATTTTGATTTTGTAATTCAAATTGCATTGGAATCATGAACATAGACGTATATGATATGGCTTATTAGTTATTGAACTTATGTCAATTTGAATATTTGTGAACTATTAAATATGAAATATCTTGATCAATGGTGAAGTATCATACTATCAATAGATTGAATTTTGTATATTTTTTGCATTTCTGCATATATATATAAACGCATCCAAAACTGCCCCAAAAAAATTTCGCGCATCCGTGCATTTGATTCTTGCACCCACATCCGCATTCGCACTCGAATTGGTGACTTAGGTTAATATTGAATATCAAGTCATTATCGTTTCAAGTTTAACCAATCAATAAAAAGATATATTTACGACTTTCAAGCCCAAAATTGACAATTTTGGCTTCATTCCTAGCCCGCATAAGTTATCCAATAAGATATATGGGACAAAAACATAATGAATATTTTCATTGCATTCAAAAGTTATTCCTCATATTGAAAGATCTTTGTGTCATTGAATGCATATTCTTATTATGAGAAAGTGCCTTCTTTTCTTTCACATCAATCCATTCTTGTTTTTTTGGAGATGAAGCATTTAAATTTGTAACATAGCCTATTGTGAGCTTTGATTGCTCCTCCACTTTGTTAAAATCCCTATGCTCTCTAGTATTGTAGCATTAAGAACTAACTTTTCTGCGTCGAGCTCACACAAATTCTTCTCTAATTTAGAAGTTGCATCAAAAGCCTCTTGCACATTAGGGGGAGAGTCAAAATGAGGATCCTCATTAACCTTAGCTACTTTTGAAGAGCAAAGATCAGGAATATTTTGGTTTGAATTGGCATATGCTATTTGTACAAGTGTAGTTTTTGTGTTTCCTATGTCATCCTTGTAGAGTTTATGTGATTGTTGGTACATTGGTTAACGCTTAAGTGTTGGGTACAAAACAAATTTATCGCATTAAAAAATTATGTTTGAAAGTTTTTATTGTTTATGGTGGTTGGTTTTTGTTCAATTGCTTTTGAAATTGAAACTCCCTCGTGTCACATTGACATCAATCACTTAGTGGAAGGGCTTGGGGGTGCAACCCTTGTTAGCTGCCCAACTTGCTCTCCACTGACATTGCCAAGTGGTGCATAATTTATTAAACTCTTTGCACATAGTTATTTCACGCGAGCAATCAATTTTTCAGCCCCCAATGCTTCTTTTTTTTCAAACTTGCATAACTTAGGCTAACTAAGTTGTTTTAATGAAGGAAAAATATTGTTGGAAAGTTGGTTCTATGTATTTTATAGTGGTGCATGCTATTTTTCAAAATTTTGTTGTTTGATGATAGTAATTGTTAAAGAAATCCTCCTAAGAGCATCAATGATGATATTTAGATACGGAAAATAATGAACAAACCTTGCTTATAAGGGCAAGGATGGTGAGCACGAGTAAATGAAAAACTCATTTTACTCCAACATCTCCCTTAAGTGCAACTTAGGGAGAAAATTATTATGCAAATTGAGCAAGATGCAATATGGGCCTCAACTTCAAAACCATTTTAGGTACCCATGTACAATGCAAATGTAATGAAAATAGAAATCTCTCACAAAGTGGAGAAAACCGCAAGGGAAAGAAATCCTGTCCAAATGAGAGAAACAAACAAGATGCATGGATGGAGGATTCAATCGCACCGTCCAAGGACTACTTACATTAGGTATATACAAAATACCCTCCCATAGGAAGGTAAGAATGGAGACAACATAGCCCACACCATAATGAAGAAACTCCAATATCGATGAAGGATTTCTTGAAACAAAAGACAACCCTATGCTTACAAATAACGCTGCAACACATTTCCCCTTAGGAAGAAACAAGTCCACCGAATGATGAAGAAGCCACTTCAAACTTAATTGAATGGAGGAAATTTTCAAATAGGAACCTCCAAAAATCAATTAGGAGCCTCCAAGCATAAACAATCCACCACATAAGCAAGATCTAACTCAACCAAAGAATGTGACAAATCAATTAAATGAGGAAACTTATCAATATCAATGTCCAAAGGTGCATCACTATCAACAATAGTGCTATCATAAAAGGAGAGAAAACCACTCAAATATGTCTCCCAAATTTGTAAAATGAGTCTCCATAAACAAGTTAGAGATACTTGCGAAATACCTATCCCACATATCAAGATTTGAATAGGAGGATCAACTTGCTGAATAGAAGGAACCTCTAGATCTAAAGAAGTAGGTGGTGGAGGAGGAAACTCATCAATAGTCTCAAGAACACTAAGTTATAAATAACAAACTTCTCACAAACATGATTTACCCTTGGTGGAAGGGTATGAACATCATCCAAACGAACACCATCATTAGGAGCAAAGTGATAGAAAGAATACAATCTAGATGCATGATTAATCACAGTCACAATGTTCACTGAATTTTGGCCACTAGGTTCAGAATTCGACAAATATAAACCATGGGAAAAAATGTTTAAATTCGCTTGAAACACGGTTTTAGGGCACATTTTTGGAATAAAATAATTTTGAAATAACTGTTTTTTTGGGTTCCTTTCAAGCCAAAGAAGAAATTAATGAATGTAGCTCTACTGTGATATATTTGTTTCGTGATGACTTTTCCACAACTTGGACCATGCAACATCTTTCATTCTTCATATTTCAGTAGCATGTCGAGTTGTATGACAAGTGAGTCAACGTGAATCATGAGTGGATGAAAAAAAAATAACACTTGAACTACATGCTTTGAGTTGAAGTACATGCTTTTGCAATAAGCACATTTGTTCTTTTTTGACGATTCCTCTTTAGAAGAGGTCTTGGACTCGGGAGTAGGTTGTGAATGACGATCCTTAGCTCTCTTAGTAGAATCAGATTCCTTATGTTGTCTCTTGTCCTTGCCACTTGAAATCTTTGAATGTGGGTCCTTTGTAAGAAGTGCTTGAGACCTCAAAGGCACCAATGTGCCTATGTGTGCGAACTTTGTTTGTTCCTTGTGAGGAGTGCTGCAAAACCTTCTAGAAATGCATAAACAAATACAAAATAATTAAGACCAAGCTTAGAGAGAATAGATAGTATCAATAGCTCATCGTCTTTTGTAACCCCACATCCAGACAATTGCTTGTGAAGAGAATTGAGCTTGGCCTACCAAAGAGATTCTCCAAGGTGGTTAAAATCTCATTGGGATGTGTACAAGATGCAACATGATATCAAAGATCAGGAGAAATGGACAGACAATAATCTCTTTTCTACAACACCTATTGTGGGTTCAGGATCTCGACCATATGTTATTCTACACAACTTCAATGTTAGCAACAATAACTCCATTTGTGACTTCCACTCGTGATAATTATATGGAGTTAGAAGTACAACATTAGACCAAATTATGATTAAACCAGATAATGCTGCAAATATTCTTCACAATATAGCCAATCAACTCCTTATGTGTGCAAGAAATGGAGCAAAACTAATGTACAACTTCAAATAAGCAAAAGCACCATCAAACAATAAAATATGAGAAAATACCTCAACTACTGCACAGGTGACAAGGAAACCTTTCCAACGATATATGATGTGCCAAAAAAGTTCTCCAGATGCAAATGTCGGATTGCTTTGAAAAAAAAACCTATAAAAGGCACTTTAAGAGCACTTGGGGGCCAAAAATAGCAAGCCCATGATTCTCCATGTGATCACAGAAAATCCCTCTAGCCAAAAAATATGAGCGATTGACGGTTGTGTGCACCAACAAGCAAACAAGCAAGATAATGATGATATTGAGATACAAAAATTAATTTACAAACCTTTCTTATAAGGGCAAGGATGGTGAGCTTGTAATAACCGTCAATGAAACTACCAAAACTAAACATAAATAAACTGCCTAAGTAAACTTAAGCACAAGGAAATGAAAAGATCATTTGCTCCAACAATTATTAATTGGAGTTAGAAATTTTAATTTTTTGGCTCTCAAGCTAGTAACTTTTGCCTACAATCTCCAATTTGTGCAATTCTTGTGGTGTTGGAAAGGTATTGAGGATCTCTATCCAACCATCTATGCACTTCTCTCTTTTGGAGTGCAGTGGAGTTTTGGCCCTCTGGGTTTTCTCTATTTTTCTATTTGTAAGAGATTTGCTTTGTACATGGGTACCTAAAGTGGCCTAGTGGCTAGGGCCCATAATCATCTTGCATCATGTGGATAATAATCTACTACTTTGTAAGTTGCACTTAAGGGGGGAGGCTTTGGTGCAAATAAGGTATTTTACCCAACTAGAGCTCACTAGTAGGTCCTATTCACATGCACAAATATACATAGATACTAGGGAATCTTTATGATATATTTAAAATTCTAGTTGCCTTGGTCTTTTAATAATTGACAATTTAGTTATCTCATAACATAGGATTAGGACATGTCATAATATTGTCTAGTCTTATGTCTCAATCTTTGTCTTTATAACCAAGCCAACTCTAGTCTTATGTCTCAATCTTTGTCTTTATAACCAAGGCAACTCATTGCCTTTATAAGCAAGACATCTTAATGAGCTGATCTTTATTTGTTGGGTTTTAGATGTGTAGGATGCTTCACTTGGAGTGGATCATAGTTGTGGTGTAAGATTGCAGTAACTCAACATCAAACATTGTGTGCAATGTGATATAGCTAATCAGCGTTGTGTCAAGTGCAAGTAAGATTTGTATTATTAGTTATTTTTATTGGTTGGGTTTGTGGTTGATTTAGATATGTGGGATACTTAAAATCAAATTCTATTGCTTAACATCAAATTCTATTCACTATATGGTTTATGAACCATATCTATTGTTTAATTTTGCAATGTGAACATTGGAATTTCTCATTCTAAAGATACAACTAGAGTTTATTAATTATCATTATTCTCTTGAACGTGCTGGGGCACTTTCACATTCATGGAAATTGATGACAATTTTTTCCACAAAGGAAAAAAATTGTTGTTCCTCTTTCAAAACTTAGTTGACAGTCAAGATGATAAGTGTTGATCATCCTTTATTTAACACTCGGTCTTGTTGGATACCTTTTTGTTCTAGGGATGTTAGAGCATTATCTCCTAAAAGAGATTGAATCATTTTCTTAACCTCCTTAATATTTTGATTTTACTTTAGACAACACGAAACATAAAAGTGGGCGCAATAGAATAATTCTTCAAATTATAAGGGGACCCTTGAGATTTTAATTAACTGATTGAACTTCTTTTACATGTGATTCATGGCCTAATGGACTGCAAGATTAAATGAGGTCTGATTACACTCCATTGTTTCACCCTATAATGGTTTGGTGTATGGTAGTTGGGTCACATGATTTCACATTTGCCGCCCCATTTTTAAAACTTTGTCAATTTGTCAATTTAAGTCCCAAGTCGCGGCTTTTGTGAATTTTCGAACCTAGTTGCTTGTCTTTCACATTTCCTAACCTTGTCGCGGGGTTCTAAGCTTTCGAAAGTCCCCGATCACCCGACTTATTCCATTAATCTCCTTGTCTTAGTCGCTCGGTCAAAGGTTTTCAAAAGTCCAAAAGTCTTGATCAACAAAGTTAAAGAGAGTTAACATTGTGGTAGAGAAAATTGGCGACAGTTGCAGATGAATGGGATTTACTATTTTCTTCTACAGTGATTGTAAGATAAAATGTGTGAAGTCTCAAAGCATGCTCACAATTACAAACAGAGCATCCTCCAAGTGAAGATATGATGATTTGGCAGTGGGTGCAACTTCTTTCACATTTTGCTGCATCGCAGATGTAAAATAAAATAAAAATGAATGAGCTGTGAAACAACGAAGTCATTTCTGTTTCGTGGGCCTTATAACACTAGATTGCGAACTGGCGAAATATCGCTGTTTCATGAATAAAGGTTCTTGACACCACAAAGTGGTGAAATATGGCCACTTCGCGAGGATGGAATTAACTGTTTGCAATGTGGTGAAGACTTTTGTTGCTATTTCGCTGGAAGAGAAAAGTGAGTCGACAATCTGGCGAAGGATCAATTTAAGTGGAAAGGCCATCTACTCATCATGTCAGACATACTTCACTACAACTGGTCGATGCATCTTCAATAAGCAGAATGGGTGGAGAAATACCTGCGGCCTACAAAGAAGAAATCTCAGATAGAAGAGCATGTGCTGAAGGAAAGAGAAGAAGCCACATACTGGGCTATCTGCAACATGAATGTTAAAGTGCCAGAGATTGATGAAATCACAGAGGCAACAGTTGGAGGGAATACTACAGCTCCCTGACACTTAGCACCATGTGTCTATTATCATTGGCTTTATAATTATTTATCTATTTCAAAACTTTCTTTATATTATGTTTAATTGGGACTTGAAAGGACAGTTTTATTTAACTGTCTACGGAAGACCTAGGGTCTATATAATTGGAATTGAAATTCAATGCAAAGGATCCACAGTTTTGGATTCACAGATCTCCCCTGTTACATTGATAACTGAGTGTGACTCAGATTTTGGATTTAAATTTCAACTATTTAAATTTCTGTCATTTAGATTAATGGCAATTGAATGAATGAATATTGTGAGCAGATGAATCAAAATAGTTGAACTTTGCTTTTGTGTTATTGATTTATGTGTTCTTTGAAACATCATCTGTGAATAGTCATTGAGTTCTTTGTCATTAACATTTGGGTTCAATTTAATCTGGATTTCACTTTTTATTTGATCTTTGTGTGGAAATCTGGGCAGTAAATTAGTATTCTGTGCACTTTGTTGCTGTTAATTTCGATATGCTATTGGTGAATAATAGTGATGGTTGTTCATTGAAAGCCTTTCTTGCTTTCTGGTTAAAAGCACACCCCCTTTAAGTTATTAAAAATCACAAAATTCATTGCATATCAAAGATATAAGGGAGTTGTACCTTTTCAATTCAGAGAATAAACTGCTCTAGTTTGTTCAACTGTTTCAAAACAGGGTGGTCTCAAGGGCTTGAGTTAGTATTTCATAAAGGCCAATCTGGTAACCAACTACATTCAAAACCTAATAGTGAGTTGGCAGTCAATCAAGATTTTTTACACGTCTTCAATATATTGTGTTTTTGAGGTGTTGCTAGGTTTCCTTTTGCTAATTATATGATTGGTGCTTGATAGCTTTGGCAATGTCCCACTGATCACATAAAATTAGATTGCTAGTGACTAATTTGGGAAATAAATCACACTTTCTTATATATTTCCCCTTGTTTTTCATCATATAGTCATGCAAAATTGGATACCTTAAATGTGCTTGTGGCTTGTTTTACTTATCTTTGCTACATTTTAATCATGACGTTTCTTTCTCTTAGCAAACCTACCTTGATCATGTTAAAAGGACGAGGTTGCGATTTGCTTGGTTTCAGATTATCCCTTTTTGAAACTTCATTGCCTCTTTTGAAAAGTCTAAGTCGCCTTCTTTGTTACCTATGCCAAAATTCATTCATTGTTGCACAAACTTTCAATACCCCCTTCATCAGGAAAAATGAAATGCAACATAGAGTACGGTATTTTCCTATGGTTCATCTTCTATGTCCAATTTTATGAGGTAATACTAATTTTTAGTAAATATGGTCCTCACATCTCTCATAGTCTAGTTAGAAGTGCATTGATATAAATCATGAGACTCCATCCCTTCTCTTTTGGGATGTGAAGATTAAGACTGTATTGCATAAAGATATGGCCATTGATCACATGTATTTCTATTCATGGTATAAATGCTCTCAAACAAGCTCCAATTGTACACATCTCAAAGTGCTATATGGTTGGTACAAAACATAGATAGCTAGTCTTTCAAAATTAGGTGTTTGAGCATCATTATCTTGCTATCACAAATCTGCAAATAACATTTATAAATATAAGGTAATAAGAAAAATAAAATTGCATTTAGTGAAGAAGTGTAGGATTAAATGACTAAATATTTTGTTACCAAGCTGTAAAGTTATTCTTTGTGAAATTCTTAGAGCCGAAGAAAAGAACCTTCTTCCTGTAGTTGTAGATTACAACTCTATTGGTATTTGATTGGAACCTTATATGATGAGACATATCATAACCTATCATCAGCCTTAATGGAAACTCAAAAGTAAAATTTGTCAACAATCAGCCGTCATTGATCAAATATCACACGAGTCGTTATAAACCATGAAGTGAACCTTCACTGCAGCACGCATGTCCTGAGTGAAGAGTTTGCCAAGTACTGCCTTGTACCCTTGGGTAATTTAAGCATTTTTATATGGAGCAACTTTTGTTGTCATAAAAAGGAGCTGAGAACTATAATATTTGGGACTCAATGCAAAGGCAAGAAGATGCAGTGGATTGGTCATTATGTTTCATCTCTCTTGAATGATATGTGTATTTTTTCAAAGAATTTAAGATCTTGCACTTTTGCATTTATGATGACTTTCATCTTTTCAATCATTGAGTTGATGCTATCATATACCTCACGCAAACAAGGCCTATCCATGTTGGTATAATGAATCATGCTGAATATGGCCTCAGTGAAACTGAGATACTCAACATGATCCTACCAAATGTCTTCTACAATCATTTGCTTAACCTTTGCTGCCCTTGTAGTGGTAGATTGTGTCCATTTGGACTGATTTGGGCTGATGACCATATTAGAAAGTGCCTCATGAACCTTCATAAGTTGTTTCAACACAATTATATTGAGGGCAAAATGGGTCCCAACAACCTATTTGAAAATTAAAATAAAAAATAATTATATTTATGAAAATTAAAATTAAAATAATTTTAAAAAGTTTACAAAAGTGAAACTTATATTATATTTAACTTAAACTACAACAGGTCCAATTTTGAGAATGTGCTAAATTTGCCTTGTGACATATGGTGGTTGGTGACAAACATTTTGATCTCTTGGGCCTTTACATACAGCTCTTTGATTCAATCAATTTTGGTGCCAATTTTTCGTAGCATTAGGTAAAGGGAGTGGACAACACAAGGTGTCCAATGTGTGAATAATGCTCCTTAACTAATAACTCAATAGCCCTACAATTTTTGGCATTGTTTGTTATTGCTTACCCAACATCTCAAGGGATCACTTCTTCAATTGCTTGACAATGAATGCTAGCAATAAATGCACCATCCTTCACTGCTCTTGCACAATCATTGATCAATTATTGCCCCGTCAGGGTACATTGCAATAACATTGATCAATGGGTGATTTTTTGCATCTTTCCATCCATTAGAAATAATGGGTACCCTTGTTTGGACCCACAAATCCCTTATGGGCTTCAAGGAGCCCTCTACAACTTTCACCTCTTCATCCAATAAGGTGCTATGCACCTTCTCAAAACTTGAGCCCTTGTACCCTTTTGGAGTCTCATCGATTTCACCATTTATTGCAAATATGGTGAGTAAACAACATTGAATGCCAATTCATTCACACAGACACATCTCACTATGATTTGATTTTTAACTTGTTGCTTGGTTTGCTTTTTCTTGGTCTTCAATATATGTCAGAACTTGTGGTTAAAGAATTCATTATGACTTGGTAGTGGACAAAATTTGATGCTGTGTTGAGGAATCCCCTACAAATAGCTTTTCACTCAATTGTATGAGCTCAAACATTTATTTTTACAATGATCACAAATCCAAAGATAACCTACAACACCTTGAAGATGTTTTATACTTATTTTCGAAGGGGAGAGTTGGAGAATTGAAATAAATGAAGTTTGAAAACAAAAAATGACAGGATTTCAGACAATGGAATTTCTTTGGAATACAGAATGTCAGCTGTTTATGAGATGATTTAGGTTGCACAGAAGTCTGTCTACATGTAGTATTCTATACAGTGCAGGTTCAGCTAGATGTGAACCTCCTTGGAAAGTTTGGTGTTGATGTAGCTACTTTCTTCTTCTGCTTGTGGGTTTTAGTGTGCCTGGATCACCTTTGAATCTTCCAGTTCTCCTCCTTGTCTCTGTTCATCACTGTAACCCTCTGTCATTGCTGGTATAGTGGTATGTGCCTTTAGTGGGAGGAAGTGATAGTCACTGAACTTACCTTAGTCATGCAAACTAGTGGGCGTACATGGTTACATTACAATTCAGATCACGACTTGATACCAAACACTCTTTATGATGACGTGGACTAGTTGTGGTTACCAAGAATAAATTTCATTTTGATTTTGCAACTGAATATTAGGAATTACTTGGGAAGATGTGCTTACAAGTTGTGAAAGTGCACACGGGGATATCTGATTTCATTTCTTGATTTCACGTTTTCTTAGAATAATTTGAAGGAGTGAGTGGTCACAGATTTATATCTGGACGCACTTTGAATCCGTTGAAAGAATATTGGAATATAACCTGATAAAGGATTGTTTGAGAGAGAATAGTGAATAAATTAAAATCTTGTCCATTGCAGCATCTATAATGCAATGGACAAGATATTAAATTTTTATATTTATAAATGGGCCTTATTTTTTTTAATGTCACTGCAAGTTTTCAAATATTCTGAAGTCCTTAGAAAGCGAAGGATTTCAAATTGACAATTTTATATAAATTGTATACTTCAAATGCATATATGAATGGGTGTTCAAATGTTTTCTATGACACCATTCTGCATTTCTAACTTCGAAAAATAAAAAAATTAAATGTTAATTTTAAATTTCAAGGAAATATTTTGATTTGTTTGTTGATGGATTAGTTGTGACATTTTCTCCTTAATTGAAGTGTTATATTTTTACACAATGGCGTTCAAATATTTCTTGCAGATGTGAAAACTGCCACTAAGAATAAAGTTCCTTTAGTTCGCTCCCTTACGCTAAACTGGGTAGCATTTTGTATTGAGACAAGCAACAAAGCTGCAGTTCTGAAACTGCATAAAGACTATGTTCCAATTTGTATGGAGGTAAATACAATATTTGTCTTCTGCACAGTTGTGAAGTAATTTTGAAGTTGAAATGAATGTGTATACATATTAGTTTCTTAAATATTATTGCATAAATGTTTGTGTGTTCTGGGTGAGTTATATTGTTGGGTATGCATCTCTGTCAGTGTTGACCATTATCTAAATAGTTCTAGGTTTATTATTGTTAGTGCCTAAATGATGGAGCTCCAGAAGTTAGAGATGCTGCATTTTCAGTATTGGCAGCTGTGGCAAAGGTATGCCAAAGTCAATATATGTTATTTTAGATTTTTTTAAGGTCGATTCTCATTAGACTGTGGTTTTGCATTAGCTTGTTGGTATGAGACCTTTAGAAAGATCATTGGAAAAGCTTGATGAAGTAAGAAAGAAAAAGCTTTCAGAAATGATTGGAACATCTGGGAGTGGTCAAGCCACAGTTGCACCACCAACAGGTAATATATGTGACTGTATTACTCTTTTTCAAGAGAGACTTTGGCTACATGTATCTGAACTAAATTGGTGTTGATGCCCAGGTTCATCACGAGCTGGAGCAAGTGGTGGTGTGACATCAAATTCTGAGGTGATAGTTTGGCTATATTTGGGATACATGGAAAATCTAAAATTATCCTTTAAGTCATTTTGGTATACATTCAACATTTTAAAATATTAATGTCTTTGTGTCTATTGTCATGGTGATAGCTTTGGAAATCCAGCTATTGAGAAGCACATAGTTAGAAAGGCAAGAATAGGAAATTGAGATTATCACAGGTTTATGTTTCTTAATTTGAAACCTATGTATGATGTTTGACTACCCATCAGTGCATCAAAAGCAAAAACATTGCAGTTTCAAATTTGACTTGGACTTTGTGACTTGGCAACTCAAATCAATACTTTTTAAATTCCCTAAAAAACAAATTTTATGCACGATATTCAAAATGTATCAAAATTTAAGCACTGGCTAGACCATAGGGCGAAAATGTATCAAAGTCTGTTTGGAGATGTTTTTACTTAGCAGGTCTTAAGAAATGTCAAATTAGTCAATTGATGTCAGGACTTGTATGTTGCTAAAATAATCTTCAAAACAGTGATGATGAGTTATTCATTACGAGTTGCATATTTACTGAAAGTCTTTTTGATGCAATTTTATTGTCCTGTGATACATTGGTTGATTTTGAGTGTCAGTTTGCAAAGTCAGCAGTATCTAAGGTTAGATATTTTGTTTTCAAGAGTTGTGATAGCAGGACTGGATATTTGTTTGTTCAATATTTCTGAAGAAGATTCGTGTGAGCTTGAAATGCTGATTCTTTTATGAGCATATTATACTGCAGGCACTTGGGAATGCCATCTGTGATCTGAGCAATGGAGTATTAATGTTTTTCCTTGCAGATCTTTTTCAAGCATTGCTCAGCTCTGTAGGAAAAAAAGCCTGCTTTGGTGGACATGAAAAGAGAACCCAAACACAAAAGGCTACATGCAAGAATTAAATCTATTATTAGCTGTGTAGGGAAAAAACGGCATTTATGTGAAGGATCACCTAGTAAATGGTTTATTACTTAAACCTAGCTAGAAAGATCTGTAACTGTCTGGCTTGTGAATTAAAAAATGTTTGTAAACTGGGCCATAGAGATCTTTTAGCATCATGTAGAGCTTGGTTATCATCCTATGCACGATGATGTCTTTATTCAATAGCTTTCCGATTGTGGACCTCTGTGTGTGCAGGAGTTTTTTTTTTTTGACTGATGTGATTTCTAAAGTTTCCAGTTCCACTGATATAATCTTGCAAATTAGATTCCACTTTGACAACATGCTGCAATCTAGGAAAAACGAAAGCTAGTATCATTTTGATTGCGGCACTTTGTTTGCGACCGGGAATTTTGATTACTTTTAGAACAATGTATTTAATGTTTTGTAGAATCTTAAGGAGAATAAACAAGGTTATGATGGCTGTAGTTAGTCGCATTGCAAATGTTGGATATGTGAGTATCTGCAAGATTTTTCAGTTTATAAGAATGTGCTTCTACATAATGCAATGCTGCATATTATATCATAATGTAAAAATATACGATAAAAAAAGATAAAAGAGATTCTGACGTGTTGATGGGAACGATTTCTTATTTAGAATAAATAAAAACTTCCCTTAATATACATGTCATTAATGTATATACCATCAATAGAAGTACCCTAGGGGTTATAATTCAATCCTAATGTCTGTTACGCAGGTTGGTGAGAATGGTGTTGCCAAGAAATCTGCTGCGAGCATGCTAAGTGGGAAGAGGCCCCTTCAACCTAGTGTAAGTTGTGCTTGTTATAACTATTTTTCTTCTACTTCAATTTACTATTGTATTTCGTTTGAAGTTTAAATTGCAATCCTCACTATGTTTTGAATGCAATGAATATAAAGAAAGCTGTACCAGGACGGTCAGGTGCAGGGAAAAAGACAGATGGCAATGCTCAAAATAAGGCTGTTTCGGAAGTTGAGACACCTGAGGACATTGAGGTATTTTACAGAAATGGTTCAAATTTTAGTAAACTTATTAGATGATTGCTCTTAGTGAATGTTGGTGGATTGGTTACCATGAGCTGAAATTGTATTTACAATGGTGTACTGTTCATTTGCATCTGTTACAGCCAGGGGATATGAGTTTGGAGGAGATTGAAGGAAGAGTAGGCTCTCTTTTTCAAGCTGATGTACTTACAAATTTAAAGAGTACAGTTTGGAAGGAGCGCCTTGAAGGTTTGGTTCTATAGAATTAACATTACTATTTTTATTTTGATTATTAAGATGTGAGTTTTATAGGACTTGCTTCCTATTAGAATTAACAGAAAATATAAGACAGGCTATGAAATGGTTAAACAGCCACAAAAAGAAACCCAGGAGGATTAACATTATTACAATGACCTGTGTCTTGCTGTAGTTATTGGAATCAGTGAGCATACAAATTGCACAAATATTACAAACACAGGCTATCTAATAATTTTATTAAACATGCCCAGCGAGATTACATTGTTTTTAGAATGGTCTTTTTAATAAGCCTTTCATTCCCATGAATAACCAACCAACCACAAAAAGCAATCAACCGTTAATTACATTGCAACATATGAACGGCTAACAAACAGAGCTTTTGGATCCAACAGTAATTTTTTTTTATAAACTATGATAGCTACAGAAAATAGTAACTGTTATGTTTACCCAATTTACCTTAGCATTTTCAAAAGCATTAATCATCTATACTCTCTAGGTAAAAGATATATCATATATGATTTGGTTCTCCGTGTTCTTGGCACTGTTAATTATCTCTTTTATTTGCTACTATAGCTAGTCTATTGTCTAGTTGTTTTTGTTTACGCTTTCATGATTAAATTTAAATTTATGTGCCATTTCTATTTTCTGTTTATTGATATTGAGTTGAAGATTATATTTTTATTTGTCTGATTTGGTCATTCTGGGGATGGATGGATCACAAATGCATAGGAACTGCTCTTCTTGGAAAAAGCTATGACAATGCATCTTTGTGCAAAATCTTCAGTTTCATCCAAAATATGTTTGTTTTGTTTTTCCAGAAATCATTTTCAATAATTTTTAGATTTTGATTAGTTTATGTACTATGAAAGCTTGAAATATTTTCTTAATGTCTATATGGTTGTAGCTTTGCATTTACATGGCATTGACACAGCTTGGCAAAAATGTAAATGAAATTTAGTATACCAGGTTTGAAAGGCCTAAGGACTATACTAATCTTCGGAAACCCCGAAGTTGTAAAAATAGTGAAAAGCCTAGTTTTGTATTGTGAAAATTGTTGTGTCAAATATATTGTATTGAGTGAAAAATAGTGGATTAACAAATTTCAATACACAATAAAATGTTTTGGTGGTTCTATCATGGATGGAGTATCCAAGTAAGGATTATCCAACTATCCAGCCTTAAACAAAACACACAAAACTCATGCAGCATAACTCAAATACTCACACACCATCGCCGCTAAATAAATGGACCACTAATATGATTCAGTCTGAAATTACATTTACAGATTTTGCCACTAGGGTGTACAATCAGAATAAGTCCTCAGTCTGGAAGTATAACACAAAGTAGCACAAATGCAAGTTGTAATATAATATAATATTAAGAATAAAAATATTATATATATAATGTATAAAATTAAACAAGTGAAATTCTGTTTTGTTGAGGCTGTCCATAAACTTATAGTATATACACACTAGGGAGATAAATAATTAGAGGATTAGGATTTAACTCTGAAAGATTCACATATTTGAGTAGTTAGCAAACTCAAATTGATTGAAGTAGATAGCATGTTGGAGTCAAACAGAAAAACCAATTGCAATCAAAGAAACACAATGCACAACATGGGCCACCGACATTGCATCGTTTCTTTTGTTGTACTTGTGACTATTTATGATGAGTTGCAGGGAAAAATAAATGGAAAGAAGGGTTGCTTCAATGCAATGCATCCACATCCTATTGATTGATTCTTCTGTTCCTTGTACAAAAAAAAAGATTCAGCATTTTTTGTAAGTTTGAGGCTTTTGTTTACGCTTTTCCATGGTTATGGCTTTATCTTGCCCAGGATAGATCCACAGGGGAACGGGGTGCCAGGGCTGTCTCATTCTGAGTCTTTTCTAGTGCAATATGGGGGCCTAAATAGGAGAACCCGGTAACAGCTGAAAACAAGCCCCTCTTCATGTTGAATTAGTGATCTTTTATAGAGAATAAGGATATAGGATCTTGACACACTAGAAATATATTACATTGCCTCATGCACATGTGGTGAGGATCCTTGGTGCAATATTAAATGAATTCTTATGTAATTGCTCCTTGGAACTTGATGCTTGCTTAAGGAAATGTGTGGATGACGTGTTGTTTGATGAGTGTGACAAAATGTATGCTTTGAAACTCAATGCAGCCTTAAACACAAACCTCCTTAGAACTTAATTACGCCTTCCTTAGGTTTACATTGCAAGTCAAATTGGATTAATCCACAAAAAAATCTATCAAAGATTTGGTAAATGAAACTGTCATGATGCGTTGACCTTCATTTTGAAGGCTTAATGATGAAGATCCAGTACTGCACAAAAGAAACACTGTCTAGTACAATGCATATTAAGAATGATTACTGTTGTAAAATTTAGCTAGCCTGTGGCAAGAGAAGATTGATCGCAATGACTTAAGAAACCTGCCAAAGGCAAACAAGAATAGATAAATTTTATTTTAGTTGATGCAAGGTTGCACTTACACCCTGGATGCTCTTTCATCAGTAAGGCCTCAACAATCTACTACTCTTTTACCTAAGATGATTTTCGCAAAAAGACAAAAGGCACAACCTACTGTCTTAGGGCCAGTGCTGTGTTTTTATAATTAAAATCTCTACAGGGTAGAAATTAAAAGAAAATCCCTCATCAACAATATAATTTTTAGTTATAAAATAAATGTTTTAAAAGTAAAAGGTTAAAAAATAAAAATATCCTAACTGTAACATTGTTCTAATTTTTGAGTCCAAATGTGTGCACTATATTGTTGATTATTCTTGAAGTTCTTTTGTTTGACTTGGATTTGTTTGATTTACAGCGATGACTTCGCTGAAGGAAACAGTTGAAGGCTTGACTAATCTTGATCAAAATGCTGAAATTTTGGTCCGTTTACTTTCAACACTTCCAGGATGGAGTGAAAAGAATGTGCAGGTAAGTCTTTCTTTAAGGCAGTTTATGGAGATTTTTTATGTTTAATATCTTGGAAGACTATGTTTTCCCAATAATTTGTTCTGTACTGCGATTCAATTTTTTTGAAACTATTACTGTTGCAGGTTCAGCAGAAGGTTATTGAGGTTGTTACACACATAGCTTCAACTGCGTCAAAATTTCCAAAACGATGTGTAGTTTTGTGTATTTTAGGTATGGTGTATAATTGAGACTGGTGTCTCTAAATAGTTTTTGTGTTTTTGTTTGTGTCTGAGATTTTAAGTAGGTGCAAAGGTTTTTTCTTTATTTTAATTTTGCAAGTTAATGTAGGGATACAGAAGTCAGAAATGTGTGTCTTGTGTAGGTGTTTCTGAGAGGCTATCTGATATAAAAACACGTGCCCAAGCTATGAAGTGCCTTACTGCTTTTTGTGAGGTGGTGGGTCCTAGCTTTGTGTTTGATCGAGTAAGTTGAATTTCATTTTCTATTTTAAAATTCCATTTATTTTCTGTGGCAAATTAATCATTATCTTTAATTGCCTTTTGCTGGCCTATATTCTTGATTTTCTGTAATTGCAGTTTTTTAAGATCATGAAGGACCACAAGAATCCTAAGGTAATGAGTGAAGGTTTACTGTGGATGGTCACAGCTGTTGAAGATTTTGGGATTTCACATATAAAACTCAAGGTGCTTATTTTTAATTACAATGTTATTAATTGATGTTCTATCTGTTGTTGACTGGTTTGTTTATCTTGTTTTTTAACTTATTTCCCTGGGTGTTATCATAATCTGTAATGTTGCAGGATGTAATTGATTTCTGTAAGGATATTGGCTTGCAATCTAGTGTTGCGGCCACAAGAAATTCAACAATCAAGCTTATTGGCATTTTGCATAAATTTGTTGGACCAGGTAGAGTGGTTGTATAATTTGAATTGCATTATTCATTTTTTTCTAGTAGGATGACTCTTTTTGTGATAGTGAACTGAAATTTAATTTTTGTATGCACAGATATTAAGGGATTTCTGGTAGATGTAAAGCCTGCACTTTTGAGTACTCTTGATGCTGAGTATGATAAAAACCCATACGAGGTGACTGGCTAATTCTTGATGATATTTGTATAATGTATTTCTTATGTTTTCAGATTTTATTAGGTGTTGTTGTTTATTATGCATTCAATGCCACATTCAACAGGGACCTGCTGCAGCTCCAAAGAAAATAATAAAAGCTATAGATTCAGCTTCACTTTCTTGTGGGACTGGCTCTGATGGCCTGCCACGTGAAGACATAAGTGGAAAGATTACATCTAATCTAATTAAGAATTTAGGATGTGCTGATTGGAAGGTATATAATTCTCTAATACATGTATTGATAATTTTATTTTAATCTATAATCAATAATGTTATCATTTTTGCACAACTTAAGAGTTTGCAGAAAATATTTCAAGGATTTTGTTCTGTTACTGTGCTATCAGGTTCGTCTAGAATCAATAGAGTCAGTAAACAAAATTGTTGAAGAAGCAAACAAACGTATCCAGCCTACTGGAACTGGTATGTGTATCATTTCTGACTCATGGGTTAAGTGTAATGTTTACAGCACCACTGTGGCTAAATGGCTTTTCTTCTATTGCAAAATGAAAAATCTGCTATATGCAGCTTTTTGATTTAGATGCTACAAGCGTAAAAGGCTTAAGTGCTAGTAGCTGGGGTAATAGAACCGTGTTTGTATAGAATGAATAAACTGTGATGTGAGTGTCCTTTTGATTGTTACAGGGGAATTATTTGGAGCATTGAGAGCCCGTTTGTTTGATTCAAACAAGAATTTGGTGATGACCACTCTAACTACCATAGGGAACGTTGCATCTGCAATGGGTTCTCCAGTTGAGAAGAGCAGCAAGGTTTATATTCATATATTTAATTGTTGATGCCTAAAGGATGGGTTTCACTATTAGTTTAAATGTTTTTGTCTGATTCACTCCTCGGTTCTTTGTAAAATGCAGGGTATCCTTTCAGATGTTCTTAAATGCCTTGGCGACAACAAGAAACTAATGCGAGAAAGTACTATCAAGGCGCTGGACTCATGGGTTTCTGTAGTTCAACTGGATAAAATGGTATGTTATTTAGGTAAATCATGTATTTGAATAATTTGATTGTTATATGGCATTCTATATTTCAACCGTGTCTTCTATGGCAGGTTCCATACATAGCTACAGCATTATCAGATGTCAAACTTGGCGCTGATGGTCGTAAAGATCTTTTGGACTGGTTAACAAGGCAACTTACAAAACTTAGTGATCAACCTGACCTTATCCAACTTTTGAAGCCTACAGCATCTGCACTTTTGGTACGATTCTTAATTTGGTTACCATTTACTCTTCACACTTATTTATTTATCGCTTGCTCTTCTTATGTGCAATGTCTGTGACAAATGTTTTATTCTAGTATGATGCTTATTCAGATTATTTGTACCATTCAGGATAAATCTGCAGATGTCCGGAAGGCTGCAGAAGCTTGTATTTCTGAATTAATTCGAGCTTGCGGACAAGAAATGGTGTGTCACAGTAATGGCTTTCCACTCATGGACTTTAATAAGATCCTTATTTTTGTGTTCCTGATATTGGGCAAGGGGTTTTATTACTTATTTAATTTATATTTTTGAGTCAGGTAACCAAAAGCTTGAAGGATTTGCAAGGCCCCGTACTGAGTGCTGTACTTGAACGCCAGAGATCTGTAGGTGCACAACAAGGTATTGTTTAGACATTTTCTTGTATCCAAGTGCTCTTAGATTTGTTATTCACATCTAACAATTTTTTTTTTGATTTTTTAGAGATTCCCGAGTCATCACGGTTAACTACATCAAGTGTAGGGTCAAGGACGGGCAGTAAGATTGGGAAGCCAAGTGTGAATGTCAGTAGTGATCGTCCATCTTCACGAAATGGACAAAGAACTACAGGATCTGTAAGTCATTTTTCTCCTTTTGAGGAAGCTAATTAGTTGTATTTAATATGCCCTGATGTGTATTTTTTCTTCGCAGAAACCTGCTCAGGTGAAGGTTTCAAAACAGGCAGCTGCTGTAGCTGCTCAGGACCTTGCAGTACAGGGACATGCTTTATTTAATCTGAAGGATTCAAACAAGGTTGGAATTTCAAAAGGAATTTGCTTATCCCTTTTTTTTAAATTATTTTATACTGCCACTGAAGACAATCACCTTGCCGACCTTACAATAAATACAGGAAGATCGGGTGAGACTAATTCCTCGTAAGCACAAATTTGAAGAGCCACGCCCTGAGCAAATTCAAGAAGTCGAGGTTTGTATTATCACCATGTATAATTGTCTACTTGGTGCATGGTATCCTTTTCTAATGGGAGTTTTGACATCCTTTTGTTGTAGAATGATGTTGTGAGGTATTTCAGAGAAGATTTACATCGAAGACTATTGAGTCCTGACTTCAAGAAACAAATTGATGGCCTAGAGTTGCTGCAGAAGGTGGGGATGTGAAGCATTTTTGTGATATTATTATGAAATGCTCAGCTAAGAAGATTCTGTAACATTTTTGATATATCTGTAGACAAATTCTTTGGTATATATAATCAGTTGTGGTTGTTCAATTTTTTTTTACAGGCCATTCCTTCTCATGGAAGGGATATCATTGAGATAGTTGATATCCTTTTGCGTTGGACAGTTTTACGCTTCTGTGAGTCGAACACAACATGCTTGCTAAAGGTAAGACAGCTGGTATCTTGACTCTTGATGTTTGGAGAGTAACTGAAATGAAGTGACCACTCCTTATGCTTCTTGCACTTTGATGCCAGGTTCTTGAGTTTCTTCCTGAATTATTTGAGGCATTGAAAAATGAAGGGTATACATTATCTGAGTCTGAAGCTAGCATTTTCCTTCCTTGCTTAATTGAGAAGGTATGAAATATCTTACATTGTGCTCTTCTAGAATTTAGTTGTCAATCAATTAGAATATAAAGATATTTATTTTACACATTGAAATCATTTCTGGGTTATTTGCAGTTAGGACATAACATTGAGAAAGTAAGGGAAAAGATGCGGGACTTAACAAAGCTTATGACGTGTATATATCCTGCATCAAAACTTTTTACATTTATCTTGGAGGGTCTCCGATCAAAGAACAACAGAACTAGAATCGAATCTGTAGATCTCATTGGGTTTATGTTAGATCGCTATGGAATTGAGGTATGGGGTCTATATTGGTTGCTTTGGTAAAAGTAAAATTTGTAACCAATTCAGTATTTCAAAATTGACCAAAATGTAAATGTGCAAATATTGTTATATTTTCTAACATTTTGGGTTTGCATGTCTGTGGCAGCTAGCTGGACCTACAAAAGCGTTACAGGCTGTTGCAGCATTGACATCGGAACGTGATGGTGAAATCAGAAAGGCTGCACTAAATACATCAGCGACTGCCTATAAGATTCTTGGTATTATTTTAGATGAAATATTTCCCTTGGCCAGTTGGTTTATATGCTTCTCAGTATTTGACATAGTATGTTCAAGTTTTTGGTTTAAGTCATCTCAAATTAAATTTCCTTTATTTGATAGTCAAGCTATCGATTTGGGTTGTTTATAACTTTATACCTGTACAATGTTGTCATGAGAGAGCAAAAAGAAAAAGCAGTACACTAAATACATGGTTACCTCTTTTTGCCTTCGAACAATATCAGGAATTTCTTTTATAGCCCAAGAAAGTTAGTGTTGAACTGTAAGAATTGCTTTGTGTAGGTGAATAAAGTCATCTCTTATCCCTTTGGACATGACCATCTTTTCTCTTTTGTTTGTTATTGTGTATTTATCCAGATGCAAAGTTGCATGTACATGGATACAGATACAGTATCATTTACAGATATGGCCATTTTTCAAGATCCCTAATATGGATACAAGTTATGGCATTAATAGAAAAATATCTCCATCTGTATAATACATTTTAAAATACAATAAAGTAAATATAAAAAAAATAATTAAAACTATTAAAACTTCAAAATTCAAGTATAAAGAATTTAATAAAGAATGATAATTTGAACAAAAAATACTCTTTTACAGTACCTTTTAAAATCTTATTTAAAAAATATAACAAAGAAAAATAAATATATATTATTAAATAATATATTATAAAAAAATAGAATGAAAATACTAATCAAGATTAATTTCAAAACCTAACACATTAAGTTGAGATGAAGTTTACATTTTAAAATTTAAAATTATAATTATTAAATATGTTTTATAATTTATTATTATTTACAATACAAAATATTTTAATATATTTTATAAATTATGGTTTACTATACTGTGTGCTTAGAAATTCAAAATTAAATATTTTATAGCTTCATTTCAAATCAATTGAGGTCAAAAAGCACACCAAAAAATGCACAGAAAATGCACATAAAAACCATACCATGCAGAAAAAGGATACAGCAAAACATGCAGGAAAACTCGAGAAAAGTCATGGAGAGGAAAAAGATAAGAAACATTGCACAGAAGAAATCACACTGAAGAAAAAAGGTGTAGAACAAAATTGTGCAGAAGAATCTGGGGCAACTGTAAATAATACGCTTCTTTCAAGATAGATGGGTAGGTATCCACATTGTATTTGTGCCGTACCATATATGTACCAGTACCAGGTATGACACTACACATACCATGGGGTGGCATATCCTGCAACTTTTGTAGAAGTGGGAATCTTTGAACACTGTGTATGCAGATTGATAATTGCATGTCTGTGTATTGGTTTTTCCTATGGTTGCCTTTAGACAATATTTAAGTTTGTGCTAGAAATTTCTGTACAAGTTGATATCAGCAATTTGTGCTTGACCACCTTATCCCAGATTCTTCATGTTGGATTGTGCTTTGTAAATTTAATTGTGTATTTGTCAGTAGTTTGCTTTTTGCATAATTTTAAGCGAGGTGATTATCAAATGAAGGATTTGGATTTAAATGGTTACGACCACAATAAATTTCAGAAATCAATGTGTTATAACCTAAGTTGCCGGTATGGGTACGTGCATGAATGAGTACGAGAAGCTGGTATGAGGGTACAGGCAAATGTTTTTTGCCCTTGGGTATGTGGGTTTGGTTGTGTATTAACATAGCTTGCAAACTCTGTGAGTACTCTCCGAGTTGCCGAGTACTCTATTTTTTTGCTGGGGGAGTTTTCTTAATGGGTACGGGCACAGATATGAGTACGAGAAGCTGGTACGAGGGTAATTTTTTTTGCCCTTGGGTATGTGGGTTTGGTTGTGTATTAACATAGCTTGCAAACTTTGTGAGTACTCTCCGAGTTGCCGAGTACTCTATTTTTTTTGCTGGGGGAGTTTTCTCAAGTTTACAAAAATTATCGGTAAAAATGGAGATGCAGGTAAAATGCTGTTTTTGCTATAAAACCATGCATTTTCATTCAAGATGTTAATTTTTTTTTAATACATTTTGTAATTGAGCTTTACAAAAAAATGTTTCTTTAAGAGATTTTAGTTTTTAGTACTTTCTTAGTTGCCAAGTTGAAAATTTTTGGGCATGCCAAGTACTCTCCGAGTCCGAGTCTGTGAACTATGCATGAATATATATACACACACAAAAAGTTTAAAGAGATATACAGAATTGTAAAACTTTCATTTATAAAACTGAGAGTCGTTTGGATTGAGCAAGTAGGACAGTGGTTTGAATTGGTGATTTATTAGTTTCTGTAAGCATTTCTTTAGAAATTATGTGCTTCAATTTCCATCTGTACGAAATCTTCAATGTCCACTTCTTTGAAATAATTTTCCTATAATGTAGCTGCATATTGGACATGATATTTTTTCTGTTGGTTATATAATTTATTGTCTGTAAGACTAGAAGGTTGCTATACAAATAGAATACTTGCTTAGTATTTAGAGACTTAAATCTATAAATATTTGCTAAATTTTCTCCTTAGCACTTATTTATTATTTTTTTCCCTTTTTAATCATCATTTGTTTAGAGGAATTATAAAAGCAATTGTACAACAATGTTTTCTGGCAGGTGAGGATATTTGGAGATTTGTTGGTAAACTCTCTGACGCTCAGAAAAGCATGCTGGATGACAAATTTAAATGGAAAGTATGTTGTTTGAGCATCTGTTCTTCAGCTGAATCCTGTTTTAAAATCTTTGAATTTTTCTTTTCTAAAATGCTTTGTATTTTTAGGCTCGTGAAATGGAGAAGAGAAAGGAAGGAAAGCCTGGTGAGGCTAGAGCTGCTATGAGACGATCTGTTAGGGACAATGGGTATTGACCCTAAACTTTTTCAGGCCATATTTACTTTCATCTATTGTTAAATGCTGTATGATAGAGGAATGTGCTTGTACCCCATATTTGAACAAGGCACCTAAAAATCAGTTATACTGTAAATTTTATCTATTTTGAATGCTCAAGGAGCCATTTTTCTTTGTTAATCTTACATAAAAATGCTTTGAATACTTGGATGAGAGAGAAAATGTTTCTTTCTTTGTAACTCAAATATCAAGCAGCTGTTGTAATGAAGTAAAAACAAATATATATGTTTCTATGAATTACCTATTTACATTATGATAGACTCATCCCATCCCTAATATGATATGCATTTTTTGTTTAGCAAGTGTATGTAAGGAAATGACTCCTGTATTTCAGAGTGGTTAATTTTATTCTGTCCGTGGAACATATAATCAACTAGTATCCTTGCTTTGCAGAAGTGAGACTGCAGAACAAAGTGGAGAGGTCCTACTGAAGCCTTCAAATGCACATATGCCAAGGTACACTAGTAATTGTGGTTTGGCTGATGAAGAATATATATATTGTTTTTGATTCCTTGAGTGAATATTTTTGTTGATGTCGTTTGATCAAGGATTAACTTGTAGTATTTTAAGACTGTATATTTGATTTGATATCTTTGGAAATCTTCTAATTTAGCTGATTTATGGTTTTTCATGTTACAGTGTTAGGGTTGATAGTATCCATTTTGAGTCTGCTAGGGAGTCTCACATGCTGACAGGCTCTCAAGCATTGTCATTGCAAGTGGGGCCAGCTGATTGGAATGAAGCTCTTGGTATAATTGCCTCTGGTTCACCAGAACAGGTGCAATTCACATGATAATGTTTTTATGGTTTCACTGTTCTGCATATATTATTATTCAGCCTTATGTTCCTTTTGTCACATTTAAAATTATTGCATCATTGAAAGCATCATAGTAAATATGTTATTCTTGTTTTGCTTTTGCAATCAATGTAATCTTAGATTTCTTTTGGTAGGATGCATTGTTCATCATTTTTAGGGGGCACTCAAATTACTGAAAGAAATTGTATTAATTTTTCTTCTGAATTATTTCATATACCATTGCAGGCAGTTGAAGGCATGAAGCTTGTCTGTCACGAGTTGAGTCAAGCCACCAATGATGAAGATAGCACTTCAATGGATGATCTTGTAAGAGATTCAGACCGACTTGTATTATGTCTGACAACAAAGGTAAAAGGTCTTCACTTCGTTTAGTTCTTAGTTTTTTTTTATCTTGTTCACTAAGGATCTGCTGTGTAGTGATTAATGGTAACTCTTGTGTTTGGTTTGCAGGTAGCTAAGACATTCAATTTAAGTCTTTCTGGTGCATCTTCAAGATCATGTAAATATGTCTTGAATACTCTCATGCAGGTATTGAGCATACTTGACTAATCAAATAGTAATGATTTTTGATATGAAGGATTTCTTTTTCATTGAAATGGCTGGGGATGCCTTTTCTGACTTAATAATTTTGTTTACAGACTTTCCAAATAAAGAAGCTTGCCCATGCAGTAACGGAAGGAACTCTTAATAGTCTCATTACTGAGCTTCTCCTGTGGCTTTTGGATGAAAGAGTTCCATTGATGGATGATGGAAGTCAGCTGCTGAAAGCGCTTAATGTTTTAATGCTGAAAATTTTGGTGAGAACTGTGAATTGAGAGTGATTTTTTTCTTTCCTCGTACTCATGTCAAAGCAGCCTAATTCTTTTTGATATCGACTGCAGGAAAATGCTGAACGAACTTCAGCTTTTGTAGTTTTACTTTATCTGTTGAAGCCTCTAGAACCTTCAAGGTGGCCTTCTCCAGCATCTGAAGAAGTGTCAATTCTCAGACATCAGAAATTCTCTGACCTAGTTGTAAAATGTCTCATCAAACTCACAAAAGTAAGTACAACACAATTAATCCCAAATGTATTTTGCAAATCTGAAATCTCATGCGCTTCATAATCTTCGAAATTCATATTGATTCTGCAGGTTCTCCAAAATACCATTTACGAGGTTGATCTTGACCGCATTCTTCAGAGCATACACAATTATCTACAGGAGCTTGGGATGGAAGAAATTCGGCGGAGGTATGTAATCCTGTTTAGTATGTTTGGATGCTATTTTAATCTATTTATTATTTCTCAGAACTGTAAAGACAGAAGCTTGCTACAGTTAGAGCTGGATGCATGAAGCAATTATATTTTTCTTACATTCTATATAAAATCTGTGGTGCTATATTTATGTTGCAGAGCTGGAGCAGATGATAAACCGTTGCGGATGGTTAAGACTGTATTGCACGAGTTAGTTAAGCTCCGTGGAACTGCAATCAAGGGCCATCTTTCAATGGTTCCAATTGATTTGGAACCGCAGCCTATAATTCTAGCCTACATTGATCTTAATCTTCAGGTAAAATAGCTGCATTTGATTTGTAGTTTATAACTTTATATCAATGCATGAATTCAGAGACCTGGAACTAGCAACCCTACATCTGCAAAAAGTAGAGCAAAAATATTAATGATATAAGCATGCAATGCATCATATGCTGAAGTTTCCAAATTTCTCAATATGTGGTATAGACGATGGCAGCAGCTAGGATGCTGACACCTACTGGACCAGTTGGTCAAAGTCATTGGGGAGACTCTGGTGCAAATAGCATGTCTCCTGCAACACATTCTGCAGATGCACAGTTGAAGGTGGTACATCCCAGAAGATTGGTTCGAGAGATTTATTAAGCATCCATGCAAAATGTAGTTTTGATTTATTTTCTTGTAGTTCTTATCTAAATCAATTGAATTCTTCTGTTCTGAAAAACTAATTGGCGTCTTTTCATATTGCATGTGTCCCTTTCCACAGCAAGAACTTGCTGCAGTTTTTAAAAAAATTGGAGACAAGCAGACTTGCACAATTGGCTTATATGAGCTCTACCGCATAACCCAGCTTTATCCACAGGTAAGCTTTGTGAGTGTTTTTATGTGACATTCATCTGTTTGCATTCTCATCAGTGCATAGAAACATGAACATGTGTTTCTGTAATGATTTTAAGATTAGCAAATGAATTGTTCAATTATAATTACATTTGTTTCTAAATAAGGAAATTTAGAACTCTGCTCACAAGTAATTAGCTATTGCAGGTAGACATCTTCTCACAGCTTCAGAATGCAAGTGAAGCATTTCGAACATACATCAGAGATGGACTAGCACAAGTACGAATCATCACTGTGATAATTTCACCAAATAGTTCTTTTGATTTGTGGATGCATAGTGTTTCTTGAACTTATTTGTTCTTGGTTTGTCTTCTATATAGGTAGAAAGAAATGCAGCAGCTGGAAGGACGCACTCAAGTATGCCTATATCAACACCACCTCCTGTAGCGTCTAATCTGTCTTCTCCAAAGCTTCCCCCTCCCTCTCCTCTTAATCCAAAACTCCAGCTAACCAGGTTAGAGAATACACATTCCAACTTGCGTCCTTTTCCAGATAATATTGACAGCAATGGTGGACCCCCATCAGTAACTCCAGATCAGTCAGATATAAAAAGGCTTCCCCATTTACGGTCTCGAGAAGAAAGAAATGAAAATAATGCCATGTCGGGAGGTATTCTACTCTGAAATTATTCTTTGATGCGGATGTTTTGTTCTTGGTCTAACATGATGTAGACTTTGCCAAACTGATGTCTTGAGCATTGTGCTTTGAAGGTAATATGGCACCTCTTGGAACTTTGGATGCTATCAGAGAGAGAATGAAAAGTATACAGGCAGCAGCTGCTGCTGGTGTAAATGTCGAAAATGTACCACTGATGTCTTACTCAAATGGATCCCTTCCACCGTATTCTCGAACTATTGTATCTCAACAAACAGAATCTCATTTTCAAGAAATGCTTCCTCAGTCTGGGAGTGTTCCTCTGATGGACGAAAAAGCTTTGTCTGGTTTACAAGCTCGAATGGAAAGGCTTAAGAGTGGGGCAATTGAACACTGAAAAATCCAATGCAGGTTTTTTTACTACAATCAAAATTCACAAAGCACAAATATGGTACGAATGTTTATTGTAAGAACCCTTCAAAACCTTGTAAGTGCTACTGTGGTTATGGAAATGAGTTCGTTGCAGTGTGTACATGGAACTATGGCACTTGAAAAATGTAAATACTTATTAATCAGATTTAAATGTCACTCTGTATTGGAGGGTTCCGGCTCAATTTTTATAAACAGAGGGAGCACTAGGATGGTGCTTATTTGTAAGCTGAGTGATTTGATAGTCCTGTGTATACAGTGCAATCTGTAGGTCAGATTTTTTTTATTACAATTCGCCTCAGTTTGTATCAGAATATCAGGGCAGCATGTCTACAGTTTTGGGAAGGCTGTATAACAGAGATAATGGTTGAGTTAGATCCTTACGGAATATGGTAACAATTGAAATTAATAGGTATACAAGTTAATGTTATCAGATTTCCACAATGCACGAGGTAAATGAGTTTCCAAGTTAGCCTTTAAACTGTTGATTGATCAAAACCGAAATTCATGTTGGGCTCCCACACTGCAATTACCAATCACTCATACAAAATTTTCAGATATTTCATGAAGTTTTACTCATATTCTAATGTTCTAGTAGTAAGATTTGATCTCATTAAGAGCTCTTCTATGTGAGGATTATTTGTATTGGTTAAGAGAAGAGTAGAGCTCATAATGTCTGTTTATTTAATACTCATTGACATGGTTAAAAGAGCAGCATATCATTCTTCTATTTACTCGATGAAATGGAGTAAATAGATTTGTACTTTATTCAACAGCCAGATTTAATTGATTGAGTGAATTATTTACATTTATTAACTCAAAAGTATATAAAGAAATAAACATTCGAAAGATCTGCAATTTTTGCAGTACATTATAGTTTTAAAATGAATGTTATATACTTAAAATAGCTATACAACATTCATTTTACTTTTTCCAACATAGCCACTTAACGATACATGATCATGGGGAATTTCTACATCTTGATTCACTAAGATGTTCCTAATGCGGAACACAAGGAAATTAGTCTCAATTCTTAAATTCTACAGCACAGAAGTTGGAACAATGTATCAAATATGAAAATGTGAAGATGAGTGTAATCAAAATGAAAACCAGCTATTCAATTTGGAGAAAGCCAAATTAAGAACAAAAGATTGAGATTCTTTCCAAGGCTTTAACTAAAGAGCTGCTACAATTGATTACTTAAAAAAAAAGGCTCGCATTTAATGTCTTACTTGTGCAACTCTTGAATATGCTCTCACTAATCTGTAAATTGGGTCAAATACGTAGGACCAGCAGGGTCAAGATGGAGGCCATAACACTATTCAAGGCTTGTTCTCTGTAGAATGTTTTGTCAGCAAATCAATGATACATGATGCATAGAAATTGGCAAATGGCTTTATTAAGTATGAGTAGTGTTTTGAAACATAAAAGTTTTTGTTTTATTTTGTTGAATTTGGAAATGAGTAGAAAAGTGAAAATGATGAATTTGGTACCCTCACGGTCAATGCAGTGTTCACCGTGACAAACAATGCTTATCCTAGCAGTGAACGGGAGATCGCTGCTTGCTAACTGGCAGAATATACAAGTAGACGAACACACTTATTTTGATACAGGCAAAAGTAGGACATAGGTTTTAGATATGATGTCTTTAAGACGGCCATGGGAGGGTTGGGAGGATTTTATATGTTGCTGGTTAACATAGGCAGGGTATTTATTCACTATGTTGTTGTAACACTTGTAGAAGATGTTCCAATGGCGTATTTATTTACTATATCCTCTTGTGGTGTTGTAACACTTGTTTTATTTTGATTAAGGTATATATTTATAATGGTGTTTTATCTCCATTCCATGGTTGTAAGATTTTGATCATGTGTAGAATCCTTTTGAGATGAAGGCGTGAGATATAATCTTAGCATTTTACAGATCAGGTGGTATTAGAGCATATAAGATTAGTGAAAAAATGATCGTGGATGTGGTATACCAATGATTAAATCAAGTGGAAGTGATCATCTTATGCCCTATAGAATGAAATTTGGATTTAGAGAGTGGACTAGGCAAATGAGATATATTGCAAGTGAAATAACATGCAGAGGCTAGGTTCAATAGGTTAGAAGATGAATGTGCAAGGACATGCATCTTGGTGGACAAAATCGATGCAAAAATTGACATCTAAACCTACGATAATACAAGTGTAAAGGAGCTAGACTAATGGATGACGTGGATGGAATATTATCATTAACCCACATGACATGAGTAAATGTTGTGAGCAACTTCCAAGCTAGTCGACAATTCATTAACTTTATGCAAGCCCTTGAAAGAAAGTGTGATGTAGTGGCATTAGTTTTGACAAAGGCAACACAAGTACACGAGGACACAAGTGGATTTCAATAAGTATGATAGTACATTGGAGTGTTGTTTATGAATCTCAATAGGCCTATGGAGGGTTGTTTTTATATTGGGCAAGGCCAAAGTGTAGAGTATATTCAATGAATTTTGAAAAAAAAGGTTGTTCAATTAAGAAAGCTCACAATGGATACAAAAAATGTAGATGAACTAAATTGCATTGTTCGATTGACATGGAGAGCCTCAATTGTACAAGCTACATCATTGACAAATGTAATACATGTGTTGACCTTTTTAAGAATTAGTTTGTACATCTCAATAGACTCTTGGAGGCAACAACACAACCAACTTAAAATAGAACAATAGTTCACTCTACTTTTGAAAAGTTGAAGATCTAGTTCCAAGGTTCCTTTACAACCAGGTCTTGACTATGTTGGAAAAAGTTAAATGGCTCATGCAATTTGTTTAAAGGTGGCCTTTGTAGGCACTAGTCAAATTTGGATGGAGATACACAAATATAAGATATAGATCTAGTAAAATAGAAAGGTTTTGATCCTGAGAGCCCAAATTTGGAATTATTTCCTATCTTTAATAAACATTTAAACTACATCTAAAATGGCCTCACATCTAACATGGATCTAGATCTAGCCTAAGCTAACTTGCAACAAAGAAGGATCAAAACATCATGATTGGGGTTAGATGAAACAAAAACTAAAGGCTAGATGAGAAGAAACATATAAACATTGCAATTCATCTTAGGGACTATCCTCCTCTTGATGAATGTAATTCATGTTTCTTACTCTCACTAGTCTCAACCCCAACTATCAATTCTTCCTCTTTGCTCTTGGTGGTAGCTGGTCTAGATTATTTTTTATCCTTTTGTTTCACTTTTCTTTGTTGTTGCACTTGATAATTCACTCGCCTAATCTTTCTTCTTCTTGGCCTTTGGATGCGGGTCTTGCATTGGGCATGGTTATCCAACCATTGTAGTGACTAGCTCATAGAATTTATAGCCCTATTATCCATTGAGGGAATCTTAGAGATTGACCAATCCAAATTATATATGGATTGGTCAAGTATTCTCTTACTGTTGTATAATGTATGCATGACCTTTCCATCATCTATCAAGTTCTTAGATGGTTGTGCTAACCCACACTCCTTAATCATGTCTACAATTAATGTGCAACAATCCTTGATCTTAATTTCATGCTCATTCTAACAATTAGGCAAGTGGTATTTCAAAGTAGGTTCATGCTTGATGAATACCTTTATCAATGGGTGATCTTAATTTCATGCTCATTCTAACAATTAGGCAAGTGGTATTTCAAAGTAGGTTCATGCTTGATGAATACCTTTATCAATGGGTTGATCTTTCCAGTAGGATCAAATTTTTCTCACATGTTGTTTAGGAGATCCATGATCAATGAAGCCATTTGTATCTATATAGTCTTGGAATTTTGCATGTTGGCTAACATCTTTTGTATCTCAACAACTTGCCTGGAATGCTCCAATAAAATTAGTTTGTTGCTTCTATAACTAGAAGCTTTTGAGAAGCCTTTCTTAAACCAACAAATTTGATGTATGTGAATATCTTGAATTATTTATTTATTGATTCTCCAAATTTATCAATATAGTGTTTGCTCCTGAAGACAACCATTTAGCAAAGTCATTTTCGAGCCCTCTTATAACTGCAAAAATGAAGGCATCACTAATAATACAACAATTTTTTCTAGCTCTTTTTAGGTACAACTGAGTATAATGACGACACACCTTTGTTTCACCCATTTGGAGTGAGCGCACTCTCCTTAACATTGGGAATATGGTCTAATAAACCAACATGTGACCAAATAGAATGTCATGTGGTGTTTCTTATGTGTAACTTGGTGTTCTCCAACACATCAATCAACTTTTATTCGAGATTACCACTGAGGATAGACCCTTGATCAATCTTATTCTTTTATGCTATGTTCAAATTGAAATAACACATCTCGAGGCGAAATTATTAAACATTAGGGTGTCTATACACCTTATTGAGGAGTGCAATGAGATCTTTTGTATCTTCTTTATATTCTCTCATGTTGGGCATATTTTCCATCTTTTGTGTAGACTCTCTCTCTACAAGAAGGTGGTCATTATTGAAACCGATCACCAACTTGGACAAGTTCTCATAGAAATCTAATGCCTTCTTCACAGTGTTTCATATTTTGAATGCACGAGAAGACCAAAACACACTATCATCTCTAGATTGATGTTAAGTACAACCTCGACAGATGGGTCAAATACTTTCCTTTGCCTTAGACCATAATGTTGAGCACAAGCTAGCATGTGCTCAGAAGACTATATTGAGATCGCCAACCTTGAGCTTGCTAAACATTTTTCCATGAAATTTTTATCCCCTAATCTCTGACTTCTCTATAGGAATTCAATATTGTCAACATGGACTAGATTTTATCACTTATTTTGTTAGACATGGATAACACACAATTTAATTCATACTTCATCTCGGGGGTAGAGCCCAATTGTCAAGTCTCTACCATTTGGGGCTAGAGCCCATATCATTATATCAGGAAAAAAATCAGTACATCCAATGGAGAATGTCTATGATTCCTTCACTACCAGATTCACCTTCTCAATTTGAGAAGCAAAGAGAAGATCTCAGAAGATAATGAAGTTTGCAAAGGAATACAAATCAAACTCCAAAAGACCTATCCTAGATACATCCAAAGCCTTTCCATGTCTCTGCCAAATGCTCACTGCCACTTCGTCGAACCATCCCAATCACTCCTGTTTCTGTCAAATGCTTAATGCCATAACATCAAACCATCCCTGTCACGCTTGACTCTGGATTGATATTTAGTTTCCTCATACCAAAGAATTCCACCATTCTGGAACCAATAAGTTTGTCGCTGTAGTAGCATTGCCCACCCTACTGAAAGCCTCTGAGATTAATTCCAGGATCTGCTGTCGAATCTTCCCCTCTAGCATATACCTGTTCTCTAAGGCCCCGTTTGTTTGCAGGAATTTGACCAGATTTGGGTGCGGGACTTTCGCTTTTTCTCCAAATCTGCTGTTTGGGACTCTATGTTGCAATTCAGGGTTAGGCCTTCAAAACTCGGTTTAGGCCCTAAAATGGGCGACACCATCTTCCGGGCAAATAGGTGGAATTCAATATCAAATCCAGATTTTAGGAAATTATGAACCCGGTTTAATTTCGCCGTCGGGTCTGTGATCTTCGTGCATTGCATATTGGGTTTTGAAATAGGGTTTGGGCATGTTTCGTGTCCGCCTCATTTTTGTAGGGTTTGGGAAATACTCGAGTGACCGCATCATTTTTTGCAGGGTTTTCTCCAACAACGAACGGTAGGATCGGAAGAAGCCAACAAATCTTTTTCAAAGTGCCTCTCCGGCTTGCTTACGATCGTGGAATTTCTTGAAGCGGCTTTTGAGGTACTATTTCTTGAGGTATCAAATTTTATTAGCTTTTGGTACCTATTTGCCAACTCAAGGTAATTTCAGGCTAGTTTTGACTTTGATTTTTGACATTCGGAAGCAACTATTCAAATAATGGAGTAAAATAGCTCGTCTTATGATCAATTGACTGTTTCCGATGCGGCTGTGATTGTTTGATAGTTTTTCTTACATGCTACGTTAAATTTAATTAATGTAGAATATTCTCTCTGATTATTTGTGGTAGGGTCATGCCGTAGCTACCGTAGGTTGCCGTTTTCCCCTGTTTACTTATTTTGCCTTGTTTGTAGTATGTACATGCTTTGCTCACTTGTAAAACTTTGTTTCTTGAACACAATATTTACATTAAAATCACCTCTGGATCTCTTACTTGTCAACAATACAAGATAAATTGGTTTGGAAAATAAGGTGGGATCAAATGGTTATTGTTACTTGAGCACTTAATCTACATTTTGTTTGCTGTTTGGTTGCTTTGGAGTAACATATATGCCAACTTCAAAATGTCAAATCTTTTAGTTTGGATGGCTCCACTTGTATCATGTAGGAGGTTTGAAAAAGGGTGCAATTGCAAATAGCTATGATTTGTTGAGATGGGCGTTGATTTTTTATTTACTTGTGGAATTTGGTCCGAGTTTATTTGATTGTATAGATTCAATCAGATGGATTAGGTATTCAGACCTATTCCAATCTGATTACTGTCAGTATTTGAGATGTGTTATAGCTGATCGATTTCTTTACATTCTTTGTTTAGTGAAGTTCCTAAAAATATTCACTGTGATTTTGTGATGGATTTATTTTGTCTAATTGTGAAATTGGTTTTAAGCTTTGTCATTGTATGGATTAGATGGGTGGGTTAGTTATTCAGGGTTGTAAGTAGTTTGATATTCATGTTAAGTCTAGTTTGTTGTGCTCGGGGATGATGTGTTTCATCATATTCTAGGTAAAAGGAAACTCTCCAAATCTGGGTACAGATTTGAGTATGTAGATCATCCAATTTGTAGATAACAAATTTCTTCAGATTGTATGTCTTGTGAAATGACTAAATTTTAATATTATTTTGGATATGGATTTGAAATATGTGTAGAAATGAGTGGGATTTTTTTTGTTTTTATTGATTGGATACGGTGAGAGGGGATAGGAATTAGAATCTCTGAATAGAATTGCCAATTTGGCGGTCTCTGCCAAGTTTAGAGATTTCATGGATGATTAATTTCTCTCAACTTAAACCAATTTCTTGCACTTGACCCTTTAGATGTTGAGCCAGACAATTTTTCATAATGAGCATGCTCATACTTGGCACGGTTGGGACTATTACACCCCTGCATTTGGAGTGTCATTGTGATTTAGAAAGTGCCTTCATGGTGTTAACACTGATTATAATCAGTGTTAATAGTGTTAACACTGAAGCAATTTCCCAAACTATTGCTAACATAGACTGTTGTATTGTTAGTATAGCCAAAAAATGCAAGAAAAACTGAATACATTTCTTTCATAGTAAAACCTAAAAATATTTAGTTACTACACAAGACTCAACATCACCTTTTGGCAACTAAAAACCAAATTGTGGTGGAAAGGGGGAACTGACAGACCCCATGTCAGAGAGGAAATGCGTTATAATAAAAAAAGAAAGATATTAAACAAGTATGAAATAAGGAAAAATGCATAATAGACCTAAGTTTTAAACAAAATTATAATACATATGCAATAAGGAAAATACTGAACAACCTTGAGATCTAAAGAAAAATGTAATAATCTAGATTCTTTGATAGCCTTTGTTTTTATATCTAACTTGAGCATGTCTGAGAGGACACAAAATTCCTATGTTAAGTGGAGTTTCAGGGATGGCAGGACAAGTTTCTGGTATGGCAAAAACATTTAGCTATTTTATAGTAAATAAATATTATAACCTATCTAGCTAAGAGTCTGAGAGTACAGATATTCAAAATTCAAAGATTTTGAGATTGAGCATTATAAAGAGATGAATAGGAAATGTACGGGGGACAAATAGATTTTGGGCAGGAAACACATTTCCAAAGAACATAGGCTTGGGCTAGGAAACACCACCTAGCACAAATCTCTTCTGCAAAAATAAATTGACATGAAGCATCTTTATATTAATCAGAACCAAAAGCCAGAAAGACATAAAAAGAAGGCAAAAAAAGAAATTAGATCAACATACACAAATGTTAAACATAGGTTAAAGTAATGTGGAAGTAAAGTTAGCTTAGGTCAAAGAAGAGGAGAATGACATGTCTCAAATTAGCTGTGAAAGAAACAATAGAAACATGAAACATATTGCCTACATGGGTGAAAGTACCAAATTGGATAGCTGGAAGAGTACAATTCACCGTTGATCATCTTCCAATTGTGATTCTTCAGGGTGCTACTTTACAACATTGAATTAAAGTGGAATTTACTTTGTGCCAATTGAAAACCTATAATCCTGATCCCAAATCCAAATCCCATTGGGGCATTAAATTGACAAATAATAAATCAAACTAGAAACTAAGACACAAATGTGGATATCTACTGAAATAGACCAGGGGTCTAATCATATACCACTGAAATTTTTGATTCACCCATTTTATATGATAGAGTTCATGTTCACTTTAGCCCATATCTAAGTTGAATGAGTTCATGTTCACATTAGTCCATTCTTTGTCCCTTTCACTGGTAATACATCCATAGCATTTCTATTTGTGGCAGCATATGGGTAATAAATCCATATGCTGCCACAAATAGAAATGCTATGGATTTATTACCGGTCAAAGGGACAAAGAATGGGCTAAAGGATAACAGTAATAGCCAGTCCAAAGTTACACAATAATTCTATTTCCCTTCACAGTCCAAAGTCACACATAATCAGTGTTAAACATGTGTTAACACGTAATCTACAAAGTTACACATAATCAATGTTAAACATGTGTTAACACGTAATCTAAAAAGTTCCATAAATGAACTAGATGCATATCTTTGTGATTATGTACTACTATACGCTTTATCTTTGTGCTTCATACTGGATATCTCCTCACTCAAATCATTGTGTTTGTCCACATTTCAGGCCATTGATGGATCTTATTAAGAATATTGACGTTCTAGGATGGGCAGCTGTGGAGACCACATATTCTTGTCTTCTCATAGCTCGTATTGCTTGTCTTGTCGTAGCCAGAGTAGTGGTAGCCCAAGAAGGCAGTGCACAAATGGGTAAACGAAAAAGAAAAGGAAATTATTTTTATAGAATGGTTATTCATTCCAACGATGTGGATTGTCATGATCAGATTCACATGAGTAGGGGAGCCTTCTTTCGTTTAGCTACTATCCTAAGGCTGAAAGGAACCTTGACATATACGATACACTTGACGTTAGAAGAACAACTTCTGATGTTCCTCCACACCCTTGGCCACAATCTGAGGAACCGCAAGATTTCCCACAACTTTGGGCACTCAAGAGAGACAATCAACCGATACTTCCACAAGGTGTTGAGGGCTATCTTAGCACTCCACAAGGATTGCTTTGTACCACCTAGTCCAAACACTCCTCTTGAAATTAGTGGGAACGAACATTTTGATCTATTCTTCAAGGTAATTCTTGTGTTGTTACAAATTTCTTGTATGGATTTTTATCCTTATCATATTATTGGTTGACCATAGAATTGATGATTGTATCATATCGTATAGGATTGTGTTGGAGCTATCGATGGAACCCATATACCAATCATTGTCGATGTTGATATGCAGGGTAAATATCGTGATAGAAAAGGTAACCTGTCACAAAATGTTGATTATAAGTTTCAGTACTGCCTTGCTGGTTGGGAAAGGTCTGCTGTGGATAGTCATGTTCTAGCTTTAGCTCTGTCAAGAGCATATCCTCTTGTTGTTCACCCCGGTAAGCGAAATCATAGTTTAATATACTCAAGGGTACAATCAATGTTTCAAGTTTTAATAATATACTTTATTTATGTAGGAAAATATTTTCTAGTGGATGCTGGATATCCCAATGCACCTAGATTTCTTGCTTCTTATCGGTGTACACACTACCACCTGAAGGATTTTCAAAAGAGAATCCAATAAATTCTCGACAAGAGTTCTTCAACCATCGACACTCCTCTCAGTAGAGCGTACATTTGGTATTCTCAAGCAACGTTTTCCAATCCTGAGGCATGCCACGTCTTAGTCTATCATGACACAAGCCCATATTGTATTAGCATGTTGCATACTACACAACTACATTACGTTAGAGGCTGACATTCCATCAGAAATTAGCATTGAAGAGGAAGATGATCGTGATGGGATAGATGTACCAATGTTGGAGACATATGGGTTGTCTTAGCATGATAGAGATCAGTGGGCACAGTTCCGAGATGATATAGCAAGTAGAATGTGGGAAGGGTACATATCCCGAGAATAGTTGTTCTTTTATGGGTCAAGACTACATGATGGTTTCCTTTTTCTTATGTTTTTCTCTGCAAGTATTGGACTTGTATGGGTCAATGTGTTTTATTTGAGTAAACTGATGTATGAAGATACTTTGATATACATGATGGTTTCCTTTTTCTTCTGTTTCTAAATGGAAGTATTGGACTTGTATGGGCCAACGTATTTTATTTGAGTAAAATGATGTATGAAGATACTTTGATATACATGATGGTTTTCTTTTTCTTATGTTTTTCTCTGCAAGTATTGGACTTGTATGGGTCAATGTGTTTTATTTGAGTAAACTGATGTATGAAGATACTTTGATATACATGATGATTTCCTTTTTCTTCTATTTCTATTTGGAAGTATTGGACTTGTATGGGTCAATGTGTTTTATTTGAGTAAACTGATGTATGAAGATACTTTGATATACATGATGGTTTCTTTTTTCTTCTGTTTCTATCTGGAAGTATTGGTCTTTTATGGGTCAATGTTTATACCATTAACAACAATATGTATACACATCATGACATACATAGAACTAATGATGAGCATGGATGAAATTGGTAACACGAGCCAAATATCTTCTTCCTCAAAGAAGATAATGTGGACAAAGGAAATGGAACACAAGTTTCTAGACTTGCTCCTCGAGCAAGTACATCTAGGAAGAAAAGGTGACGGAGGCTTCAAAAAAGAAGTGTGGACTGCCATTGAGAGGAGGTTCAACGTGGATATGAACCTCAATCTATCAAAGGACAACTTCAAAAATAAGATGAAAACCTGGAAGCTTGCATATAGAGTGATGAAAGAGCTAAGAAATACAAGTGGTTTCTCTTGGAATGAGGCAAATTAGTGCATGGATGCTGAGGATTGCCTGTGGGATGAGCTTCTGAAGGTAGGGCGATCTCTCTACTATTTTTATGGAAATAATATTGCCTTCTTTTAAAGTTAATAATGAAAGACAAAGAACCTAATCCATTTATTTATGCCGACATGTAGAGAAGAGAGTTCAAAAATGCCAAAGTGTATAAGAGGCAGCCCTTCCAATACTTCAATGAATTGGGTGCAATTGTGGGTAATGACATTGCTGAAGTTAATGCAGCTACAACGACCCTTGAGACTAAAGAAGGGAACCCTATGGAATAGCCATTCAATGTGCATGATGAAGAGGATGTTGGTTTCAGTATACATCTTGATAGTGCTGTTGATTTGGACAAAGACCCTTATCCTTCCAATCAGTCCACTGTAATTGCAAGTGCTAGAGGAACTCCTACATCATCAGTCACAAGGGTGGGAAAGAGGAGGAAGGAAAGTATGGCCGCTTCCTTGGATGACATGTGTGAAACAATGAAGAAAATAAAAGAGGGCATGAACAATGTTCACCTTCACAAAATTGATCAATCTGATCATGACAATGCTTTGATGGGCGCATATATCGCTCTCAAATCCATCCCTGAATTGAGTCGAGGTGTATTCCTGAGGGTATATGACACCTTCATGGGTGAATGTGAAAGAGCCAAAGGGTTCTTGTTGATGACTGAGGACGAGAGAGTGGACTGGATTGTAGCCACATATGGTGGATTATAGTTATTTTCTACATACTTTATCAAACTTTATCATGAGTTGAAACTTTATCATAATTGTTCACATACACTGATACAACTATGTTTGGTTGATGATTGTTTATGATTTTTTATCAAATATATTCTAAGATAATGAAATGTTTTTGTTTTACATATTCATGGGTGTTTATGAATTATTAGGTTCTGTTCAATTTTCTTAAGTTTGTTTTTTAAATTTTTATTATCGTTTGATGTTCTAATTTTGCTTGTTAGGTTTATCAAATGATAGTAGACTCTTGTGATTGTTCAGGAATTAATTAGGTCTATTTATTTTTCTCACAACTGGTTTGTAGGCTCCTGTCGAATTTGGGAAAAGATCTGAAGCAATTTAGAAGTAACGAGTATATGATATAGAACAACACTTGGGTAGACATGGATAATTTTATTTGATTGAAATTAGGTCACGTGCTAACAATTGGATTTACTTCGTATCTCATTGGAATTGAGGCAAGGTGCTAACAATGGGAATTGAGGTGAGGTGCATAATTTATATTAAACATTGAGGAAATTACCTTGTTCACAAATCTTCTTGTTTGATAATCATTCATCTTCATAACCTATTTCCAGTAGTTTGCTACCTCAATTAGCCCATTGCATTCACAGATGTAAACCAAGTTCAAAATGTCCTTCAAATTTGACCCACCAAAACCAACACTGGCATTCAACAAATCTAACCCAATTCTTGAATCCCTCCCAATGGCATTAGCAACTTCTGTGACATCTCCCCCAACTGCTTCACAGACAACAGAAATTGCATTCACTGATGAAATCCTCTGAGCCAAAAATGCATTTGCAGCAATTTTGGAGATTTTTGCAGACCACAAATTTGAACTGATGATCTTGTTTTGAGGAACCCAATTTGCATAATCTGTGGATATTATCTTTGCAGAAAAAGGGCATACAAACTTGTGTCAGGACTAGAGGATTTAAGTGTTGTTCTATAGTTCACAAGTTTTAGGTCTAGTCCAATTATTTAGACTTTGTATTAGTGTAAAAAATGTGATCAGTGGAAAATGGAATCTTAAGATTCTATTGTTACTACTGTCTACCATGCATCACCAGTCTTATGACACTTATAAGAAAGTATTCTGACTATTCTAAATTTGGGGATATGACAATTTAATTCTGTACTTTTCCCTTCAAGTACATTCTTTCAAACAATTGACATACTATTGTGTGATTTCAAATGCGCATATGCACTATAGTGTTAGACAATAAGTCGTACACTTTGTATGCAAGTGCTGACTATGTTGTATGGAAAATGTATTTGAACTTATTCATGGAAAGATAGGATGCAACCACAAATCATTCGACCACCTACTAAACAATATAATTCTGATAACACTATGAAATCCTTACGAATTACACTATTCTGCTAAGTTTCTCATTTACATTTTGGTAAATGATTATGACTTTGCAAGGACCTTTCAATTCTCAATTCTTTATTTGCAACAAGCTGATAAAACTTACAAAGCAAGATATATAATTCTGACCTGTTTACTATAGAACCAATCTTGTGATGAACAACAACATCAAATCTGAATCATACAACAACAATTTGATTCACATTAACTTTGCAATGACTCCACTAAATCAGCCAATGCCCAGGTGTCACACATCGATCCTCATAAGCAGAGGCTTATTTAGTGGACTAAAACTAGCTACTTATAATGTGTATAGTGTAAATGATAACAACTACTATATGGAAATCTATTGAAAAGAGAAATGCTTATGTAAGCCAAAATACTATTGAAATTTAATTAGATCAGCTTAAGAGTTTTCCAACTCATTCAAATCTCTCCCTTTGAAGGTTACATTCCTTGCAGCACTCATGGAGAAGCACTTTTTCCCACCATCTAACCCCAAAGGAACATCTCTTGATAATTGAGATCAACCTGCAATTGTTACAATAAGTATTCCAGCTAGGGGTAGATCTTAATGGTGCCATTTTTGTAACCTCCTTTAAATCCTTTTCTACACTCACCTTCATTGATTTTTGACATGCACAGTCAACGAAAATTCCCAAATACTAGATGATCTGACATGGTTGAACATGCCCTCATCCACTAGATGGTGCTTGTGTACTAAAAGTGATTGATGGATTACTTCCATTTAATGTAGTTTTTCCATTTCTGGCAGCTCACATAATGACATACAACTTTCATATGTGGGGTGCTGAATCATGTCATTGAATTTTTAAGGGTGATATGTGATTAAATGTCCATGCTAGTATTGCACCGGGGTGAGTGCATAGTTTGGCTCATTAGTTTTGGTCTCCTCATAGGTTTGTGTGATGTCTTGTATCACTAGGTTTGTGTTGTTGGGTAGGAGTTTACTATCTTTGATGTGCATCTTTTGATTTAGTGAACAATGAAATGTATGGAAATTCAAGAATGAATCTATGTTAGGAATTTGTAAGTCTAAAGATAGTCCTAAGTTTTGTGAAGTTGCATGGCATTGTTCGTATTAATTATTGTGATTCTTTGAAATTTGATATGCAGGATGAGGTTGCTTGAGTTTTAATGGCCACTCCATTAATAGCCTTTGTCACCACTCACATCTTAGATCATTATGTTTATGAGCTTGATTATGGCTTGAACATGAAAGTTTGTGTCATAGCGAGAGACCTGCAAACTTCTGATATGAACTATTGTTGCAATTTATAATAGTTATTTCATACATGGCTACTGCTAGAATAACAGTAACCATGTATGGAATAATGATCAATCTGAGGTCAATCTTGATGAACATCATACTGCATTACAATCTACTTGTAATGCAGTATGATGTTCATCAAGATTACAAATTGCAATAGTAGCCATTTATGGAATAATGATCAATCTGAGGTCAATCTTGATGAACATCATACTGCATTACAATCTACTTGTAATATAGTATGATGTTACATTAAATTAAATTTTGTTAAATGCATTAATTATTTATTCGAGAAATTTGGAAATTACTTATTCTCTCTTTCAGCTCTTGTGATTAAGTATGAGTGTGAAAGTTTATAGACATATTGTTGCATTTGTTAGTCTTGTTGCTTTTAACATATTTAAGTGGAATACACGAAGGAGTACCACATGATGAATGCTTAATTTAATGCATTGTTAAGGTGTAGTCTCAGAACTATCCATTTCTAGTTCTTCATACATGGTTTTATAAATGTGTTTTTCTAGATGACTGTATTGTTCATGATTCTGTATGTATATACCCTAACCATCTTGTTATTACTGTTGCATTACAAAATTAAGTGGAATAATTCTACTTTGTTCAATGCTCTATTTCTTCTTGAATTTCTATACCTATCATGTTTACTTTGTAGATGCAGGATTGACCATCTAACAATACAAAAAGTAATGGGAAGAATGAGTGGGATATGAGATGGTTGCTCATCGAATGTGGGGCATAAGGGCATAGAGTGTGGATTTCCTTGCATTTTCTTATTTAACGGTGTGTTTTCACACGACCATTCAGTTCATGGATATTGTTCTTCCCCAACTTCTATCTGATGCTATAGTTGTGTCATTATATTTTTTGTATAAATTCATAATATCAACATAAATGAAACTTTTTCAATTTGTACTGATAGAATATAGTCATGTTGTTATATGAATGAACAAAAAATTGTTTGATACAGTGGTGATGGCTATGATAAATGTCCCTATGTGTGACTGTGGTGATGGAGCGTGCTGCGTGTTGAGGATGTCACACACAGACACTAATCTAGAGCGTAAATTTTGGACTTGCATAAATAAGAAAAAGGTTGTTAATTGCACAATATTTAAATGTTTACAAAGAATAAATATTAGTCATTATAACGAGACTAACTTAGATTTGTATTGTAGGATGGCGGTGGATGTGACTACTTTCGGTGGGCCGATGACACCCCGTCGTTGTCTACATCATTTGCACCTTCTACACATATACCTGTTGCAGATGACGAGTGCAAGTCTTTCAAAGCGCTTGAGAAAGCTATTGCAAAAGTGGAGGCTACCTATAAAGTCGATGTCATGTTTTTACGATGTTTACTTTGTGCAACAATTATACTATTTTGTTGGGTCATTATGCAGAAATAGATATATATGTGGACTATATGACTTATTTATATTTTGATGTGATATCGAACAATGCTATAATTATTTTCTTGTTCTAATATTGTTTATGATAATGTATAAAATTATTAAAAAAAGTTAAGTTTACTATTCATAATATTGAAAAAAAAATTAAGTTTTGTTTATGATTTACTATATAAAAATATAAATTAATAAAAAAAAATATAAATAAAAAAATGGACAAAATAAATAAAATATTAAATTAAAACATTATATAATAATTATAAAAACTTCAATTTTCTTGTCAAATTCTAATTCCAATTCAAATGTAGAACCAAACATAGAAAATGGATAAGGTAATTCCAATTCCAATTTGAAATTGCAAACCAAACACATAAATAGGAATTTCTCACTTCCAATTCCAATTTCGAAAATGGAAACCAAACGCAGAAGATGGATTGTCTCAGCCATCTTCCGGGTCAACCAAACGGTCCAAACTATCTTCCAAATACACAAAACCAGAATTTCAAAACCTGATTTTGAGATAATCAGGTTTTGACTCAAATTCCAATTCTGCAAACAAACGAGGCCTAAAGGTACTAGCCCAAGAATACTTAACATTGTTGAGTGCTACAAAAAAGCTACTATACACACAATCCACCTCCATCTCCAATATACTCATGAGCAGGATTTTCTCCAATACTCTAAAAATACTAGTACTACAATATACTCCATGACACGATTTACAATACTCCAAAACTCTAATATACTCCATTGCAATTTACCATGGCTCAAAGGGAAGCAACAAAAATGCACCCACCTTCTGAATCTTTGGACATTCCTCAACAACTCCACTTTGCATATTGAGAATCAAGCATCAATCTGCCCCATCTATCAACCCAAATCTCATATCAACCTCTTCGAGTCATTTAAGTTGTCCTCCAAGATAATCCTTTGGATTTCTTTGTTTAAACCATAGAAGCATAAATCGTTTAGGGAATAAATCGACAAACCAAAGGAGTAGGATTTTTTGAAAAAATCAGCAAAAAATTGGGAAAAAATTGAATTTACAAAAAATATAATGATTCAAAGTGCTTGCACAACCTCCTCCTGATATATTTTAAACTTGGAAGACTCGGTTTTAATAGTGATATTGCTTGTATAGACTTTAATCAATCTATGATTTGAAGTAGCACCAAAACATGATGTGAGTTTTCTTATTTTTTAAAATCAGAATGAAGATTTCTTCACTAAATATTGTCAATAAAAGAAAATCTTCATATTCGTATAACTAGAATTCATTTATGATATTGCTATCACGATTCATCTGTGTAGTTTTTGAGTCAAACTCATTGACCCAAGTTTCATGAGTAGTGGTTTACAAGAGTCCATCTCTCATGAGAATTAATGGAACACTTAGCACTCATTACATCCAGGTGATGCTCATAGAGGTGAAGCATTGGGACTTCTCGGGAGGTCACCCATCCCATTACTACTCCAGCACAAGTTGTAAAGAGCCTGCTTGGCTCTTTGCTGAAGATAATGTTTAGTTCCAAATTTGCTTGCAATTTTGTTTTGTTTTTGATAATTTTTCCAGAATCGAATAACATAAATTATACAATTAAAATAATTCTGAATGTTCATTAAATACTTCAAACTAAAGATTTGTCATTTCTCATAAATATCAAATCATTTATTAATGTTATTGACACCTGGCAATGGAAATATTTGTTTGATGCATTGAAGAACATTCAATTATTGATGTCGCATCATTGAGGAGTAAATTGCAGGCCCGAAGATGAAGATTAGTCCATCTAGAAGTCCACGCAATGCAGTAAATTATCTACGCAGCTTCCAAGGGAAGTGACGCAGCTCCCTCAATCTGTCACGCAGCCTCAAAGAATAATGTAGCTTACTTGACTGTCCACACAACCAATAAAAGAAGTGGCACAACCTTATAGACAGGCCACACAACCACAAAGATAATATTGCAGCTCTCCAATGTGGTAAAAAATACAGTCAAGGACAATTATTTGTTACTTGATTAATAAATTTGAGCTCACCAATTTATTGCGCAACCAGCTCGGAAGATACAACAACCCTCCTAATAATTGTCTGAACCTCTGAATGAAAATCGAACCACAATGAGGAATATCTATTGAAACAACTGCAATTGAATAACTCTTCATAATTTGGTATACATCAGCACCAAATTGTATTTCCAGAATCAGAATTGAATATTTAGAATTTCAGTAGCAAAATTCACCATCAACATGTGATGATTCAAACTGCAAAGGTGAGAAATCCTCAAACCCCAACCTTTCTTCTCCACTTCTCAAAACACATTTTTATCAAATGATCAATAGATATATGATAATGAGCTCTCGAGTCCCTTTTTATTCTTTTTTGTGAGAGCTCAAACATAATTCTTACCAATGTGGGATAAATAGATATACTTTTCCCTTTAATAATTCATTTACTCCAAAACTCTAAATTAATACCTTGGCCTAGGCTTCCATGAATTAATTAAATAAATGGCCCCTTCCCATGATGACTCAACCCTCAACTTAAGTGAAATTATAAAGTTATATTATAACTTTATAATAAGCCATTTAATGATTTAATAATAATTTGGCCACCAAAATAATAATAGCTCCCAAAATACTTATCCTTTTAATATATTGTCTGAAACAGGAGTCACACCTATTATTTCCCCATGTGACCAAATGAATTTTCCAAAAATAGAAAGGGTCCTTCTCCAACAACATCAAACTTACTGTAAATAGTAAACGTAGAAAAACTATAGCAAATGAAGTCTGAATGATGCCAAACGAAAGCCAAACCAAAGCATACTTAATCCTAAAGTAGATGCCCACTAAAAGAGACCCTCTATCCATCCTCATTAGCCTACGAGGGTCACATGATATTCTAATCCCAAGAGCCTAAAAAATAGGGACATTACACAAGCGCATTTAACCTCGAAGTTTCCTCCAAGATTAAGCCCACTTGCTTACAACCCCATTTGCAAAATCTTCAGCAAGTGTTGTGCCTTACAAACAATTCATTCGAAAGCCCCTTAAGCTCATCAATTGATAAGTAGAAGATATTTTCCATAACAACTCCAATTGTGATATTTCTATCAGGATTCATTTGTGTAGTTTTTGAGTCAAAGTCATTGACCCAAGTTTCATGAGTAGTGGTTCACAAGAACCCATCTCTCATGAGACTAAATGGAACACTTAGAACTCATTGCATCTAGGTAATGCTCATAGAGGTAAAGCGCTGAGACTTCCTAGGAGGTCACCCATCCCAATACTACTCCAACTCAAGTGCGCTTCACCACTAAGTTTGCTCCAAGATGAAGCCTACTTTGCTTGTAACCCCATTTACAAAACCTTCAACAAGTATTGTGTGATGTTCCCATTTTAGTAGGTTTCAGGAGTATGGATAAGTTAGCTCATCATCAAGACCCTTGTGAGCTAACACTTGGATTTGAGGGTCTTTGTTCGGTTGACTTGCTATTTATAGTAAGTTGGGGAGTTGGTTTCTATTTTTGGCAGTGCTCAGTGGTGACACCTTGGGTCAGGGAGTCTTAGTTCTTCCTTAGAGGTTTGAAAATAAGAGCTTAATGGAAGTTATTTAATAAATTTGACTTAATTAAATAACTTAATGAGTTTGATGTTTTAATTGAATGGTGTTCCAAGAAGCCTCTTTAATGAAAGGTGTGTGCAAGAAGACTCTTGGCGTGGAGTGTATTGAAGAAGTTTTGCATTTAAAAGTTATTAAAAAACAATACCTTGAAAAGGATCGAATTATCTCATAATCACATTATTATGGAGTCTTTTGATAAAAATAGTGTGTGAAGAGTTTGACAAGGGTTTGAATGAGGGCATCTTGCAGAAGTTGGTCAATTTTTTGCATATTTTAGTCACTTTGAATCAATGTTTGATGCTGATGAATTGTGATTGATAATTTTGATAAAAAATCTCATAAGGTACATTGTGAGATGTTTTTTTTGGTTGCCGCAATCACCACATAATTGGACAACATTATTGGTTTGATAGTAGCTTAGTATTAAGGCCGTGTATGCATTATAAGAGGCTGTCATGACCTTAGAAACTCCACTCAAGAGGCAACGTTTCATTATGAAGACCAATGTTTGGAGTTATGGCGTGTTTTGATTTAGGCCAAAGCCAACGTCCAACATGCTACATCCACGACAAATCCATAGATTCATTGTGGATTCCAACGCTTCAATTCAACTTCCAGGTTCATTATATATATCAATTTAAATAAGTTGTGTTTCAAATTTCTTTCCCAAACTTCACTTCCATCCTAGAATCAACCCTATTTTTGAGTGATTCGTCAATTTCATGAGTTTTTTGTAGGGTTTCTTAGATTTTTTATGTTTTTTTGCCATTTTTTAAGGATTTTAATATGATTTTAATGTGCTTTAAATGCAAAAAGGTCATTGAAAATTGGGTCAATGATTTTTTTGAGGAAAAAATTGGCAAGCTCCAAGATTCAGGATTAATCAGGTATAATCAGAATTTTTTGCAGATTTATGCTTCTACGGTTTAAACTATCTCCTAAAAAATGATCTCCTGAAATTCCATGTCAATGCCTATGTTAGCCAATCCATCCATAATTCTATTTTCTTCTCAATAAGCATGTGACATAGAGATATTCTCCAATTTATTGAGGAAGTTCTTGATTGTGGACAACCATTGTCATAATTTCTAATTGTGAGCCTCTCCATTATTGACTACATCAATGCAAATTAAGGAATCCCCTTCCATGTCAACATCTCTAATACATTGTTTGCAGTAAAGTCAATTTTATTCCTACCATTGCTTAACACTTCCTCCCATTGTGTCGATTGATAGTCTCCTACCATCAACAGTACTCCCAGATGTTTGACTGGGAGACATCAATAGGAAAAACCAAGAATTCTGGAAATTCTTTCTTGGATGGAGTCATTTATGTTTAGGCAAAAAATGGCAGACTTTTCTAGGTTCACTATTTGTCCCGATGCTCTCTCATATTTGTCTAAAGCCATCTTAATTATCCTTGCTTCCCTCTCTGATGCTTCATCTTAATTATACTTTTATTTTTGAGGCTTCAGAGTATGAGTGGCTTCCTTGGCTACAATAATACTGTCTATAATCTCTGTCTGACATAAAGCCATTTTGGTCGTCAGATATAATCTTCTTCAATATCTTTTAATACCTATTAGCCATGTCTTTAGTTATAATTTTATAAATCATATTGCAAAGGGAAATCAGTCTGTAATCCCCAAAATCTTTACACTCCTCCTTTTTGGGAATTAGAGCGATAATAGTATTATTAAAGTCGCGCACAAATTTCTCCCTCTTTTCTGAAACCTTCAGCCACTCTAAGAACATCAAGACCCATGAATTCATAACATTTTTGGTAGAATTTCGCAGTGAATCCATCTAAACCTGGAGATTTCTCCCGTTGCAATTGGAAAGTGGCAATCTTTAATTCTTTCAATGAGAAAGGGCTAATGAGCATAATGTTATCCTCTTGATTGATGCATTCTAGAATAGAATTTAACACTTCTAGCTTGTCCACTTCACTTCTCAAGCTGCGACTATTAAGAACTTCTTTGGAATAAGTGACCGCACCCTACTTAATATCATTTTCCTCAAATAATGTCTTCCTCCACTTCAACAATTGTTCCCATAGATGTGTCAGTTTTTCTCAAACAATCCTCTGCCCAGTATTCAATAAGGATATTGTATAGACACACCCATTTTGCTTCTTCATAGGGATTCATCTTATTGAGATCAAAATTAGAATACCACTTCCTCATATAGATCGAGGCTCCTTGAATTTTCCATACCCCCTCTTAAGAAATCGTTCTCTTGTTTCTACCTTTTCAAAAATTACTACGAGGAAGTTTTTGGGAAGAAAAGTAAAATAATGAATTCTGATTTCCACATCTCTTTGGCCCATTTTATGATTGTGTCTTTATCTTACCTTGGTCCTATAACCCTACAAATTAGTTCCAAGTGCTCCATTAATTCCCTATTCAAGAAAACTTCTTTTCATACCATAATAGTCCAAATGTCATTGTGCTCCTCTCTACAAATTTCATTCTCCTGCATGTTCTCATGCCTGCCTAAAGCGGTTTCCTGTTTAGGGTTATATTTTAGAACAATGTAATTCTTCCATCCCCCATTCAAAATATTATTGATATAATGATAAACATATTAAAATAAATATCCTGAAAAACATGAAAGGACGGGCATAAAACAACTGCATAAAATCATAACTAATGCGATGACTGCTCCCGCTCAAAATTTTGAAAGCGCTTCCATTCTTTTGGCTGGGTCGACGGCTAGTGCTCTTGCTACTGATGGCTCTCTCCTATCGGCCCTTTCTTCTGGTGTCGTCCCTATTCTTCTAGCATTGGGGGTTTCTTCCGAGCCTGGGACTTCACAATTTGGAGCTTTGACAGTTTAGGGCTCTGCGATTTCCTACATTGATGTGACTGCATTTGAGGCGGACATCCTGTGTCCTACTTCTTCTGGGTGGAGGGGATCCCTTTCCTCTTCCCTTGTGCATCTCGTATCTGTGAGTAAACCCATTAGGGTCATTCTTGACTCAGAGACAGTAGATGAGATTTTAAAAGATAAGGAAGACTTCTCTTCAAATGCTTCCATTTTTTATTTTAGGTGTTTTTGGCCCTCTCTTTCTAACTTGCATGCTTGGATTTTCAAGCATTTGGAACCCATCTTAACTGATGTTGTTCATATATACCCTGTGGCAAGGGGTTTCTTTATTGTAAAGTTTGATAATGCTGAAGATAGGAAATTTATTTTGTGTAATAACTGTTTCATGTGGGAGGAGCATTCCCCCCTGATGGCCAAACCCTGATATACGGGGTTTGATCCTCTTACCGAGTCCTTCAATAAAGTTCCCTTAAAATTTTGAATCTTCCTCTTTATCTCTAGTTAGATTATGTTCTGGAAGCTGTGGGTGAGGCTATTGGAGATTTCCAAATGGTGGATCCCGACTCCTCTGATATCTTCAAAACAACTTATGCTCATATTCTTGTGGAGGTTGACGTCTCCAAGGGTCTTCCTGAGAAGATCACTTTGGCTTCTTCTTCAGGCTCTTGGACTCAAAATCTTGATTATGAGGGTATTCCATTTAGATGTTGGAAATGCCACAAGACAGGCCATCTCATTGCGTGGTGTGTTTCAGACAAGGTCAAACCAAAGAAATCGCCCACATGGTGGTCGGGGGTTGCTGCCCATCATTATACGGTTCGTAAAGCCTCTAATATTAAGGGGTCAGATGCTGGCTCTCCACTTTCTGATCATGCTTTGGCTGATGATTCTGTGGATGCCTCAGATGTCTCTGCTACTACTGTTGTTGCTTCTGACTCAGCCTTGGTTCAGATTGCTGCTGTCCTTGTCCAGAATGCTGCTACTGGCTCTGGTTTTATGCTATCTTCTGGTGCTAAAGGTCCTGTTGACCATGGTGCTGTCTCTGGCTCTGGTGTTCTTGGTGCTGCCTTTGATTCTGATGCTTTCTTGGTTGTTGGAGCTTGAGCATCCTTTTTTCCATGTCTCTCCTATGAGGGTTCGGGGGAACGGTCGAGGTGCTATTCCTGCCCCTTCTGGGGTCTCAGATGTTACCTGCCTTTTTGTGGACTCTTCTAGCTCTTCTGAGGTTAGGCAGAAGGCTATTGGTAAGATGGAGGATGGATGGACTACAGTTAAGGGAAAGAAATCTAAATCATCTACTCTTTTTGATACGAACTTACATTCACACAAGGATGGACAAAAATGTAAATCTTGATCGCCCTTGTAGTATCCGCTTGGGTTATTCTTTTTGGTAGGATCTTTGGTTTAATCCTTTGGCTTGTTTGGTGGGGCACCACAATTGTATTATGGTCTTCCAATTTCTCTATCTTTTAATGCTTTTGTTTAAGGTTTCGAGACCTTTCAAATCCTATTTTTACTTAATTAGAACATATTTAAAAAAAATAAAAAATTAAAGAAAATGAGAACTAAAAGATAAAATTTAATATTAATACATATAATAAACAAAAGGATAATGTTAAATTAAAAAAGAATAAACAACATTTACTAAAGTTTAATATTATCAAGGAGAAAGCAATAAAAATAAAGAAACAAAATAAAAATATAAAAGAAAGAAACAAATATTAATATTATTACTAACTAAAAAATATAGAAACATTTATATAATAGACCACTTTGAAAAAATAAATCAAATAAAAAGGCTAACAAATAAATAGAAATAGGAAGAGGAAATGAAGGGGGAGTAAGGAAAGAGGAAGGAAACATAGAACGAAAAGAATGAGAATGAAATAGAGTCTAGAAACAAATGCATAACATTTCTCCAATTCATATTCGGACACAACTTAGTATGAACAACCTTTGACCTTTGACACAACCAAACATTGTTTACAAAACCATACAATCACCTTTCTGGACCACAAAACACAAAACACAAACCTTACCTCCGAAAAAATCTTCACACATTATTGTCATGTTGAGAAGATACTCAACATCCAACCCGAAGGGGGAAACAAATTCATATGAAAACTACCTCTTAGACCTTACAGCCCGAGTCATTTAACAAAGGAGAAAACAACATCCAGAATGGATGCTAGAACACCATCAAAAGCACCTTATGTTCCTTTCATCAAATATGTCTTGTTCCTTTCTTTTAATTCTTATGTAATCATTGAACAATCATCCCATTTATCCATACTTTTGAAAAATCTTACAATATGTCTAGTCATGTTATAGTTATAGCAAACCAGACCATCCTTTTTCATTCTAGTAGTTTCATTATTCCCGACATTGATATTTATACTGCATTCAACCTTTATGTGTCCATATCCATTGCAACCATAGCAATATCCATTGAAGTTCTTAACATTTCTATTCATATTCACTCTACTAAGGTTCTTAAAATTCTCTCTATTTCTACACTGAACTATCTTATGCCCTAACTTATCGCAATGATGTCATCTTCCATTCAAAACATAACTCCTTTTTGGACTTCTACATTCATTAGCTCTGTGCCCTACTTTATTGCAAAAAAAATAGATTCTATCAAAAGATGAGTACTTGGAATGAATAGGAGGTCTTTGATTCATCAACCCCTTTCTATTCTTTTCCTTCATCTGATATACCAGATTTTTTTTATTTTTCACTTGCTTCTTGTTTACCAATTTTTTTTGTCTTCTATTGGCTTCTGATCTACCAAATCATTTTTTATCTTCCATATGCTTCCAATCTATCATACCCTCTTTATCTTCATCTACCATATCTTTTTTGTCTTCTTCCTGCTATTGGTCTACCAAAACTCATTCAACTCCCACTAGAAATTATGATTCATCCTTTTTCTCTTCACAGTTCTTTAGTAAGGACTACTTGATTTTTTTTATTTGTTTCATGTAGATGTGCATGTACCAACTTCTTGTTCAGACTTGAAAAACTCATCCACCTTAGCTTTTAGGGCTTCTACGTCCTTTCTTGCTTCCATCACTTGACCCATTCTTGTAGACAAAGCTTGCAAATCTCTCTTTATATTCTTCTTGTTTTGGTTCAGCTGCTCATTCTCCAAGGACACAACCTCCAAGGCTTTAGATTCCTCAGATCCACTACACTCTGATAGTTGTTCAACAAGCTCTTGTCTCTTGGCTTTTGATTGCTTGAGTTGTTCTTTCAAATGCTCAATAAATTCTTCAGCATCTGCAAGTTGCTTCTCAAGTTGTCTTTGATATCTCATTGATCTGTCCATATCTACCTAAGAATCCTTCCCAAGCTATTAGGCTTCTTCAAGGGAACTTGGCTCTAATACCAATTGTTAGTATTATAAGGCACTGAGGGGGGGTGAATTAGTGCAACCACAGATCTTAAAACCTTTTTCAGCAACTTCCAAATTAACCAACATGCAAGTGATATTATAACATAAAAGAAAAGGAAATGAAACATCCACAACATGTAACACAAGAACACCAATATTTTCTCGTGGAAACCTTGGGTTAGAGGGAAAAACCATGATGGAAATTAGTACCCACGAATTCTCACTACTAAAATAATAAGATTTGCCCTATTAAAGGTATTACATCACCCTGTTAAGGGCATACTTGGTTACGAGTATCTATAGTCCTATTAAAAGCTATTACAAAAAGCCATGTTAGGAGCTACCCGACTAAGGGATTTAAAAAATCCTTCTGAGAGTCACCCGGTTAGAGGATTTAATCTTCAAACCTGTTAAGATCCTACTCACCCTACTAGGAGTGACCATGTTAAGGGATTTAACTTGCAAACCTATTAGGATTCAACAAGTGATGGTGATATGAAAATAACACTCACTGCTTGACAGATCCATTGTAGTTTAGCTTAATGTGCTGCTTAGAATATTCTAACACCTTTTCCCTAACTCTTCGAATCACCTTCATGCATCACAACATGTCATTTTGTTAAGGTTTTTTTTTTGAATCATTGCAAATGTAATAGCACTACTTGTATTGTATGTGTTTTCCAAATGCAACAATCTCTTGCATTTATATTGAGAATGAGCCAAGAAGAGACATGTTCCTTCATGGGACATGTCTATTCATTATTATGTAATTAATATAATGACAATTAATGATTATATATATATATATATATATATATATATATATATATATATATATATATATATATATATATATATATATATATATATATATATATATATATATATATATATATATATATCTCATAGTGTTTATCTGAATGAAGCTACAAAACATCAAGGCTCCCTCTTAGCTAGGGAAGACTAAACACATGATTAGGATCATAAGATATCATTTACCGTGATATTAGAGATATGGTTTGAATAGGAATATTAAGTCGCATGATATTCCCCATAACTCAGATTCATAATAATATCATCTCATGATATTGAGAGTATTGGCCATAGAATATCAAGTCACATGATATTCACCAAGTATTCAAAAATTTATAAAGATATCATCTCATGATATTCAGAGCATTGACCACGTAATATCAAGTCGCATGATACTCACCAAGTACTCAAAATAATGTGAAAATATATATTACCTTAATATAATATCAGAGTTTATAGAGATATCATCTCATTATATAAGAAGTAATGGCTACATAATATCAAATCACATGATATTCACCATGTACTCAAAGTATTGGCCTACCAACATCAAGTCTCATGATGTCCATCGAGTACTCAACAAATATTTTAGATATCACCTCAATATGATATTAGAGATATTGTCTGACCAAGAATATCAAGTTTCATGATATTCACCATAACTGAAAAAAATATTTTAGATATCACCTCAATATGATATCAGAGATATGGTTTGACCAAGAATATCAAGTCTCATGATATTCACCATAACTCAAAAAATATTTGAGATATCACCTCAATATGATATTAGAGATATGGTTTGACCAAGAATATCAAGTCTCATGATATTCACCATAACTCAAAAAATATCCTATAGGTGGGTGGCTGCAAGAAGTTGAGTCTCACTTTTGGCCAAAAAGTGGAAGTGTTTTCTTTGTTTTTAAAAATTTTTGTCAATTGATGTCAAAATTTGAGGCACTTAAAGATTGAATTTTGAAAAATTCAGTAATATAAAATTTAGTGCTCGGAGTCTACTTTTCAAATATGTAATTTATTTCAATACCCACATGGTATAAATTGAATTTTAGTAGGCATGTTTAAAAACCACTTTTTCAAAATGCCTATTTCAGGACCACACTTCAAACGTGTACGACCACCCTTTTTTGAAGTAAATAAATGTATTTTTGTGAATCCTTTTGGGAAAAGGTACCTAAAACACTGAAGATTGATGATAATATTTTATCTTTTTTTTATTGAATATTTTTTAATTAATTTTTAATTGACTAAAAGTACATTTTCAAAACCCGTGGTGTACGATCACCATAATTTGATGATAACTTCACTTTTTTTCATTTTTTTTATAAATTTGAAGGAAATTCTATGTAGATTGATGTCATATAACTTATTTTTCAAAAAAATGTAAAATTTAAAAAGTTATTAAAGTTTTAGTTAACCTTAGTATTTCAAGTTTAGGTACCATGTTGGCTTAATAAATATTGTAAAAATATTAAAATTTATCATATCACTATAAAATTTATATTTTTATAATCTGTACAATAAGAGTTAAAATGAGTTTTCATTTTATCAAAAAATTCATTCAGGAAGGTGTCCAAAAAATTATGGCAAGGCATAAATTTTATAATGTAATGCCTTAGCCATATTTTTGTATGGCCAAGCATAGGCTTGGTCCCACCAAGCCCATCCCGAACCAAAAACCAAGCCAACAGGTTCGGTTCCCGCTCATAGTTTTACAAAACGGGCACCCGTTTTGTGAAATTAAAAAATGGGTGCCCGTTTCATAAAGACTTGTTGCAGCAAAAAAATAGGATTGTGGGCCTGATCTCAATGATCGACGAGTTTTCAATCATTTTTTAATGATCCATACTAGGCAAACGGAATATTTTAATCAACATTCTCTTCTTTTGTCTTGTTAATTTAGATTTGACATTCAAAAAGAATCATTTGAACTCGAATCTTGGTACAAAAATGCAATCAAATAGAGAGAAGGAGGTTCTAACAATTGAGGAGGTTGCAACAAATAGAGAGAAGGAAGGTTGATCAAAATGCGATCATTTGAACGTAGAAAGAGGCCAAGGAAGGTTCTGATAACTGAGGAGGTTGCAAAAAATAGAGAGGAGGCAAAACAACAATGACAAAGAAGAGAAAGACTTCAAAAACTGAATAATGTTGGAGTATCGAGTTCAACAATTATTTCAGAAGAGGAGGACAATGAAGACACCATAATGGATGTAGAGGTTGAAGAAGAAAATTCAGGTGCATCTTCTAATTCAGTATTGGATACAAGTATGTCTTCACATCCAAATGTAACTTATTTTGATAAAGAAGTTCATCAATTGCTAGAAGCAGATTACAATATAAATGATTTAAATTTTATTCATGAAAATAGATTAACAAATTTAATTGCACATCAAATTCCACAAATTAGTAATATTAATCATAATGATAAAGGAACTGAAAGTCAAACCCCGATTGAAACTGAAAATCAAACACCAATTCAAATTGAAATCAATAATGTGGATGTAGACATAGAAACAACAATTGAGAAAGAAACTCCTTTGAGTGATAATGAAATAAATGAACAATTTAAAATAAAAAATGATGTGCTAGACAATCTATGTGGTTTGGTTTCATGGAGACAGATTAGGACACATGTGAGCAGATTGTTTAGACAATTTTTTTATAATAAGAAATTTGGGTTTCAATGTCAATTAATGTTACAATTAATTAAAATGTCTAAAATGTGAAAAGTGATGAAGAGGTTAGGCATTTATGTGAAATCCAAGAAGAAGGATGAATCTCTAAAAGAAGTTGTATCAACTTTTGCTAGTGCCTTTGACACAATTGGAAAGAAAAGTCATTCTAAAGATAATAATGCGGCATGACGAGCAATAACAACAACTTTAGTAAACAAAACTACTAATGATAAAAGAATGATTTCAAACATAAGTGGATATATTAATATTCATCGTAAAAATTTAACAAGAGTTGTAAAGAGAAAATTTAACTTTGAAAGTGATCCGACAAACCATTTATGGAATTTCAGTGGAAGACTCCCAAAGTCTGACATGAAACTTACTGGTGAAGTCAAAACTTTGATTGAAATTTTTTGGCATGATAATACAAGAGTATCCCCTAATGCCAGAGATGTTCTTAAATTAAGAGTCCATTCAAAAGTTCGTGATCCACATCCAAAACACCTTTTAAATATGACTCAAACTAAATTGTATAAAAAATTTGTGGATGATAATGTGTTAACTATTAGTATTAGTCAAAGATCTTTTGAAAAATGTAAACCATGGTATGTAAGGATTAACAAAGAAATAATCACTTGTTGTTGCAAAACTCATGTTCAATTTCATTATCATTGTGATATTTTTCGATCTATACATTTTTCTATGCATACTAATGAAATGTTGCAGGAATGTGGTATAAATATACCACCTCAAACTATAAAGAAGTTTATATAAAGTTTGTTTTGTAACCCACCTAATGAGAAATTTTATCTTTTGAATGCACGCATTTCTGGTGTATGTGATGTATGTGGCAATCTTACATTATCAGATGAATGTGTGCATGAAAATATTTCACTTGATTTTGGACAACAATTAGTTGATGTACAAAGATTTAAAACTGTTGAGTATCCATTGAAAGATGGAAAAGTTGGAAAACGGTGCGATCTAATAACTGAAAAACTTAGTGTTCATGCTTTTATGAATGAATTCAAGAGTAAGGTCGTACCTAAATATGTGAAACACTCTCAAAATTCTAGATGGCTTGATGGACAATTTCGCATACGCAAGAAAATATTTCCAATTGGTAGAATACTTTCAGTTGTTGACTTTGTAGAGAACTACATGCTTGCACCACAAGATGAGATCCAACCACAATATTATAATTCAATACAAGTAACAATTTTTGCTCATATTGTCTATAGGCATGCACCTGATAGTACAGAAGAGGATCAAAAAATATTGAGAGAGTACCATTTCTATATGAGTGATAATAAGTTACACTCATTAGAGTTTGTCTAGTATTGCTTTAAGACCTTTTATGAAAATTTAAGGGAGAGAGAAATTCATATAATACAACATCTAATATGGTCAGATAATTGCATAGGGCAATTCAATTTTGCTAGAATATTTTATTGGTTGAGTAGGACACATAAGAAAATAAATATCCAACATATCTAGAGTTTTTTTGAGCTTAGACATAGGAAGGGAGAACATGATGGTTCCGGTGCATGTGTTAAGAGAACCTTTTGTAGAGAGCAACTCAAATTTGAGGAAAAATCAAAATTTAAAGATGCACATGCAATTGTTGAATGGTGTAAAATAATTTTGTCTGCAGGATCAAGTCAGAACTCTACAATCAGACATTTTTTCTGGCTAGTTGCAGAGAAGAATATCCTTTCAAGATATGATTGTAATACAATCAGCGGATCAGCTAAATGACATTCTTTTAAGAGTTCTAATTCTAGCACTTGGACTATATGGATGAAGAGCTTGCATGTTTTTGTCAATTTTGTGTTGCGAATGAATGGGAAGAATGTAAGAATACAAAATGGGTTGAAGAATGGTAACAAAAATCTTTAACACCTAATGAGACACAAGATGAAGATGATATAATAAATGAAGACCTGGATCATGCCTTTGCATCTGAAGATTATGATTGTGTTTCAGACCTCATACAACTTGGTAATTTAATTCAATTTATTGTAAAACTTTAAATTATATTAGTTACATGTGTATGTCATATAATTTATGATTATATTTGAATTATAAACCTTTAAAAAAGTTTTATTTGTGCATGTACTTAATTTTGTTTTGCAAGACAAATGTATGCTGTTGTTGCACTTGAGGATAATGAAGAGCAGATAGAGTATTGGTTAGCTCGATGTGTAGAACCTAAGAAAAAGTTGATGTCATCAAGTAGATGATGATGATTTTCAGTATCCAATTGGGTCTGTTGTGGTAGTTGGTACATGGCTACACAAATACATAACAAGAAGGAATGGTTTACCAGCTTTTGAAGACTACCAATCAAAAAAGAAGATTATGCACTATTCCCATTTGGTAGTGGCAACAAATATCAAATTGAAAAGATACAAAGGGATACCTGCTAATAAAATATTATGGACATTTTTAATGGAAGAGCATGAGGCAATCATAGATGCATTGCAGAAAAGAGAGGATGTTGATGGTACATTAGGTTGAATCAAATTTATACATGTAAGTTTTTATTCAATTTGTCTTATTTTTATATATTTTTCTATATATAAATATCTACGTCTTCTTTCAAGTGTCATATAATTTATAATTTAGAGATATAGATTTGAAATAAATTAAAATTGACTTTAAATGAACTTGTATAAATTCTAACATTTCAACATTTATTTTTATGATGCAGGATGTCTTGAAGAACATAAACATGAACTGTTTATGCAGTACAATGCACTCTTGTATTCTTCCAATTTTGGTTTTGTAAAAAGTTCATGAACTCACTTTTATTCATTCAATTTTGTTTTAAATATTTAAGTTAAATTCATAGTTGTATTCACCTAATTTTGTTCTAAATATTAAACTATGCACATTGGTCAGATTATGTTCACTTAATAGAAATTGATAGATTTATTTGTGCATCCATATTCATTGTTCAAATTAATAGATCTCATTGTTAGATAGATGGTTTTTAATAGTTAATCAAAGTCAACAAATTACTTGTAACATCGATATTGTTCTTGTCAATTACATGAATTAATAGATCTCATTGAACTATCTATAGATGGTTTTTAATAGTTAATTATCAAAGTCAATATTACTTGTAACATCGATATTGTTCTTGTCAATTACATGTATTAATAGATCTCATTGTTAGATTGATGCTTTTTTTAGGGTTTTGATATTTAATTATAATTGATAATAAAAATGATCAAATTACATAAGCTCATATATCTACATTCAAACCACTATTTGAAAAAATCATGAAATAGGATTAAAAGTCCATGAATAAGATAAATAACATAACAAGTCTTGGAATAATATTTATTATAATGTCCATCATATCAACTCATGATATATACAATAACACAACAAAGTCCTACTCTAAAAACAAGTCCAAGTAATATATGATAACGAGTGGACTAGTACAATGCAAGTCCTACTCTAACAACAAGTAAAAATAATATGACAAGAAGTCATCATAACACAAGTCCGAATAACATGATAACAAATAGATTAAGATAACAAGTATATATATCACATACCTGTAATACCCAAAAAATGAGCTATATGTTCATTAATCTTCTATATCAACATATCGAATGAAATCGACATCGAAGTCCTAACCCAAGGCACATTGGCACATCATCGAATCCTAATTGATTATCTTAAATTCTGCATCGGGGAATATTCCTAATCATCATATTTATCTTTGATTTAATGATTATTTGGCGATAAATCCTATTTATCCTAAAGTTTAATTAATTGAATATTCTCAATATTTAATTAATTAAGTTTAATTCTGCCACTTAATTATTGAATTGAATTGAATTATATTTATTCCTAATTATTATTATTTAAATTTGACAATAAATCAAAATTCCTATCATTAATTGATTAAATTCTTATTTAATTAATTAAAGTAATTTGTCATATTTGATGATATTATTTTTTAATAAAAGTTTGATTAAATGATTGATTAACCCATAAATCAATTGTTTTATTTCTAAAATCAGTTAAGTTGAGAATAAATCACTTTATTTATTTATTAATTCGTAATTATCCATGTGCACAATCAAAGAGTAGTTAAACTCCAAATCAAAAAATCAATACAAGTTATTGACTTTTTGGAACTCAACATCATTTTTGAGTTTTAAAGTTGATCTAAACTTCTAATTTGAGTTAAAAAGCTATTTTTGCATGATTTGCATATTTTTGTGAATTAAATTATTTTTATTTAAAAATAACTCAAAAATCAAGTTGAGTTTATTTGAGTGATTTATGACTTTTTCCATGCACCTCCAAAGTTTTGGATTTCTATAAAAACAAGGCTCAGCTCTTCATAATTCATCTTTCAAATCCACAAGAATCTCATAATTTTGCAAGCTTACTTTGCCAAATCGTCTACGAATTGCACAACTATTTTGAAGAATTGAAATTTGGAAGAATCAAAGCTTCTTGCGAATCAATATTGTTGTGAGATCAATCTTGTTTTTACATTCATTTTAGCTTCATATTGCATATTATTGTTAGATTATTTAGCATATCATAGCATATCAGTTTTTACATATCATAGATTCATATCAAGTTTTTATCATTCTTATTGCATAGAAAATATTAAAAAAATAGCTTAATTGCATTCAATTCATATCTAGATCAATTGCATTCAAATCCTTCATTTAGGTGTCGTTAAGGTCACTGATCTCGATAACAATATGAGAACATCATACTCGCACCTATTAGAAGGCAGTAAATCGCCTGGTTAGTTTAGCTTTTAATTCATTGCACGATTTCAATTTTTGCTAACCTCTAATATTTTACTGAAGTGTTGTGTCTACAGATCAGGTACAATTTTCACACACACATTTCTGGCGCCCACCGTGGGGCAACCCACCTTTACATGCTAGTTTTGATTTTTTTGGGGAGCTAAAATCCTAAAGTTTCAAAAATTTAATTTTATCTCCCAAACGGCTTGGATTTTTTCTTTGAATTTTTTTTTTCTTGTTGAAAAATTATCAAGAAAGCTACAGTAAAAAATTTAGAATTTTTTGAGATGTTTTGAATTTTTAATAAATTTTTCTTGAAATTCCAGAAAAAATCAATATCTGAAGCAAATCAAAATATTTTTTAGAAATTTTTATATTTTCAGAAAGCTCTTTAAATTATATAGGGGGTCCATTCTTTGTATTTTAAATTTGGATGCAATATAATAGCTCAAATAGTCAATTTATAAAAACTGGTTTGTTTTGATAAAATAGGTCTCTAGGGCACAAATGAAGAGATTTTTCTAAAATTTTTATATTTTTGGAAAGCTCTCTATTTTTTAGTAGGGGTCTCTATTTTGAATTTCTATTTTTGTGGCCAAAATCATAAAAAAAAAATTAGATCTTGTTGACTAGGTCAAATGCAGCAAAAAAAAAAAAAAGTTTTGTGATGGGTATGCACTTATTTTTTTTTACATGGTTCAATGAATGATATGAGTCATCATTTGGGTTAATTTTTGGTTATTATTGTTGATAATAATTGATTTTTAGAGCTAACCCTATGGTTTTCATAAGTTGAATATATGTTGCATATCTTGTTTGCTTGTTTGCTTGTTTGCTTGTTGGAGAGTTTGTCACTTGCTTGCATGGAAAAACTCAACAAGAATTGCTAAAAATTAGGTAAAATCTACTAAGCGCGTTGCGAGGATCTCAGGTATTCTCCTTCATCTAATAATATTTCAATTTGGACTTAAAATAAATCTCTTATGTGTCTGGCTTGTGTGCATCTTTTCATGTTTTTGTCTATTTCTACACACTTGCATAATTGATACTAGGTTGTGACCCCTTAAGGATTAATTAAGTAGTCTTAGATACTTGTGATTGATCTTGATTTCTATCTTGGGTTATTGGACTCTCTAATCCACCGACCCCTCATTCCACCCCGTGGTTGCAAGGTCAGCGCCACATTAAAGGGGAGGGGTCAACAGGACATAAGCGTTAAGTGTTCCACTTGACAACCCATTTATGCTTTTAGGAACTCACTTGTTTTCTAAGTTGGGGACTCATTTTCAGCTTGTGTGAGGTGTTAAGTGTTCCACCTTGTGGACTCATCTCATATTCTCTTTAAGCGTTAAGTGTTCCTCTTTCTGCTTTTTGGGTACTTTTGGTAGATTTTCTTTTTGGAAACATACATCTGTGCTCACATAGTAATTAAGCCCTATGAACACTATTCGTGATTCTTGAGAGATTGGATTCCCAACGAAATCCTTCTTGATGACAGAATCCTTGTAGGTAGGGAGGATACTTAGTGCGTTTCACATTCAACTTGGTTAGTGCGTCTTCTCTTATTGATCGATACATTCTCTCCTAGGAGAGGTTGATAGATCATGTGGGGTTGACATCACGAGCTTTGGTGAATCAAAATTGGTTAGTGCACCTTCTCTTATTGATCGATACATTCTCTCCCTAGAGAGGTTGATAGATCACATGGAGTTGACATCATAGACCTTGGTGAAGCAAAACTTTGTCTTAGCGTGTCGGATTTATCTATCTGCTTTGTTTGGGTTAAAAGTGAAAAAGCATCAAAAACCTTAGATCTAGAGCCAAGTCCCCTTGTGGTACAATACTGTGAGTCATCTTTAGAGAGGGTTAACCGTAGCGGACATTTCCTTCACAGGGCAAACTGTGTTGACGGAACCTTAAGCGGTAATAGCCATTTTCACCATGGTAGTGACAGCCGCTATATAAATATCCTTGTGGAAGAAATCTCCACAGGTGTGGTTCATTGTGGTTCATTGTTCAGATCTCCCTAGAAGCTCCTGAAGATTAAGTTCTCGGACTATGTCAAAACCTTGGTGCACCAGGATTGGAGTTCACCCCTTTGGATCATAAAAGTTGCAGAGTCACACCATTACTAAAAACCCTAGCGAGGCCAAAATTTCATTTTCTAGGGTATATGTGTGTTATTGCAAAACATTTTTGGAACATACACAATTAGCGCTTATGAGGATTAGAACAAATAAGTCACTTGATTGTTCATGCACAAGGTTGCTTTTGCCCTTGTTCATTATTTTCAGACATGCTTGAAATCACTTGCTTGCTATTTTGCGTGCTTGTTTATCTATCTGGTTACTAAAAATGAACAAATATGTTACAATTCTCAAATTTGGACATTGAAATTTGCAAATAATTTGAATCTGAAAACTCAAAATTTGCAAAATCTGAAGTAAAATTCTTTTCTGGAGTCAAAAGTCATCTCAGGAGGTCAGAAAGTCATACAAGTTTTTGTCAAGTGTCATTTCATTACTGCCCATCTGTCGTATGATAGGGGACCCAGTGTCATACGAGTCTTTCTGCCAGTCAAATTCAAAAAGTCAAATCCTGCTAGCAACTGTTGTACGAGTCTGCAGAGTGTCATTTGGGAAAATTTTGAAAAGTTGTCAGAAAATTATCAGAATTGCTAGATATTCAGCTTTTTCAGCCTAGTTCCAGAATCTGTCATACAAATCACTGTGTTAAGAATAGAGCAGTAGCCATTGAGAATCAGTACACATGTCTCAAAGAATCAGTACACATGTCTCAAAGAATCAGTACACAAGAGGAAGAAATTCTAATCACTGCTATGATGAAACAGATGCATGCTATGCAAGTTGAACTTAACAATCTTAAGAAAGAAAAGGAACCTAAAGAGTTCTCCATGGAAGCTCTATGTCCTTTTCTATTTGATAAAGACTTGTACACGTCACCATGCCCCCGGACAAAATGTGAGCAATGTGACAACCCTTATGATACCTCTTTCATAGAGAGTGACATGCCCATCTTTGAAGACTATGATGATTATGATGACAGACAATATACTGATACCTATGACACCTCTGTTCCTAAGAATCCTCCTCATCATGTGTTCCTACTTACTACAATGGACCGTCACATTGGATAGATCGTGAAGGTGATCCATATGATTCTGATTTTGAAAAAGACTTTGATGATTTTTGTGAACAATACCTTGATTACGATCCATCTACTACTGCTGAGGACTATAAAATGCATCGTGCTAGCTTGAAGCATCAATACTACAAGGATCTCTCCTCTAAGAACTCTTATGCTGAAAATAAAGATTAAACTCTCAAACAAGATCATGTTAATGTTGAACCTTTGTCTAGCGATGGTTCCCTTCCATCCCCTACTTCCTCCAATACCCGTACATTTTTTAAAGTTTTCAAATTTTTCAAATCTTTCACAGAACTTTCATTCGACACAAGCCCTAATACTTTTCATGCGGTTTCCTATAGTTATCCTCTAGGGCTACCTCTTCAAGAAATTCAAGCTAACCTTCACTTGGCTGCTAATACTTTCAATAATGCTAAACCTAAAGAGCCTAAGCCTTCATACGCTACAATGCCTACTTCAGCTGGTTCTCCACCATCTCTTCCAAAGTCTTCCATACAATCCCAACATGCTTCCTTGTCCTTAAAAGTGGTTCCATGTTAAGAGGACTCCAGAAATGATAAAGAAAAGAACATAAAAAAAGATCAAGATCAAGAACCCTCCATGTCGTCCACTCCTTTTCATGATGTCTCTTATCTACCTCAAGGTTCTTTTGATCTTGCACACCCTTTTTCATGCATTCCACCATGTCTTAAGTCTTCTCCTAAGCAAGATCAAGCTACTACTTACACTATTGAGCTTATTGACAATCAAAATAACCTTACTACACTTGCACTTTCCAAAGATGATACTTCCATTAAGGTTGGTAAAAATGGTGTTGGTACTTCAAATGTTAAGCCTATTGAAAATCAAGAGAAAAATTATGAGCTTATGCTATCCAAAGATCCTTGTCAAAATCAAAGTCTTCCATCTTCTTATTCTACCATTCCATGTTCGTTTCCACTTTCTACTCTTCCTAAGTCTTTGCAAGCTTTGAAAAATCCTATCAAAGAAAGTGCTCATATTCAAGATGTCCATGATTCTATTGAAAATCCTAATGCTCACTCTAAAGATGTTGATGTCCTTGGTTGTTATATAAATGTTGATGAACTTGTTGATTATCCTTTTGTGTCTTCCACTTCCATCCTTGGACCTCTTCCACCACTACTAAGAGCTTCACGTCTTCCTTCCATCTTGGGTCCTTATGTCCCTTCACTTTCCCCTCTTAACGTTCCTAATTCGCCATCCATCTTGGGTCCTTACATCCCTCCATCTCCCATCTTTCCTCAAGATCAACATAGATGCACACCCTTGAATCCTTTTCATCCACCCACCCATCTAAACCAATCATATCCTCCTTCTTCCACAAGTCCCAAGTCTTTTGGAAGTAACTTGAATGTTCAATACAAGAAAAAAAAGCAATACAAGAATCCATCAAAAAAAGATCACCATGTCTCCTCTAATAGACATGGAAACATAAAGTCAAAAGAGATATCTAAGAAAAAAATTACAAGACAAGTATGGGTTCCAAAATCCATCATTAAAGATATTCTCTCTAGATCATCAAAAACAAATGAAAATCCTACAACTATATGGATTCCAAAATATCTCTTGAAAGAGTCTGGTGTTGAGCAACAAGTGAAGTTGACATTCAAGCTTCCAAAGACTTCCACTTCATCTTTTTCCAAAAATATTCTTCCATTCCATGTGCCTAAACCACAACCTCTACTATCCATTCGCCATATTCCTTCATGTATTTCTTCATTCACATTTCCTCCATCCTCTCGCCACCCTTCAAGGTGTGTGTTGACGTTGATCTTGCCTTCTTTTCCATCTACCCTTTCACAATCCTTCCATTCATTATCCTTCTACCTTCTATCCTTTTTTCTCATTTGCCTATTCCTCCTATCTTTTAATCTCACTCGCTTTACATAAAATCGTATCCTCCATTTTTCTCTTCCATCTTCTTTTCCCTATCAGTATTTTTGAGCGTATCATTTTGAATCCTTGGCATATCATGGTTTATCCTTTCAAGGAGCATTATCTAAAAAGCTTGCCTTTCTTCCAAAAAAAAAAAAAAAAAGAAAAAAAATAAATTTGAAAATGTGCCTTGGTGAAAATCTGGAAACAGGCGCCTTGGTAGCAAAAGTAAAGAGAAATAAATTCATCCTATGGTGAAAACCACTCCCTTGTGGCGCCTTGGATAAGTACCATGATGAAAACCTAGCAATCAGACATCATGCGTAGTTCTTCTACATATTTCATCCATTCCATCTTCTCTCTTTGATCTTGACGAGGTTGACCTATACATGAACATTTGGCTATTTTATGAGCTATCTTACGATGATCTTGTTTTCATTCTTTTCATGTTTAGCCTTCATATCTATCTTCCTTCATTCATTCTAGCCTTTCGCTATCCTTTTCCCCTTTGGTCTTGATCTAATAAAAAAAGAAAGAGTAAAACATAGTGCTATGAAGCCTCTTGACATGTCTACTCCTTTGGACTACATCCTTTCCTGCTGTTGTATTATGATTTTGTGACTTATCCTATGTTGGCCTTTCATTGCTTGTCCAAATGCGCTTTACATGATAATTTTTCCCTAGCTTGGGTATTCTTGAGGGGTTTTTCCCTTGAGGATTTCTTCCCTTCATTCTCCTTCATTTTCTTGTCTTCCATCTCTTCCACCAGCTTGCCAATCCCTCTTGTTCTCCACCTTGCTAGACATTGAGATTGCATGATATGATCTTGCTTGGGAGTTTGCAATGGAAAAAGATGCTATCAAGTATACCAAGTATCAGAACAAGTATCAGTACCAGTATCAAAACAAGTATCAGAACCAGTATCAAAATAATTATCAGAATCAATATCAGAATCAGTATCAGAATCAGTATCAGAATCAGTATCATAACCAGTATCAGAACAATTATCAGAATCAGAACAATTATCAGAATCAGTATCAAAACCAGTATTAGAACAAGTATCAAAACTAGTATCAGAACAAGTATCAGAATAAGTATCAAAACCAGTATCAGAACAAATATTAGAACAAGTATCAGAACAAGTATTAGATCAAGTATCATAACTCCCACTAGGGCTACACATTTTACTTTAGTTTATGGGTCTGAAGCGGTACTGCCTATTGAGATCGAAATCCCATCACTAAGAATCAGAATGCATGGTCTAGTAATTGATGATGACTACAAAGTGTCTAGGTTGCAAGAACTTGAACTACTAGATGAGCGCATAAAAGTAGCGTATGATCATCTCAGAGTATATCAGAAAAGAATGTCTAGAGGCTACAACAAGAAAGTCAGACACAGAATTTCAGGTTGGTGATCTAGTCTTGAGAGAAAATCCTAAAAGTCAATCCCATCGAGAATGCAAGGGGAAGTTTGAACCCAATTGGCTGGGTCCTTTTATTATCACTGCTACTTTTGGCTCTGGTGCCTATCAACTCTCAACGACTGAAGGAGAACAGCTCCGAGAACCAATCAATGTTATCCATCTGAAGAAATTCTATGCCTAAGGCATTCAGTCTATGGTAAAATATCCCGAAAAAATTATAAAAATCAGAAAAAGTCTTGAAAAAATGAACATCTTGGTGAAAACTTAGCAATAGGAGCCTTGATGATTCACAAAAAAATAAAAAAAAATCAAAAGTACAAAAAAATTTTAAAAAAATGAAAAATACAAAAAATGAGAAAAAGAGAAAAAGTGCCTTGGTGAAAACCTGGAAACAGGTGCCTTGGTAGCAAAAATAGAATCTTTGCCAAATTGGTGAAAACTCGGCAAACGGGTGCCACTTGTTTCAAAATGCTCCATCTATCAGTGCAATCTTGGTCTTTCCCAACTTTTAGTTTTACTTTAGTTTGTACATATCTCCCGGTTTGTTTCTGCATTTCCAGTTTTCAATAAGTCGGTCTGTACACCACTCAGCTCAAGCATCTGTATTCTATCAATGCTTAACACTTGGGGGCAATCAATGTTATATCCTATGACCTCCAGTATATCTTAGACATATCATATCTAATCAGAGTCCTTTGAAGCTTCATTTGAGTTAGTCAAGTCTGTCTCGTCTCCAGAAAGGATTTTGCATCTACAACAACAATCAAACACAAACTGAAAACAATCTATGCTTTTCATGCTTTTATCTCCTTGTATGCTTACTGATTCGCATTGAGATTTTTGCATATTATGTCCCTTCGAGCTCTTCGATGATGTCCTTTATAGGATTTAGAGAGTGATGACTAGGGGCATAATCTTTTCTGTCTTCTGCTTGTATGTGAAAATCTAACGTCTTTGGAAATTTTGGATTGAAATGGTGTCCCACTGTAAGAGCCTCTATCTCAAATTGGATGGCCATGCGTACCTCAACCATTGATACCCAGAAAATTCAAGGAAGTTTAATTTCACTATTGTCTTTTTGAGTAAGTTCTTTCTCCTACTGTGAAACACGATCTTACCTAAGGATGTGAACGATAAAGGGTCACTACAGGTAATTCACACTGGATTTAGAATGATCTCTTGACTGTTTGATGTGTATGTTAAATGCAAATTTTCATATCAAAATGGACATGATACCCAGGTCATCTTGGTGCTTGTGACTTAGTGCTTGTATCTAATCTGACATTCCAAAAATAAAACCAATATTCATATGTCCATGGTTGTTTGACCAGTGGGTGTTGTATTGGTTCTTGAGCGTTACAAATCAATATTCATATGTCTATGGTTTCATGGCTAGTGGGCATTGTATTGATTTATCTGGTTACCTAAAAGTTCAATGATGATAACAAATCAACACATGATCAGTGACTAAGTCCTAGGTCTTAAGTTGCATTTCATTCTGCATGTCTCTTTGCATTTTGCATGTCTGCATGATCTCACAAATGTTTGAAAACACTTCAATGTTTAAACAATTCTCCACTTGTCTCTTCAAATCTAACAAGAGCTAAATCTCACACGAAGGTTCCTCCAATGAAACGGCAAGTAGAATCCTTTTTCGGGATCAAAATCAAAATTTGAGATCGTTTATATTATTCACTACTTGCATAATCAACCTTCAGTCATCACAAAAATCTAGTATTCAACTTAACTAATTATCTAACATCAAACTATCAAAATTTCAAACTTTTAACTATGGTCAACTCATGGTCAAACCTAGTCTACTTGGTCTCTAGGACCTCCAAACGATGCAAAATGCATTCCCGGACGAGTATAACCACTTTTCAAATCAATTAACATGCTTCTAAACCATTTAACGTTGACTTTTCTTGTCAGATTTTAATTTTAATCCCGAAGGGGGCATGGTATTACACATCATTCAAAGTTTGTAATCTAAATTTGAAATCATATCTTTATTGAAATCATATCTTTCCTCAGTAATCAAGACAACAACCACGTCTAGTTGCTGATTCATCAAAAGACCTTAGATTCATCGATCCATATCAATCTGGTATTCTCCTAATCTTGTAAATTGTATCAGCTTTTCACAACTATCGATTCATTAGTATTATTTCCTTGATTCTTCAGTAACTGAAGGGTTCAGATGTGATACCTACCTGGTTCTTCTAAGACAATCAAGTTTGGAACTGGTCACTCACTGCTTTGCAATCCTAAGGTTCAGAATCAGGCATTTTGACACTCTTTCACAATCATCGGTTCATCGTTGCTATAGTGAACATTATCTTTGGTCATTCAAGACCTAATATCTTCAAATCTTTCAATCATCATATCTTTCAAATCAGTTTCATATCTTTATCATACACAGACTATCTTTGAACCACTGCGCTTCACACAGTAATTCAAAGAGGGGCAAAATGTAATACCTCAAAAATGAGTTATATGTTCATTAATCTTCTATATCAACATATCGAATGAAATCGACATCGAAGTCCTAACCCAAAGCACATCGGCACATCATCGAATCCTAATTGATTATCTTAAATTCTGCATCGGGGAATATTCCTAGTAATATTCCTAATCATCATAATTATCTTTGATTTAATGATTATTTGGCGATAAATCCTATTTATCCTAAAGTTTAATTAATTTAATATTCTCAATATTTAATTAATTGAGTTTAATTCTGCCACTTAATTATTTAATTAAATTTAATTATATTTATTCCTAATTATTATTATTTAAATTTGACAATAAATCAAAATTTCTATTATTAATTGATTAAATTCTTATTTAATTAATTAAAGAAAGTTGTCATATTTGATGATATTATTTTTGAATAAAAGTTTGATTAAATGATTGATTAACCCATAAATCAATTGTTTTATTTTCAAAATCAGTTAAGTTGAGAATAAATCACTTTATTTATTTATTAATTCATAATTATCCATGTGCACAATCAAAGAGCAGTTAAACTCCAAATCAGAAAATCAATACAAGTTATTGACTTTTTGGAACTCAACATCATTTTTGAGTTTTAAAGTTGATCTAAACTTCTAATTTGAGTTAAAAAGCTATTTTTGCATGATTTGCATATTTTTGTGAATTAAATTATCTTTATTTAAAAATAATTCAAAAATCAAGTTGAGTTTATTTGAGTGATTTATGGTTTTTTCCATGCACCTCCAAAGCCTTGGATTTCTATGAAAACAAAGCTCAGCTCTTCATAATTCATCTCTCAAATCCACAAGAATCTCATAATTTTGTGAGCTTACTTTGCCAAATCATCTACGAATTGCACAACTATTTTGAAGAATTGAAATTTGGAAGAATCAAAGCTTCTTGCGAATCAACATTGTTGTGAGATCAATCTTGTTTTTACATTCATTTTAGCTTCATATTGCATATTATTGTTAGATCATTTAGCATATCATAGCATATCAGTTTTTACATATCATAGATTCATATCAAGTTTTTATCATTCTTATTGCATAGAAAATATAAAAAAAATAGCTTAATTGCATTCAATTCATATTTAGATCAATTGCATTCAAATCTTTCATTTAGGTGTCGTCAAGGACGTCATTGATCTCGATAACAATATGAGAACATCATACTCACACCTATTAGAAGGCAGTAAATCGCCTGGTTAGTTTAGCTTTCAATTCATTGCACGATTTCAATTTTTGCTAACCTCTAATATTTTACTGAAGTGTTGTGTCTACAGATCAGGTACAATTTTCACACACACAGTACCATCATATAAAAATTAAAAATAATGTATGTGAGTAGTATAATCTAACTCTAGTCATCTAGCTGATTTGCAGTCCTCTTCACTCCACATGAAGAGGAGAGTGAAGAGGACTGCGATGCACCAACATGTTGTGTCTGGTCTTGAGTATCATCATCCTCCTGTAAATGTTTAAAAGTTCTCATCAAAAGACCATTAAAAAATTCACTTAAAAAATAATTAATATAAATTTGAACATTTAGTATTTTACCATGCGTCCATGCTCGGTAATGCCCTTAGTGGGACATGAAGGTCCTCCCTTAGCTACATCAAAAGTGGATGTAGCCAAGTCCTGTAAAAACAAAAAGTACAAATTTTTAATAATTAGGTGTAAAAGATCTAGATACATAATGGACATTGAAAAATTACATTTAATCATGACCTCAAAAGATAGTGTCGGTGGCTGCATTTGGCTTAATCCTGTAGCCATGCCAATACTCATGGTGGTGTCGACTTGAACAACATATATAAAGTATGAATCAAACTTATAGTACATATACATAAATTATAAAGTATATATAACTCGATTATAAATTTATGGAATAAAAGCATGTACATTACCTATGTGTGACACATAGCTAATGTCACCGATGAGTCAGGACATAAATGTGATTGTGCAACATGAGACAATCCAAAAGCCTACAATTGCAAAAAATAAAGTGCAAATCAAGGTTGTACATAAATTAGTAAGATATAAACACTTAAAACTAAGAAATGAAAAACTACTACAGGTATATGTGGCTGACTCTCAGTGACTGGTGGGGTAGAGAATGAAGGATTGCCAATCTCAGTGTTACACGAGAGACCCTACAAGATCACAAAAAATATGTCAAACAGATTATCAATTAAAGTTTATTTTATTTGAAGTTTAAATGTATTAAGATCAAAGTGCACACTGTGAACGGGGCACCGAGATGTCGAGGTGTGGATGTCATATGATGATGACTAATGAATGATGGAGGGTCAACCATCCTCTGTTCACCAAAAAATCCACATGTTATGGCTCACAATTGTATAAATATGAAATTTAATATTGCTCTATATAAATTATAATTAAATTTACCTCTATGGGATGATCATCATTCGTATTGAGAAAATCAACATATGATGTGATATCATCTCTGACATCACCATGTGTGCCACCATCTCTAACATCACCTTTGACATCACCATGTGCGCCACTTTCATCATCAACATATCCACCATGGGCAACATGGGCAACATTAGGATGAGTTTGGGGACCCCTACATATATCCCCACAACTCGTGCAAACATGTGCTATGTTGGGGGCACCCCTCGCCTAGGTCAAGTGCTGTAACAAATTACTCGTAAGGGAACTCAATGAACCGAGAGCTGACTGCACTACTCGATGATGGACAAGTGTAGAAACTATAGGAGAAGGAAGAGGAACAAGGGGCTCATTGCGCACATGATTTCTAGTTCTATCACTCAATTTGGCCCCTGGCCTTTCTTGTGGCATGCCCCGACCAACCCCCTAGAATTATCTCATGTCAAAATAATTGAGTTTCCTACCTAATTCAAATTTAGCCCATAATTTTTTCAAAAAATAAAGTGGGACCTCATGATTAGCGTATGGTGGATGGTCAAATACCATCCACCATCGCTCCCAAAAATTCTCTGCTATACCAGGGTGTCTACACCATCTAATAAAAATACATGGCTTCTTGCCAAGTATCTCCTCACCTGTTTTAGGGTTAAAAAAAGAAGTGTCATATCAGTTTTTGTAATTTTTAAATTATTGACCTCTTTATAAGAGAGTTCGTTAGCATAATATCCATGCATACTCTCCCTCCATGACTGGAAACTATCAATCTCAGAGTCTAAAGTGTGTACTTAATCTACTATGCCTTGCATGCTATTTGCAAGGCGTAGTAAATGTGTCGATAGATGGGGATCATTCCTAATAATATTTATATCTCTCATTATTGCCTCTACATTTCTTCTAATACTACCTCTCAACTCTGTAGGTGGAGGTGGAGGTGGCGGTGGTGGTGCATGCTGACCTATAAGCTCATCAATGTTAAAATCATCCATATTTTTAATCTGCGTACATATAAAAACATGAAAATTTACAATTAACATACTGTAAATTACATTTTACCTTACAAAGAATGACTTAAATAATTAAAACTTAAAACAAATAATCTAAACTTTTTACCTTACAGAGAGAGAGAGAGTTAAATACAAGTTTAATTACATATCATAATTTAAAAATTAACATATAAGTTATTTAGAGAGAGAGAGAGAGAGAGAGAGAGTTTCTTGTTTTAGAACTGTGTGTAGGTTTAAGTTTTCTACAAGTACAATTTTTTTATTTTAGTTTTGTTTAGGTAAATATTTTTTTTCTACCTATGGTTTATTCTTTTATTTACACATGTCTAAATTTATGTTTTGGTTTTCTACTTAGGGTTTTGTAATTTAATTGTGTCTAGGTTTACATTTTTGTTTTACTACCTAGGGTTAAATTAAAAGTTTTAACAGTTTTCTACTTTGGTACGATAATTTACAATGTAAATTAAAATTAAAAAGAACTAGTTGAAACATAAAATATAATTAAATTTATACGATAATTTAAAAAACAACATTAAACTACTTTTTTAAATTAAAAATAACATGAAACTAGAAAAAATAATAAAAAACAATAGTACGTACCTGGAACACGAAAAAAATGGTAGAGGGGGTCGGCAGGAGAAGTTGAAATGGGCACCCGAGCTCTGCAAAATGTGATCCCGTTCTCGAAATAATGAAAATGACAAACAAAATGGTTAAAAATAAAAAATAAAAAGATTTACGAAACAGGCGCCCGATTTTTAAAAATCGGGTGCCCATTTTGCTTTGGGTGCCCGATTCGAAACAGGTGCCCAATTTTTGAATATGGATCGGGCTCCCGGACCTAAACGGGTGCCCGATTTGTAAAAATCGGTTGCCCATTTCTAATTGCAAATATTTTTGGAAGCAGACTTTTGCGGAATCGGTACCCCACTTTCAACATTCACCCAGGTAATGTGCACATGTACCCTCAATAATACTTACCATAGAAACATTCCTATAATCTATCATGATCTATTTTAGCCATCATAAGATGTCTATCACAATAGAAGATCATGGCCTATTTAAGAACTCAATCTATCATGCAAGATATCATCTATCATGATCTATTTCAGCCATCATAAGATGTCTATCATGATAGAAGATCAAGTTATTGTAAGATCATCACCTTCCAATAGCTTTAACAAATATAAGTGATAATCATTTGGAAGTCGTCACTTCCTCATGATTTCAACAGGGCCCAAAAGGCATTCATGATTCCTAGTCCTCTAACTGTTATAGTTTCTTGATCACTGGAGAATCCATCTCAGTATGGACTACCCCCTTTGAATCAATATGACCAAGATTTTCAAAAGTTGATTTAACCATATCCTCTATCTGCTCCCTCTGAAGCTCGAGTTCTTGTATCAACCTCTTGTCTTCCTTTGAAATGTCAGACTCCCTCTGCATCTAGTCTCAATCATCACTTCATTTGCAAGCATTACATTCTTTCTCCCTTGAATGCAATTTTCTTGTGCTTCCGTCCTAAAGGTATGCTAGAGAGAGATTTCAAATAGCTCACTAAACTATCTTGACCAAAAATACCAATGATAGAAGCATACAAGATTTTACTAACAAATAGTATAGCATGAATTATAAACTTAAAAATTATGTGCATTAATAAAACATGGAATACTTATCTTTTATAAATTTCAAGTATTTCATTCTGTAAGGTGAGCCTATATAGAAAATATCATGCAAATTCACAGAATGATTTCGTCATTCTTGAACATTACCAGAATTCTTCTCATGACCTGTCTTGAATATCCAAAGGTTCTTCTATACACTATGACAACCTTCAATATGATCAGATCTCCCTTCTAGCGGTTAGGGTTTTAAAGAAGGAACCTCGTTCTTTTACAGATTTCGCATAGACTCGTACATAATCGATCATAACTTTTGAACTTGACATTTTCTCACCAATCGCTTTGGTGAGACTCTTGTAAATTTATTTATAACCAACATATTTAAAATTCAGAAAAATCCAACAGTGTATTTGTGAGATATGGTCCTTGTATTGAGACTATATTTTCTGAGACAATCACACATTCACCATCAACAAACTACTCTCTTACATTTGCAACTTTGCTATGATACCATGTTGAGGTTTTTTTTGGGATCGTTGCAAATGTAATAGCACTACCTATATTGTATGTGTTTTCTATATGCAACAATCACTTGCATTTATATCGAGAATGAGCCAAGAAGAGACATGTCCCTTCATGGGACATGTCTATGTTAGAGTAATAAAGGGTTTACTGATTAATTGAATCATATTGATTTAATTATTCAGTCACTTATTACCTCTTTCTACTTAAGCTAAACTTTAGGCATATAATAATTAATTACTTTATTAATTATTATTATGCAACCTAGGGTTTTACCTTTTTAGGTTTCTGATCTCCTTTTATAAGGATTGATCTCATAACACTTTGTAACCTTTTCTGACATTTCATTATTGATTGCAACTTTTGTTTTTGCACATCAAGGATTTCTCCTCTCTCATGGATCCATACGTTTAGGCCTCCATAGCTGTTTGCTTCGCTCTCTTTCTGTGACAGGTGTTTGTGTGCAGGTGTTCTTGGGAGTTGTGGGTTGTTTTTCATCAACTCCAACATGGTATTAGAGCTTCAGATCTGCTTGCCCCTATCCTCTTCTTGAGAGATTTAGCTGTGTTCGTCAGATCTACATTTTCAAAGAGGGTTTCTTGTTAGATCTGGGGGGGACCTATTTTTCTGGTCATCTTGGCTTCAAACGGACCTCACAGTTGTGTTCAAAGCATCCAAGAACCCCAAGATCCATATAAAATTTATCCAATTTGGAATCTGTAAGAATTTTTTTTGCAATCGGCCCTGACATGGATCCCAAGGTGATCACTATTTTTTAAAGCACTTCTGGCCCAAATGGACCTCACGGTTGCATCCGGAAGGCTCAAGATAGTCAAAAATCATATAAGACTTGTTGATTTTTGACAAGTTGGCTTCTGAGGTAAAATTTGTTTGCATACCAGGGCCGTACGACCTTGGCACATGGATCGATGCGTAGGTACAATTTCAAAAAATATAAAATAAATTTATTTTTTATGGGCGGCCACCCGGGAGCCACCCAACAGCCACCTACGAGCCGCCCCACCTCCAGCGGCCACCGCCTCAACGGTGAGCGTTTAGCGGCCACCGCTCCGCCGTCTGCACCGTCACCGCCCACACTACCCTCGCCACCCACACTGTGCCATCCGTGCCGTGCCGCTCCGCCCAGCGGCCCCTACCTGCAGAGGTCCTGGTCGTATGGGGGACCAGCCCCCTAGCCCCAGCGACTACTCTCTAGCCCCCTGGTCACTCACATGACCAGGGCCCTTTTTTTCAGTCCCCGATGCATTTGAGCTATGACGACCATTTGGTTGTCAAATTTAGGCTCAGTATTTGCTAATGTCAGCAAAGATTTGCCCCTTTTTTGAGCTTTTTGGAGGTACCTGGGCTTTTTTTGCGAATATCTCGAGCATTTGGGATCGTAATTGGCGTGCGATATATCATCAGAAAGCTGATTTTGAGCCCGATCCAAATTTGCTGGTATGGTTTTGTGATTTTATCATTTTGATGCTCTTTTTTTTCTGTCAAAGTTAGATGTTCTCTGCGATCTTGGCATTTCAGACCTCCCGCCTTCCAGGATCAATTCTCTTGCATCCGGGCTCTATTTTTGGCAAATGAGATATTGCTGGAAAGCTCTTTCTGAGATTTTATCAGATCTGATGGTTTCATGTGGTTTTTTATCTTTTTTTCTGACGTCACCCATCCTCAGATCCTTGCAGACACCTTCTTTGGGCCCTCCAACGTAGTTGTTGGGTTTTTGCTCATAGCTTGAGCATACGGTGTCAAAATTTGGCAAACAAGATATTGTTGGAAAGCTGATTCTAAGCTCTTTCTAGATCTAGAGGTTATATTTTTTTGGTTATATTTTTTTGATGGTGTTTTTCTCTGTCAAAGCCAGATCTTCATTTCTGCACTTCAGGAGCTCTATCTTGCGCATCCAGACTCTATTTTTGGAAAATGATATATCATTGGAAAGCTTGTTCAGAGAGCTTTTCAGTGCTATGAGTCATTTTTCTAGATTCTTCTCCAAGTTCATTTTATTCAAATTCTTTCTTTTTTGTAGTCTGGTGGATATCTTGGTTGTTTCAGGTCCTGGGATCTCTTCCCTTTGAGGGATGGCTCGTCTTAGGTTGTTCTTTTGGTTTAGCAACCTTTGATATTCTTTGAGCAGTGTATACTTCACTTTTGTAGCATTCTTTGATGCACACACACAGAGATAAAGTGTCATTCTATTGCATGTATGGGATCTTGCACATGTTCATGCTCTTTGTACTCTCACTCCATTATAAAGTGCCAGGGGGGTTTTGATGTTTGCCTTTATTTTCCATCTTCTTTTGTCATGTGGGCATTCCTCCAATGATATTAGCCTCAGGTATCTTTATTTGTGTTTGTACTCTCTCTACACATTCGATGTTTCAGATTCATCTTCATCATGCAGTTCATATTGGATGATCTTTTCAGTGTACCTATCATTACTCCCTTGTCAGTAGTATGGGGGGGTTTCTACTATTGGTTCTACTACCTCCTTGGTTTGATTGTGTGAGCTATGTATTCAATATTTGATCCTATGTACTAGGCAGTTGCAATGGCTAGGTACCTATGCATTCCGGTGAGATGGATCATTTACCATATGGACACTCTTTTCTTTCCTATTTTTGGATGCACTCTTCCAACTTTGATTGATTAGCTCTTCAGGCTTTTGGTGTTTATGCCATATGTATCTTCGAGTTCAGGTGTTTGCCTTTGTTTGCCTCCTGATCCGAGTAGTGTCATTTGAGGGCATTCATGCATAATACAGTCTTCTCTACCTGGTCATATTTCCATGGAGGATCTTCAGATCATCAGTTTCTTCTTGACAGAGTTTTTAGTTTTATGCTTCAGTGATGTTGTACATGTTCATCCTTGTTCCTTTTTTCTGGAACATTCCTAGTTTTGGAGGCTTCTTCAGTCCTTCAGACTAGTCTTTGTCTCTTTTTGGAGTAGAGTTTTTCCCATGTGGTTTTTTCTATTTCTCCGCTTTTGTAGAGACTCTCTTTTGTACTTGGGTACCTAATCAGGCCTTTGTTGCCAGGACCCATTTGCTTTCAGTAGTTCTTTCTGGGTTTTTAACTTCTCCCAAAGTTTATCTTAAGGGGGGGTGTTAGAGTAATAAAGTGTTTACTGATTAATTGAATCATATTTATTTAATTATTCAGTCACTTATTACCTCTTTCTACTTAAGCTAAACTTTAGGCATATAATAATTAATTACTTTATTAATTATTATTATGCAACCTAGGGTTTTACCTTTTTAGGTTTTTGATCTCCTTTTATAAGGATTGATCTCATAACACTTTGTAACCTTTTTTGACATTTTATTATTGATTGCAACTTTTGTTTTTGTACATCAAGGATTTCTCCTCTCTCGTGGATCCATACGTTCAGGCCTCCATAGCTGTTTGCTTCTCTCTCTTTATGTGACAGGTGTTTGCGTGCAGGTGTTCTTGGGAGCTATGGGTTGTTTTTCATCAACTCCAATAGTCTATTCAATATTATGTAATTAATATAATGACAATTATGATTATATATATACATATATAATATCTCTTGAGTATTATATTAATTTCTCTAATATTTACATTATATATATAAGTATATATATACATCTCATATATATATATATATATATATATATATATATATATATATATATATATATATATATATATATATATATATATATATATATATATACATATCTTCACTAGTATTGAATCATAGTGTTTATCCGACTGAAGCTACAAAATATCAACACATAGTATGATTTACATCTTCTTTTATAGACCCTTTTCTGTGTCGGTGGAAACCCTAAAATGTGTTACCAAAGTCGGCTTCCAAATCAAGTAAAATAATTGAGAAAGCACACCAATTCATCCTTTTGAATTTTTTGATGTCGGCCCTAAATAATTCAATAAGAAATTAAAACATACTTTGACTTTTGCTCCACTGGTTTTCCAATTCCATCATACTTACTTTGTCGGTACTCTATTCTATCCAATATCATTGGTTCCCTTCCTCAAATATCTTCCCATATTGTGAATCAAATGATGTGATTCCAGACGTAGATTTATATGATACTATTAATGTTTCCACATGAACCACATAAGCTGAAACCTCTAAAATCTTTATCGCTGATCATTTGTTCCACAAATGAGTATCCTGCAACCGGTACACTTGAACACTTAGTAACTTTACTTAGTCGATCTAATGCACTATTGGTATGACTAATCTATTACTCCCAGTATGCTCTGTTTCCAACAATGACAACACCACTTCAACACCTCATGCTCTTAGACTCAAACATATTCATTAAAACATCAACACACCGCTTGTTGGTCCTTTGGAGTTAGCTCAAAATCAAAACCAAATAAAAAATTGACAACTATTTGTTACAAAAGTATAGAAATAAAACTCAAATGCACATGTATACCTCACAAAAGTGTAAAACTAGTGAATCATAGGCACAAGACCGGTAATCCAACAAAGTAGTGACCAGTAAGAAAATGAGTAGAGATACGTTATGAAGATGCAAAAAGAAAGAGCATATGCACAAAACTAAGTCACAATGCATAGGAATATTGCACAAATGTGCAGGTCCAACTTGCAAAAATGCAAGAAAAGAGAAATTGCAAAAAATAGAGTTAGAAAGAATAAAAATAGAGAACACATGCACATGTATGAGAAAAAAATGTGTAGTTCTGGTGACTTTGACAATCTTGGACCTACAAATTCACAAAACACTTCCAACATGCAAAAAATGATTAGTAAAAGAGACTAGTATCCCACTAAGGATGCCAAAATAATGATAGTTGAAATTAGACAACCTAAGATGTGAACCCACTAAGCCTGACCATAAGGTCTAGGTACACAAAGTAAACCAACATCATCCAATAGAGAACTTCTTGTAGAATTCATGAAAAATGAGATAAACCAAAATAATTATACCATGCACTCAAGAGACACTTGACTCCATTGTCCTCTTATCTTTGAAGATCTTGTATGTGAAATGTTGGTGTTCTCAGTTTTGTGACCACGTGCACAAGAGGCTATGGGAGAATGAAGATTTGTTGATTGAGTATGAAACTATGCAAATGATAGTATGAAGGCTATGATAGTGGTATGATGATGATGTTGATAGCTATGGGCTCTCAAAGTTCTCAAGTATGAAAAGGCATAAGTTCTTCAAAAGATGAAGTATGCAATAAGGTTTCAAGATAGAAAATGTGAGGAGAAAATCTTGTTCTATTGATGTCTCATGAAAATCAAGGCCTAGGATTATGAGGTGCTAGGAGATTGACTAGGATTAGAGAGTAGGTAAGGACAATATGAAGGATAATGAGTAGGTCGAGAATGTGAAGAATGAAGGAGATTAAGAGGCATTAAAAAATAAATGATTGAGGTAGAGTAGTATGTAGATGATATTGAGTTTTCACAATATTTAGACATGTGAAGGCGGGAAAGCCAAATGATGAGACAAGTGCCATTTGTCACAAGTTCAAATTGAGAAAAATAAAGAAAACAAAAGGAGAAGGGAGCAAAAAAAATTAAAACCCTGAAAAATGAAAAACACAAAAATTGAAAAGAAAATAAGAGAACCAATAGAAGTCAAACATCGATAGTAATAACGAGTGTAAAAGGCAAATGAAAGAAGCCACAAACTAAGAAATAAAAGGAGAAGAAGAAAACTAAACAAGCTAAAAAATCACTACAAAAGTTAGAAAATATATATATATATATATATATATATATATATATATATATATATATATATATATTATATATATATATATATATATATATATATATAAGTAAGTAAAATTCTATAAAAGAACAAACTAAAGAGGGGTGAAATAAAAAAGAAAAAGGAAGCAAACAGACAAGAAATAAAATATGAGATGGTGCCAACAAAAGCACCAGGTGAGAACAAAAAGAAACCAAAGAATAAAAAATGACATCAAATAATAACAAAGAGTATATATATACACATACATACAGACATATATGTATGCATGTGTATATATACAAATAATAAAAGAGAACAAAAACAAAAGCTAAAAAAGAAGAGGGTAGCTAGTGTGTATGTGAATGCACACAAGAGCCTGAGAAGAGAAATATAAGGAAAAAGGGGGTTGGCAAGCGTAAAAGAACAAAAGAGGGGGAGGGGGAAGGCGAGAAGCCCATCCACTTGGGAGGGGGGGGGGGGGGGGTAGGGTAGGAGGGCTACCCCCCTCCCTAGTGGACGGGCTTCTCGCCTTCCCCCTCCCCTCTTTTGTTCTTTTACGCTTGCCAACCCCCTTTTTCCTTATATTTCTCTTCTCAATATATATACACATGCATACATATATGTCCGTATGTATGTGTATATATAGACTCTTTGTTATTATTTGATGTCATTTTTTATTCTTTGATTTCTTTTTGTTCTCACCTAGTGCTTTTGTTGGCACCATCTCGTATTTTATTTCTCCTCTGTTTGCTTCTTTTTTTCTTTTTATTTCGCCCCTCTTTGGTTTGTTCTTTTATAGAATTTTACTTACTTGTATATATATATACATACATACATATATA